>CAIGQW010055747.1:323182-335682 GCA_903798125.1 Danio choprae | reverse complement strand
TTCATTCATTCATTCATTCATTCATTCAAGAAAGAAAGAAAGAAAGAAAGAAAGCAGTACTGGTGTCCATATTGAGACCATTATTGCAATTTAGACTTACATTTAAGTCTGAGATTAGGCTTAAGCCATCTTTTTGTAAGTGCGGGTATATGTTAATATAATAGTCAAAATAAACGTACATATTTGATGCATAACAAAATATTACTGAAGCATTAAAACTTATTGTACATTTATTTAAATGTGCTAACAAACATGGCCTTATCCTCTTGATTTGATCTATTATAAGCAAACAGGAAGGGACAGTACAGTCTACTTTTGTACAGATTTTAGGATGGCTCGGATGCATTGAGCTCAATTCTGTCTTGTCATGAAATCTAGCAAGCTACCAGTGAAATGGATCCTAAAGACACACAGGTTTGTTGAATTTTGCTCCGCGTCTGCCTTTCATATTCAGTGTGTGTAGACCTGCATTGATGCACACCGGCGTATGACATGCTTTTGACAGCTGCGAGAAGTGATTTGCTTTGAGCGTGGCATTTATTTATTTATTTACCTACCAGATGCCTTTTGGCACCTGCTTTAGTCAGATTGTGGGGGGGAAAGGGACAAAAAGGCCACAAAGGTGAAAAGAACAGATGCTCTGATATGGTAGGTTACATACAAGGCCATAGGAATCAAACTACGAATGAGATCTTAATATATCCACACCATCACATGTGTTTTCTCTAGAGTTTGCAGTGTCAAATTGCAGTTATGCTACTTTTGTATCATACTCTGCCTTGTTGTTCCTCAAACCTCAAAACATTATGCAATTCTGTGTGTGCCTCACACAGGCGAGTGGGTTTGACAAACCACCTGTAGAGAAAACACTGTCATCTCTCTGACGCTTTAGCCGACACTTGCACCAGTTTGCACATTTACATCAGACACTTTCTTACAATCACTCCATGTCTCTAGGAAAAAACATTGTTCATTTCCGAGTGTGCCTCACACAGGTGAGTGGGCTTGACAAACCACCTGTAGAAAAGACACTCTTTCATCTCTTACACTTACTCAGACACTTGAACTGGTTTGCACATTTGCACTAGACGTTTTCTTACACTCCATATATCTAGAAGAAAACATTGTGTATTTCTGTGTGTGCCTTACACAGGTGAGTGGGTTTGACAAACCACTTGTAAAAAAACACATACTCTTTCATAGGGTTGGGGATAGAAATTTGAAAAAAATACTTAATTAAGAATCAGATACTTGCTATAAAATAAAATAGCGCACACATGTACGTGCGCACATTTAAAAAAAAAAAATTCACTTGGCAATCTGCTAGGAACTTCCGCGCTAGCAAGCACCTTGAATTAGCAATAATCTAAACATTAGGTGGACCGCAACATGTGCTCATAAGGTTACATGAGGTGAAAACGATTGCAAAGCTAAGTGTAATCATTGCAATAAACTCATTGCATGTTGCAAGCAGAGTGTCACGACCAACATGAAAAGCATCTGCGGTTGGTTCACAAACATTGAATTAAAGGAATGCACCGCGTTAGATTTAATATGCATCCCGGGTGCAACCAGTAACTGTTGTGCATTTTTGTTTAGTGTTTTTTTTGAGCGTGTAGCTGAGCAATTCTGCGCTAGCTTTTGTTTATACCTTGATGTGAAACTAAGGTCCAATTCTATTTTTGTACCCCTTCCCCTTAGCCCTTATGAATGTATTAAAACGTGCTTGTTTGTTATAAAAATGCATAATAATGTCAAAAAATACTAATATATATGCATCTCCTGACTTCCGTGTGCAGCCATGCTGCCGTTGTAGCTGGTGTATTCTGGGAAAGGGGAAGGGCTAAGGGGTAGAATTGAGATTGGGCCTAAACAGCGCATTCATAATCAGTGGGACGAGCTGCTAAAGCAAGCAGGAGAGACAGATTTACACTCAGTCACTGATAATCTTAGCTTTTGTGTTGGAGTCGAATAAATGCGTAAAGTAGAATGTTCTTTTTAATGGTCCCTATTTCTTCTCTTTTGCAAAATTCTCCTGCCGTTGTCCAGACTTTAAAAAAATCTGCTACTATTCAAACTGAAAGCCATGCAGGGCCCGTAAATTGGTGTTTTTCCCATAAGATAGAGCTTTGTGAATGTTTTATTTCATGTGTATAGACTTTAATGTGCTTTTAATAAATTTATTCTATTCAAAGAAGCATTCACGGATCAAATTTAACCTCGAAAAAGTGGCATGATGGGGTTGCTTGTGATTTAAATTTTTTTCTTTGCACAATCAATTCCCGATCCTTTACATGATGTTTTTAATCAACGGCAAACTGGGGTGCTGAAATATAATTGGCTAAAGTGGCAGTGGGCGGGTTAAAAGAACCAAAACAAAGACAGACGTTCCAGCACGTAACACACATTTTCAAAGCAGAATAACCGACTTCAGCATTGTTGTTCAGATACACAAGAATGTTCACTTGGCATGTTTCTTAAATATCTGCAAACATATTATGGTGTTTTTATGCTTTAGATGAGTCGAAGACTTGCATACAGCACCTTTTAAGTATATGTATAGTCAGTAGCTAATATAGTTAGTTTACTGCTATAGTATGTTAGTTATGTATAGATTTAAAATAGCTCTTACATCCAGTGTTGTTCATATTTATTATTGTCTATTTATGTAGCACTGCGGGTCCTGCGATTCCACTGTTTGTCCACAATAAATGACAATGAAGCTGAACTTAAATGTGAATCTTTATGCAGTAGACTGAAGTTTACGCTAAAATGACTATTTAAAAAGCCACTTCCATTAGATCCTTACCACTCCATTAGCTGTTGTTTTAGCTGAGTAGCCGTCTATGTGGATAAAAGTGGGCCAAGAGATTTTTTTCGAGTGTTTTTGAAGTAGAAAAAATAAAATAATGATGATTTGATACATGGTAAGGAGGATGAGGTGAGGAGGAGAGATGGAGGTAAAGAAGCACTCTGAAATATGACTGTAATTCTGCCAGAGTGCATTGAGGATTTTCCTCTTCCCTCTGACAAAATCCCACCATTTCAAGAGATTAACCTCGGCATGCGATAAATGTTAAACTTCTTTTCCCCTCCAATTTCCTTGCAGCGGACTCCAGAAGCCATAGCGGCGTGTAAGATAAAAAATGATCACCTAATTCACTCATGCACAAAATACATTTCTGGGGAGCGGAGTAGAGAAGTCGTACTATAGACTTTCTCTCATTCGGAGGACTGCAAGTACCTGCTGCTTGGATTGAATGGGCGATATATATAATCATTGGTGAAATGCATGCATAATAATTTGTTTCTAGCTTAAAAAGACCTGTGGACTTTGGTAGGTTTGGCATTATGAAAGTCCTAAATGAGAAATTATAAAGCATATCCAATGTCGATATGATTTTGTCTTAAATCTAGTCACATGGCTTTAAAGTACTTTGTCGAAACATGTCAGGTTTGAAGTCTAAATGTAAAGTTTAAGTGCAGTTGTGAAGTCTGAAGGTAGACTTTGGGTTTAACATTTAAAGATTATAGACTCAATTCTAATTATGTGTCCAAAATTGTGTATAGGGGCTACATTTGGTTAGTGTGTGTTCATCATATATAATGTGCGTAGTATAAATAAAAATTGGACATACTACGTGAAACACACAATTTCCACTGATTTGTTTTAGGCCATCATTGAGTCTATTTATTTACTTATGCAAATGTGTGTAAATATATATTTATTCCATTTTTATATCAATTGTAGGATTATTACTGAATAATATGCAAATGTTTGTATCATTTATAAACAATAGAGTTTGTTAAAGGACGGATTTTCTGTCTTTTTGTAGATATATTATATGAGAGACTTGCTTTCTTTACCATACAAGTGGTTCCAATCAGATTTGCATTGTAAGCCTTAAATCCAAGTTCAAATGTTTCTGTTTTTTATGTCATGTTAAGTTTTTATTTACTATATTCTCAAAATCATTCCACATGTTGTACAGCATTCTGCACAGAAATGGCACAAAGTCCACAGATTCAGTCTGGCCCTGCCTATTGCTTGGCTCACAGGCTGTTTTAGAAGACAAAACATAGAAAGAAAATAGACAAACAACATTACTCTTAGATGAATGTCTAATGATCCATCAATAACAAGGACTGTGTCTATTACTGTAAATATAACAATAATAGTAAAGGGATTGGCCTGGTTTAACCCTCCTGTAGACTTGTGCGTCAAACATGACGTGACCATTTTAACAGCCGAAAAAAATATATATATATGTTTTTTAATCTTGACATTTGAAGACATTTTCTGAAATAAGATGAGAAAAGGGGTAAATGTGCACATCCAGCCTGATCTCACAAGAAAATATGTGTTTTGTTTTGTCAGTTTAATGGCTAATTGGCGAGTTCAGTCGTACAAAAGTGTATGATTTTTAAAAGGAGACGTGGCACAAAACCCCACCCCTAAACCCAACCGCCTTTGGGAGATGAGCAAATCATACTAAATTGTACGAATGAGATCATGTGAATTCATACGAATTAGTCACTAAATCAAAGTTGTGAATTGCCTTGAGATAGCGATGGCGAATCCAAGGAAAAACGCTTTACAGGTGCTTTCATTCATTCATTTTCTTTTTCGGCTTAGTCCCTTTATTAATCTGGGGTTGCCACAGCGGAATGAACCGCCAACTTATCCAGCATATGTTTTACGCAGCGGATGCCCTTCCAGCTGCAACCCATCACTGGGAAACACCTATACACAGAAATGCCAACTGACCCAGCTGAGGCTCGAACCAGCGACCTTCTTGCTGTGAGGCGACAGCACTACCCACTGCGCCACCGCACTGCCCTGTGCTCTTTCAAATCAAACAAAATGAGACCATAAGCAATCAAAAACTGCACACTGCCACTTTGAGACAACGTTTCGATCAGCATGGTCTTTATCAGGTCACACAAGCAATAGAAGAGAAGCCCTGAAACCAGTAATAACCCTAATTAACCAACCAATCAATAAATGACGTGAGTAAATACACACACAAAAAATAATAGATGAAGGAGATTTAAGTCAAATTCCAAATGTAAACCTTTTGGTGACGACGTATTTAATGTATACTGTAACTATTAAAAGCTTCCCTCTGTAATCAAATGTTCAATATCATCACCCCTCCTATGTATTAAAAAGTGTAACGTAGATCAGCAGTGGGATTTTGTTGGTCATTCAGTCGTATATTTATTCTATGTTCATCGATACGCTTTTCCTAAAATAACTCGAACATTGGACTGCATTGGATTTTTTTTTATGTTGAAGACCGGTATCACAGTCTGAATCTACCTTAAGCTTGTTCTTTTAAAAAGGATCAAATTTATACGCCTTTACAGTGAAGTTGAACACGAACAGGTGGATCACAGCAGGAAGTGGATTGCATTCATGAAGACACGCAAGCAAGGAGCTCGGGCCAAAAAAACAAAACAACCCACCAAATAAAGATGAAAGAATAATGAACAAAAACCCCCACAGCTCGCACACCTTGCAAATGCCACCTCCCTCTCTGAATTATGCATGCGGACAAACAGTGAATGACTAATTAATGTCCACCGATGGCACAACAAAGATATCCCATTGCTCCTGTTTACTGTAAATGAGATTTATTGCTTTGCCTCTTCAAAGCTGGGGGTTCAAACCCTAGATGGATATATATTGTATTGATACCTTGGTTGACTCCAGTATATGTAATACTTGCGCTCCCACATAGACTGTCTAAAGACTTAACCACCTGCGATCTAGCAATCAATATGCTTGTGGGTTTGTTTTGGGTGAGATTTATTTATTTCCACTCTGTCTCTCGGCAGTCTTGGCTGGCACGTTGGATATGTGACACTCTCCCGCCTGCTGCAGTCTGCTGATAATATGATGGAGCTGTCTGAGATGGATGCGGAGAGGAACGCAGCTATTAGTATTTGTGGTGGTGCGTGTGCGGTTGAAATGTCACAGACAATCTGCTGGGCTAATGACCCCTATTTGTTAAAGCATTGTTAATCACCTCCGTTTGACTTGCAATTCACAGAATTATAGCTTTCTTGAAGCCCACCCTTAAATGGCGAAGTTATGGTCTGAGTGTCATTCCATTATCTTTGGTCTTATTACACACACTGACGGACTACCCAAATCTAGTAAGAAATCATTCATTCATTTTCCTTCGGCTTAGTCTCTATTTCAGAGGTCGCCACAGCAGAATTAACCGCCAACTATTCCAGCACATGTTTTACGCAGCAGATGCCCTTCCAGTATTGGGAAACACCCATACACTCTCATTAACACTAACACACACACACACACACACACACACACACACTCATACACTACGGACAATTTAGTCTATTCAATTCACCTATCCTACGTGTGTTTGGACTGAGTAACCAGAGCACCCGGAGGAAACCCACGCCAACATATGGAGAATGGGCAAACTCCACACAGAAATGCCAACTGACCCAGCCGGGACTCGATCCAGCAACCTTCTTGCTGTGAGGCGACAGTGCTAACCACTGAGCCACCATACCCCCCAGGAAATATCATGATTTTGTGAAAAAAAAATTAAGGTGTTGACTAGTATGTAAAAAAATGTCAACCGCAAAATGACGATTCAATTCAATTCAAGTTTATTTATATAGCGCTTTTTACAATGTAGATTGTGTCAAAGCAGCTTAACAAGTTCAATTAAAGTCCACACTTTTGAGTTTAGTTCAGTTCAGTTTAGTTCAGTTCAGTGTGGCTTAAGTTCCACTGGTGAAAGTTCAAACACTGAAGAGCAAATCCACCGAAGCGCAGCTCCACAAATCCAAGCAGGCCAGTGGCAACAGTGGAGGAAAAAAAACTTCACCAATTGACGAAGTGAAGGGAAAAAAAAAACCTCGAGAGAAAGCAGGCTATGTTAGGCATGGTCATTTCCTCTGGCCAAACTTTCTATGTGGAGCTGCAGTCTAGTTGCCGGGCTGGAGAAGCTGACATCCATCGTGTAAGCTGCAGATGTGGGTAGGGCACCAGCGGGAGGGTAGGCTGGCCCACAGGATCAAACGTAGACTTGTTCATCACTGAAGCCTTTCAGGAATCAGTCTCATGCGCTCCATTCCTCCATTCCTCCTCGATGTCTTGTAAGATGCCTTGTTTTGGAAACTCATAAGGCACTACTGCATGTAGCATTCACAAAAGAAGAAGAAGAAGAAAAAAAACAATCCCCAAAATGACTGATGAGATCAGTTTAAAGAATCTAGAGCATGTATTTTCACTAATTTAATAATATAGGTTATTAATGGTTAAATCTGCATTTTAGACAATACATACTGTATGTGGCATGCTTGAAACCCTAATATTCTTTTTACAGATAATATTGTACGGCCTGATTTGATAGATTAATTTTTGTGCTGTATGCTCGGGTCACGTGTGCAGGTTTGTTATTGCGGAGTCTAAAAAATCAACTAAGCAGACAATAGAAGAAAAAGGCAAGAGATATTTTCTGTCAGGTGACGCGGTGGCACATTGGGTAGCACAATCGCCTCACAGCAAGAAGGTCGCTGGTTCGAGCCTCGGCTGAGTCAGTTGGCATTTCTGTGTGGAGTTTGCATGTTCTCCCCGTGTTTGCGTGGGTTTACTCCGGGTGCTCCGGTTTCCCCCAGAAGTCCAAAGACATGGGGAATAGGTGAATTATGTAAGCTAAATTGTCCATAGTGTATGTGTGTGAATGGAAGTGTCTGGGTGTTTCCCAGTAATGGGTTGCAGCTGGAAGGGCATCCGCTGCGTAAAACATATGCTGGATAAGTTGGCGGTTCATTCCGCTGTGGCGACCCCAGATTAATAAAGGGACTAAGCCGAAAAGAAAATGAATGAATGAATATTTTCTGTCATAATTTCAGTAGATAAACAGAAACTGGACAAGGTTGAAACTTAGTGTGCATGTGTAAAATGTCTGTGTTGTCCCACTATATTAAGTGACGTATACCTAAAAAAAAACACATTCTACTGCATTCACTTCCAAAGTAAAGTCAGCCACATGCTAACATTGCTTGAAGTCACATTAGGTCACATTTGATGTTCCAGCTTAACTACTTTACTATCTAAAGACAGATTTACCATTAAAATCAATCCAATATTTGAATGTCCATTATCCAATATCAGTATTTGTGATTTTGGTAGCTTGGCATCATGCTAAATTTGCTTGCTTACGCCAAGTTGAGATGTAAATCAGCTACTACTAAGTTGCTAACTGACATTCCAAATGAACAACCTGGCTAACTGAAGACATCTAAGATCAAAATAGACCCCTTGCACTGTTAGCTTAGCAACATGCTAACTTGCTACCTGAACAATTAGTTTCATATTTTATTTGTCATGTACAGAGTCATAAACGGTATGATATGCAGTGAAATGCTTACACAACAACTTATCGTGAAATCGTAACAACAATAATTCATTCATTCATTTTCTTTCAGCTTAGTCTTTTATTTATCAGAGGTCGCCACAGCGGAATGAACCGCCAACTATTCCAGCTATATGTTTTACACAGCGGATGGCCTTTTTTACACAGCGAACACGGGGAGAACATGCAAACTCCACACACAAATGCCAACTGGCCCAGCCGGGACTCGAACCAGCAACCTTCTTGCTGTGAGGCGACAGTGATAACCACTGAGCCAATGTGACACCCAACAACAATAATAAAATAATAACAAGAGCAATATATATATATATATATATATATATATATATATATAATCTGTACAAACATAAACGTGGAAGTGTTTCTAACAAAGTGCCTGGTGCATAAGAGAGGAGGGAGTGTATCCTATAAGTGGTTTGTCAAGCCCACTCACCTTTATGGAGTACCCTAGAACTACACACAATAGATGTAAACCTCACTATCTGAAATCCAGAGGGTAGTTATTGCCGCTGCACATTTGCAAAATAAGTTGAACTCAACTCGATCACATCTCCAGCAGTCTCCGTCACTCATGAAGCCTCAAATCGACAGCTCTCATTGTGAATAAATGACTCGGTGGCATTGTCGCAGTAAATCACTGTCAGGGTGAACGGCCCGTCTTTGTAGGCAGCAAGACAGCTGGCTAAGTTTCTTAAAATCTATTGTCTTACCTCTCTTTTTAATCCTCTACCTGCATTCGAACAGAACATTTCAGCTGAAATCGTCTGATAGCGTTCCTGAGGCTGTGCCGAGAAAGATGCTTAGCTTGTTCAGTCTGAATATCACTGTCTGAAATAAGCTGAAAATACCGTGAAGGAGACAAGCTGACAGTAGAACGACTGTTCATGGTTGTCGGATGCCGAGACCAGGCAGAGAGAACCAGACTGGCTGTTAATATCTTTTAGTGAAGACAAAGTGCTGCCTTTTTTGCCAAAAAATGAAAGCGATTCTCAGCCTGCCTACTGCTGCTGTCTGCTTAAATCAAAATACCCATGGATTCCTGGCGGTCAGATCACTGAAAGGTGCTCTTCTACCTCTCTCTCTTGTTTTATTCATGGACTTTGGGTTCATTTGCCATTTCTTCACTTGTAGGTTTAAGAAGACAAACAGTGCAGCAAATCCGTCGGAGCGCTGTTTGACTAAATGACATTTTGCTCCACCGCCATGCTAATCGTAAAGAAAACAGTGGCAGATCAGCGCTTAAGACCACTTTGTCTCACCGTGAACGTTTTACACCGCGGCGCTGACGGGCCCTTTGAAGTGCTAAGAAACGCTAAACACAAACTCTGTCCAAAACATTGGAAAATGCAGCGTTCGTGTCTACAAGTCAACGTGGATTAGGAGAAAAAGGGGATGTTTCTCGTTGCTGCTTCCGCTGAAAAAGTCAAGACGTGAGATCAGTCAGTCTTCATATTTTCTGTCAGAGAAACGGGCCTGACGCCATCGCCTCCCCCACGCATACAAGAAAGCCTGAGGGCAGAGAAAACATTATTTGTCAGGAGGGAAAAGACTTTCATTTCCAGTTTGTCAGAGCGCAGGTCAGTGATTGTGTGGATGATTTATTACAACGCCTGTGCGAGACATGAACAGAAGTTACTTTTGACTCTGTAGTGCTTTGTCAGTCACATTTCCACTTTGTTCTGTGTCCATAAGGAGAGTGAACTGCTCTGCAAAACCAAAATCTGGAGGCTGGAAGTTTAAGTTATGTAATACATTACATTTAACTAGAGAACAAATCCTTATGATGCAAAATTATTGGATTTTATTGATTTAGAGTGGTGTGACACCCTTAAAAGAGCCTTTTTATGTGATTTATACTACAATTTAAGCTTTAGTGTGTGTGTGTGTGTGTGTGTGTGTGTGTGTGAATGTGAGAGTGTATGGGTGTTTCCCAGTACTGGGTTGCAGCTGGAAGGGCATCCGCTGTGTGAAACATACGCTGGAATAGTTGGCGGTTTATTCCACTGTGGCGACCTCTGATAAATTAGAGACTAAGCCGAAGGAATATGAATGAATGATCTTAGCATTATTGTTTCTCTACATCTTTGTCACTGTAGCTGTGGTCTGATCTGAGCTGTGGTTTTACATTTTGAACCATTTTTAGAACAATGTTTTTATCTTCATAGTTATTAGTGTGAACAGGCATTAAATCTACTTTACTGTAATTAACCAAACTGTATAAATGGAAATATAAACAAGCAAGAATCAGCATCCTACCACTATTGCTCTTAAAAGACAATTTAAGGCAGTGTTTCAACCCACATGGTCAAGGTGACCTTAATAAATTTATTTTGTTTATTTGATCGAGCACCTGCTTAAAGTTTCTTTAGGATGTGCACACACTGACCCCTTTTTTCAACAGTAATGGAATTACAAGCATATTTAATAATAAAAAAACAAAAAAACATCGAAGCCAGCATCATGCAGAATGAAGTTATGTACACTTAACATCTAATTCACACATGCATTTTGTAATTTTTAACTACCTTTTCATATTACCTACTACAAGTTAATTGAATTCTTGTCAGTCGCATTTGACATCAAACACCTAATCTACGACTATTTTCACTTGTAAAAGTCAGCATTGCTGCTGATGATGTCCTCGCTGGGCTCAAATATAGTTCATTAACTATTTGAGTTCGTTGCCACAGCCATATAACCCTGCAGCCCGAGACCGGTTACTCACTGAAGCTAAGCAGAGCTGAGCCTGGTCTGTACCACATGGGAAAAACCAGGTTGCTGTTGGAAGTGGTGTTAGTGAGGCCAGCAGGGGGCACTCAACCTGTGGTCTGCGTGAGTCCTAATGCCCCAGTAAAGTGAAGGGGACACTATACTGTCAGTGAGCTCTGGTTTTCAGATGAGACTTTAAATCGAGGTCCTGACTCTTTGTGGTCATTAAAAATCCCATGGCACTTCTCCTAAAGAGTAGGGGTGTAACCACGGTGTCCTGGCCAAAGTCCCTCCATCAGCCCTTACCAATCATAGCCTCCCAATCATCCCCATCCACCGAACTGGCTGTATTACTGTCTCTCCACTCCACCAATAGCTGGTGTGTGGTGAGCGCACTGGCGCCGTTGTCCTCTGGCTGTCGTCGCATCATCCAAGTGGATGCTGCACATTGGTGGTTGTGTGAAGAGACCCCCCTCACGATTGTGAAGTGCTTTGGGTGTATGGCCATACACGATAAATGCACTATATAAATACACATTACATTACATTGTTAACTTTGATCAGAGTGGTCGTGGATGAGTCTGTGAACGAGTGAAAGCTGAAAACGTGACTTCTGTGGTCTGCCTGCTCCCAGCTGATTGGACACCATTGAGGTCTGTTGTCAGGAAAACATTGCACAGAGGCAAAGCGCTGGATTTGTCGCGCTGTCATTTAATGAGATCACGTTGCTCATCAAGGTTCATTTGCCGTGCATAGACAAAATAGATTTAATTAGCCTCACGGCAAACGCTGTGCGCATGTCTCAGAAAATAATGACGCATTTTCATGTAACCATCAAGTTCTAATTAGACCGTTTGGGTTTATGGAAAGCGTTAAAGTTCAGCGAGTGGCAAACAAATATGTTGCCAATTAGGCATTGTTGACAGGCATCTATGTGTGACTTGTCGCTTGGTTCGTCTGTTTGTCATTCGACTTGGGTTCTTTGTTTTTTAGGGGAAATTGATATGCTAGTGTACAGCTGAGCCATGTACTGGGTCATTCAGGCTGGCAGTGACTGAATGGTGCCCGTTGTTTAGCTTTTCTCAGCAGGATCCAGCTCTTGCCAGCTTGAGAGAGAGAGTGTGGTTGCTGAAATGGACCACTAGGGGCAGTGTGCTGATGTGGAGAAAGTGGAAATCAGAAACCGAATCAGAATGAGCTTTATTCATCAAGTGTGCGCAAAAACACACAAAGAATTTTTCGTGGTTTACATGAGCTGTGGGTACATACACGCATATCAACACAAGAGAACTGAAAGGACATTTAAATAAGTGGGAAATTAGATAGATAGATAGATAGATAGATAGATAGATAGATAGATAGATAGAT
>CAIGQW010055747.1:278712-303182 GCA_903798125.1 Danio choprae | reverse complement strand
TTTTTTTTACAGTAATAAAACATTATATGAGAAAAAAACGGATGTAGGCTATTGTGCAATTGTAAAACTGTAACCCAAAATGATAAATAATACAAAGTAAAGAATAATAAATAAACAAATAGTTAAAAAAATATATTTAAAAAAATAGTAAACAAAAAATCATATTTTTGAATTTCATATAAATGTATATAGATTGAGTATATAGCTGACATAGCAAAAACTAATTTATTAAACTAATTTATTATTATTCTTTGTTACTTGTCAACTATTGTTACATATTGAGTAACTTTGACAATGCTGATGTGTATTGTGCTTGTGTGTTGTGTTCTCCCTTATCTGTCTCTTTCTCTCTCTCTCTCTCCACATGAGCAGAGATCAGGTGCAGCTGTGAGTGGGGCGGCGCCAATTATAAACGCACGCTATTGGCGCTGTTCGAGGAGTTCTGTTGTGTTGTTTGTGTAAGGCAGATCACTCGAAGTTCTCTGTGTGGCAGTGAAAACTTTCTGTCTGAAACCCTTTTTCAAAGTCATCTGGTGAGATACTCTGTTAAATATGGTAATAGGACGGTAATTTGCATTAGCTGTGGCTGAGCGTTTATTTCCTGCCTGAAATCCTTTTTCAAAGTCATCTGGTGAGATACTCTGTTAAATACGGTAATAGGACGGTATTTTTGTATTAGCTGTGGCTGAGCGTTTATTTCCTGCCTGAAACCTTTTCAAAGTCTACTCTGTTTACTGCTTAATGATATATGAGAAGGCCCTTTTCTTTTGTCACTTTTTCTCCTGTTTAAAGGATAGACAAGGAGGGTAGAATTGTTGTTTTATTTACAAATCTTTATTTTTGGCTTAGGTAAGAGACGCTTAATATTAGGTAGCGTACTTTGTTTTGTTTGTTGTTTTGGCCTTTTGTTCCCTTGCCATTTGGTTTGTGATATTGGAAATATTTATGCTTAATAAATCTGTTACCCCTTTTCGACAACTTGGCCTGTGTGTTCGTGCTTGGGGAGCAGGAAAGGGGACTCCGGGTGACCTCTTTTAATAAAAGGTCATCCTTATTATTATGTACGTAGCGTAGTGCTTCCGCTACGTAACATAATTTGGGGACTCGTCCGGGATCTGAACCCGGGGACCTCAAACACCCCAAGTGAGAATCATACCCCTAGATACCCCTAATAGCATGCTTTTATAATTGGCGCCGCCCCTCTCACAGCTGCACCTGATCTCCGCTCATGTGGAGAGAGAGAAAGAGACAGATAAGGGAGGATACAACACACAGGCACAATACACACCAGCATGGTCAAAATAAAGTTACTTAATACGTAACAGCTATATACTCAATATATAAACATTTATATGAAATTAAAATATAGAAATCATATGTGTTGCATCCAATAGGCAGCTCACTAAAGCTTGAATTATATATACAGTATCTTAAACGAACTACAGCAATTTTGCTCATCAGTTTTTAGATGTTTGCTGTTTTACTCTCTTCTTTCAGTTCTTTTAGTGTGATCTTTTATTTATTTGTATTTTCTTTCTCGTTTTATTACAAAAGCACAGTTCATAAGACTGTAGCTCCAGAAAAGCTTTTAAATGACCACTTTAGAGTCAGAGACGCTTTATTCTTTTTTTTTCTCCTCGTAACCTGAACAATGCTTCTGTACGGCTTTACTGTGTAAAGGTCTGCTCGATAGGGTTTAAGCCAACATGGCTGGCGTAATGAGTTGGGATGTTATCTGTTCCAACCAGAGAAGTAAATACCGCTCTTATCTTGAAATGTTTAGCCATATGGTTAAATCAATGCCAAAAGGGCAGGAATAAAAAAACTAAAAAAACTTGAACACACAAATCCAATGCACTTTCAACAGCCATGTAAAGCCAAAAATTCAGAGGTAGCAGTAATGCGAGGTCTTGTGTGTCAGGGTATTAAGCATATGTGTACAGAGTTTAGAGGTTATAGCTTAACTTTTTCAATCTATTTTTGTCATTTCAGACACAATGCTTCTCCATGATCTACTCAATCTATGTTATGATCATCATTTTCATCCTAACAAATCCGATCCAAATCCGTTTTGGCAAAAAATGCTATGTTTTTCGCTTTTTAAGCATTCAGGTGGTAAGAAAAAAGTGCATGTTGTAAAAAAAAATGATGTGTTATACTCTTTTATCAATCGATTAGTGTTGTGACAACACTAATCGATTTATTATTAAGTTCACGTAATCATTTGTGAAATTTCTGCCATGAAACTTGCGCAGGCTGATAGGTCACCTAATCTGCTCCTGTGTCATTAACTATCACCTCGGCAGTCAATGAGCATCAGTTTAAATGCTCCGCCTCATTTTACGCTGTTAAGCTGCACTGCGTTTTCTGCCACCCTCCTCCACCCCAGCTCCACCTGTAATTAGATCTGCTACGGGGGTTACAAATGTATTGTGTTTGCAGCAGCGTGTTATATTCTCAGATGGCATGTCTGTGTTTATACTGGCAGGTCTCGGTACTTGCTCTGCCATATTAATCAATGCAGCAGCAGCGTAGCAGATCTATACCGCCAAGACATTGCCATATACATATTAATTACCATACTGAATCCCGAGAGTGTTCATAACTTAACACAAACTGTGGATTGAACATAAAACAATTAAGATGCCCTCAAAAATCTTAAGATTCAACTTATTTTAAATAAGTAGTTTGAACAAACAGCAAAAGTCATTTTTTTGAGCTGTAAGTGTTTATTTTTTATTTTGTTTATTTATTGCAGAGGCTTGTTCTTTCTGTTATGTTCAGATATTCATACCACAAAATATTTTTGGGGTCCATGAAGGTTAAAATTGATTAGAAATACTGTGTAATGGCTAATGCACTGTAGGTTGTATGTTAACACCTTCCTTGGGAATTTATTTGTAGTTTCTGACACTTTCTTTTTTGTGTTGGTATTGTCTTTCATTAATAATGCAAAGTTTATTCGCCATTGTTGGAATTTTCCATTTTTGACACAATTCTTATATAACAAACTTTTTTTCAGTCATTTATGGCACAACACTTCTCAGACATTGATAAAACTTGGTTTTAGCAGTTAATTGTTCACTGTTACGTTATAGGGGGCGCTATTACATATTTTCTGAAATAGTACACAATCTCCAGATTTTTCAAACCGATTGAAGAAAAGGCAGAAATGAACGTAACTGTGCTGCTTATACTTATGTAAGCTAACGGCACCATTAATATTTCAACAGCAATATTAAATGTTATATTAATGTAGCAAAATTAAAATGTTTAATATTACTGAATAAAGTGACAAGCTAGTAAAGAGGAACGTTTTTGTGGTGTTGTGGATTGATCTACTTGGTCTACTTTTTTTACCCAGTATTTTACAGTATTTTAAAACCTGGATTGAACCATTGTCTTATTTATTTTATTTTACTTTTTTTACCAAGCACAAAGTCACTCTATAGGGAGCTATTCTCTGTATCATGAACTGTCATGACTGTCAAGATTGTCGTGAATTCTTTGAGATTTTATGAAAGATTATAATGACTGTCATTAAGTGTCATTCGCTCAGTTATGACATTTTAAATGCAAAGATGACATCGTTTGATATGACAACTTACATTACCAAGGAAACAAAACTCGTCATAAAGCTCCCATAAACATGATTGTCATGAAGCCATTATAACTAGTCATAAATTTTATAACATCGTCATTAATATATATTATTTTTACCTCAACCACACTGGCAATGTGTCATTAAATATTAATGACGCTGTTAAAAATGATTTGACGGAGCAATGACACTTTAAATGAGACATTTTAATGACAAATACTGTCAACAAATACTTTTTCCACTGAAAATGTGATCAGAAAGAAAT
Source organism: Danio choprae (assembly GCA_903798125.1). Classification (NCBI taxonomy): domain Eukaryota; kingdom Metazoa; phylum Chordata; class Actinopteri; order Cypriniformes; family Danionidae; genus Danio; species Danio choprae. Next base: position 299,316 of record CAIGQW010055747.1, on the reverse strand, counting down.
CACGACACAATTATAATGCCTCATGATAATCATGTTTATGGCAGGTTTATGACAAGTTATGTTGTCTTGGTAACGTCAAGTTGTCTGACTGGTTATGATGCATTTGTTTGTCAAGTTGTCATAACAAACGATGTCATCTTTGCATTTAAAGCGACATAACTGAGCACATGACGCTTAATAACAGTTGTAATAAGCATGCATACATTCTCATTCACGTTGTGTGTCGTGTCATGATTATAAAGGTTTCATGGTGTCTTATGAACACCACGTTCAAGTAAAGCATTACCCCAAGATCTAGAATGCTCATATTTGAAACGATTATACATTTGGGTTTGTTTGTTTTAAAAGAACCCCTGATTCCTCACATTTTTGTTCATTTGCTTACAGCCACACGATTAACCAAAGCTCTTTCTAGGAAACAGAGCGTATGAATAGCAGAAGTAATGGCACTGACCTCTCATCGTATTGTTTTTGGGTGATAAAATGCTGGCTGATAAACGAGACCTAGTAATTGGATTATGATAAAAAGGTTCGCAGATTGTGGAATGAATGGCCATTTGAAATTGCATTAACGTTCCTGTCGGGACTAGAAGGTAATGGCGAAAGCCGTGTCTATTCACACTTTTGTTCTAGCACTTGAGTCAAAGGGTGCACGCTAAAAAGGAAGACTTTCCTTGCTTATTGCTAATGTAATTATCTGTGTGACCACTGCATACATGAATTATGTAAAAGTGGCTGAATATTGTAAAAGCAGTTTTAGTGGCCTTTAGGAAAAAGGAGGAGAACATTACTGCTGAGTCCTTTTGGCTCTGGCGACTTCTTTGTACCTCATTATTGTGGCATAAAGGCTTTCATTTAGAACTTATTCTTCTTGTGACGGCCTGCTTTTTTTGGCCTTTACAAATGTAGAATTTTTATTAGGCCAGCGATGAAATGACTTGCGTGTCTCAATGGCTTTTTAAATAGCGATGGAGGAAATGTATTGCTGGGATATTGTGAATAATTTAAAACATTTCCTCGATGACCAAGCACATTTAGGCCATGATTTTAAAGAGTATGCATCCATAAACATTCATTCATTAATTTTCCTTCGGTTTAGTCCCTTTATGAACCGGACTGAACCGGCAACTTATCCAGCATATGTTTTACACAGCGGACTTCCAGCTGCAACCCAGTACTGGGGAACTTCCATACACACTCATTCACACACATACACTACGGCCAATTTAATTTATTCAATTCACCTACAGCGCATGTGTTTGGACTGTAGGGGAAACCGGAGCACCCGGAGGACACCCACGCCAACATGCAAAGTCCATACAGAACTGGCAACTGACCCAGCCGGGACTTGAACCAGCGACCTTCTTGCTGTAAGGCAACAGTGCTAACCACTGAGACACAGTGTCACCATCCATAAACATGATTTGCCAAATTCTTGGATCTTACAGATGTGTAAAATAACATGGATTTTAAATAAGTAGTTTATTTACGCGTGTATGCATATGTATAGGTAGGCGTGTATGTATGTAAAATGCAGGATTGGGTTTATGCAAATATACTATGCAAAATTATTTAGCATTACTAAACATCTTTTTACAAACCTTAAAAATTTTTTGGTTTTTCTCTATTAAGCAAGTTGAAGGATGGTTATTTATTTATTTGTATGTATATATGTATGTATGTATGTATGTATGTATGTATGTATACATACACACACTCGCACACTCAAGCCCGAACTTATTCATACCCCTGGCAAATTCTGACTTAGTTACTTTTATTCAAACAGAAATTGTGTCGGAAATGACACGGGCTTCTCCCAAAAGATAATAAGACGATATACAAGAGATTTACATTTAAACAAAAAAAGTGTCATGTGCAAAATTATTCATACCCTTCTCAATAATCAATAGAGAAGCATTGGCTATTATTGGGTATTTCAGCTTTTTGCATGTCGCCTGTGGTGTTTTTGTCCATTCATCTTTAACGATGAGCTTCAACTTTTTTAGGATGGAGGGTCTCCCAGCCATCACCCCCTGATCTTTAGCTCCCTCCACAGCTTTTCAATTGTATTTACATCAGGACTCTGGCTGGGCCACTACAACATGTTAATGTTTTTGACTGCTAACTAACTCTTTACCACTTTTGCTGTGTATTTTGAGTTGTTGTCATGCTGAAATGTCCACTGGTGCCCAAGGCCAAGTTTCTCTGCAGACTCCCTGATGTTGTTGTTGAGAATTTTGGGGTATTGCTCCTTTGTCATGGTGCTGTTTACTGTGATTAGTTTCCATTGTTCACTGGCTGAACCCCCCTCCCCCCACCCCTAAAACATTAGATTCCCACCACTTAGGGTTGAAGATTACAAAATTATTACATTTATTATTACAAATTATTACTTTTTGTATTTAAGTATTTAATTAGCTTCAATGTGTCTTTCATTTATTTATAAAAAAATGTACTTCAAGGTAAAATTTCATTGGCAATTAGGCAACTAAAATACTTTAATTTGCATATTTTTCATGTAATCACAATCGGAATTGTCAGTGTTTAGTCAAAGGAGGAATTGAACTGCCTTTAATTATAATAGAAAACTACTGTACACCAATTCAAGATTTCTTAAGCAATTTATGTAGCTTTATTTTTGGATCGTAGTAAATCAGGTACGCTGGTATTTGCAGGGTCTCACTTGGAATAATCATTACTGATGAACATTTACTGAGAGCTCTGTTAAATATTCCCATAAGCTGCAACGGGATCAGCAGAAGGAGTGTTGTTTCATTTTTAATATCGACATTATTTACTTGATTTTTGATTACCTATTTGTTGAAAGCGCGCAGATGTTTCGCCCTCCTGAAGGCTGAGCAGATGATCTGCTTCCTCGAGCTTGTTTTTTTTCCTGCTCTGTACAGCTGGAGAGAGGAAAAACCAGACAGAATGAAGAATGCGGTGGAGGGTGGAATCTATTTATTTATTTCAGCGCCTTTATTTGTATTTAATGCCATTTGCTTCATTGGATAATAAGAGCTTTTATATTGTGTTGGATCTGTGTTTGTGGATATACCACTTTCAGTTATACCACTGCTCATTCATTACATTGAAACAATCCACTTTTTTCTGCTTGTGTCAGAATATATATTTGCCTTATAGATTTTGTTCCTTGACTATGGATTCGTTCCAAAACCCAGTTATGTGCCGAACTAGACCACATTTAAAGGCATTGGAGACACATTCAGTGCTGTTCCGAATAAAATTATGCTGCCCTTTAAGATTCAGGGTTATTCTTATATAAAAAAAGTCATGATACCAAATGCATCCAACTCCACGAATTTTATTTATTTATTTATTTATTTTCTTCATTATGGTGTGTTCAAATACAGTATTTACATTCATTCATCTTCCTTTCGATAAATCCGAGGTTGCCACAGCGGAACGAACAGCCAACTATTCCAGCATATGTTTTACGCATCTGATGCCCTTCCAGCTGCAACCCAGTACTGGGAAACACCCATACACTCATACACTACGGCCTATTTAGTTTATTCAATTCACCTATACCACGTCTTTGGGCTGTGGAGTAAACCGGAGCACTCTGAGGAAACCCACGCCAACACGGGGAGAACATGCAAACTCCACACAGAAATGCCAACTGACCCAGCCGGGACTCAAACCAGTGACCTTCTCTCTGTGAGGCGACAGTGCTAACCACTGAGCCGCCCTACAGTATTTACAATGCAATTCAAAAATTCCTATCGACTTCTAGGTGTTCAGAATCAGAATGAGCTTTATTTGCCAAGTGTGCGCAAACACATAAGCTTAGGATGCATATTGTACATGCATATTAACTCAATAAGACGGACAGGAGGACATTTAAATAAGTGGAAAATAAAGGAAACAATCTTTCCTTAGTAATACTTATCGGAATAAAATGAATTAAAACAGGACAAGCAAACAAAAACGATACAAGTATAGATGATCGCTAAACCATGGCAGCCATCCACGCCGCCATCTTGGATAGTGGATAAATATGATGCAATATGATCTTTTTTCATTCAGATGAAAGTTTTTAACACAACAGCATATGCCATTGCTCAAGTACCATAGTGCAATGCATCACTGAGAACTAGCATTTAAGATGCAATATAAGATAGATCATCAGCACTCATGGTTGGGGCTTGTGACATCACAGTATGTGGAAATCTGGAGCCGCGTATTTTCAGACACTGATTCTGATTTGTGGGAATTTGAAAAACTATATAGCCTGGTAGTTCACATGCTGTGGACATACGTTTTACATAATCACATTAAATGATGATCTCTGTGACTGTGGTATTTGAAGTGCTGGACAGCCCCACACATTTCCTCCCTTTGGCTCTGTTACGTGCTCCCTACCAGCAGTACTGCTCCTTTGGTGGCATAAGAATTCCTCCATGTACCATGCTGCACTGGCCATGTCATTTGCTCAGTTCTTAGAGCGCCACATCTCTGGAGGGTTTAGCTTTAAAGACGCCTGTGGTTCATTCTTTGTACCTCATTTAAATGTTCTAAGATGATTTGGCAGATCCTGGATCTTTTCATCTTGCTAACTAATCTCTGGCTGATTTGGTTCTTCAAACAAGTTTGCAAATCTTGAGACTAATTGAAAATACTAATTGATATACAGAAATACACAGGTAAGCGTGTCTAAGCAGGGTTGGAACTAAACTGAAGGGGGTTGTGGCCTGGTGTACAAGGCATACAGACTAGTTCCTACTGTAAAGGCCTGCATTTAACAGTCATGGAGACTGCATTTTATTTACTACCAGCGAGCCCCAACATCCCAATCCTGCTCATTGCTGTTTGCCTCTTCTCATTTACACCCACATCCAGTTGAGAGCCTGGGAAAGCAAGGCAACTTAAGGGACACGGTGCCACTAATGGATGTGGATGTCACATGGCTTCAAAAACCCGTTATTGTTGAACTATATTATTAATAACAAAAACTTGACCATATTTAACTGTTTGTTCTTGGGGAATGACATTCCACGCGATCTGACTGTAAAGTGTTTGTTACTCGATTCCCTCAGTCACTTATAAGACGTATTTCAGACATGATGGTGTAGACTGTAACAGTGAGTCAGCTAACTATGTTTTGCACCAGGGAGTGCATTTAAGCTTGTTTTCCTACTTTCTCTGTGGTTTGTTAACCAAGGTTTCCTCTAGGCGGACAACTAGCAGTCCAGCATTTGGGAAAGGCACCTGTAACCTGCCTGTGGTTGCCTACCAACTCTGGACACTCAATATATGCTTGTTACTGGAGACTGGCATGAAATTACCAAGGTGGCAAAGCCTTGCAAATCAACCCTTGGTTTCCTACAGAATTGTATTTGCTGTAAGATTCAGGGAAGTTTGCTGGATCCCACACGTATGCCGTGCCCTTTTCCTTTGCTACCAGTGTTTGTTCTTCACACTGCTTGCCTTCCACATGATCCTAGCATTAAAATGCTGACCCGAGTGGATGTATAATCACTTGGTGCCAATTATCTTACACACTGGCAGTTAATATTCACTCCCCTGTCTGAGCCCCTGCATGTTGCTTCCGATAAAAGCCGTGTTTGTTTAGCGTCTTGTATATTCACACCTCCGTCACCCTCCTCCTCTTATACACAAAGCCGCACGAGAAGCCCAGTAAGGAGCTTCTTTCTACCTGAACGTCTCCTCTAACAAGCATATGCGAATTGAGAGCGAGCGAGAAAGAAGCTGTAACATGTTGTTAACAATTACTCAGCGAATTATCGTGAATCTCATTAGACTCGAGCTGCACCTTTTAACCTTGTTAGCTGTGCCAGAATGAACACTGGCCCCAGAATGCATGTTGGGTAATTAAAGGTGGATCTGGTGGCAACTAGGTCAAGATCTCGGAGCTGCAGTCAAAATTGAAATACCGATTGCGCAGACTGGCTCACAATAATGATACGGCATCTTAAAACAGGATAGAAATATGCTATTTTTGGGGGTATTTTTGTCGGATGAGGAGCCGCTTCAATGGAGCCGTTGAAACATGCCGTTGAAACAGGCTTATCTGCGCAAAGGTTAATGAGGAGCGGTGTGGTGTTGGTAAGTAAGACACAACAAAAGCTCAGTCGTTCATATCAGCGAGCGCACATGCCGTGGAAGAGCTGCAGGCATCGCCAGGCACACTGGAAAACACTGATATGATTCCTGTCTCTCCAAAAGCATCTTCAGTTTGCTTAATTACTTTTCTGCTACTCCAAGTATGCTGGTTTATGACGGAGCCATTATTGTTCCGTGACCGGTCTTGATGATAGCCGTGATACGGGATTCAGGCATTTTAAGTGCATGGGAAATGAGTTATGCAGTTTCCTAAGCAGAAAAATAGTGATTTGTCCGTTTACGATAAGAACAATAATGTTGTGCCTTGAAACAACCGCAGCCAGCAAGAATGTGTTTGATATTTAATGCGGTTTAATACGCCAATGAGACAAAATGCCAATATCTAATCAGTGTCTTATTTAGTTTGGTTGAAGATTGTGCTTGCAAGCTTTTCTTTTTTTGCCTGTTCACTGGTTTAAGACCCGTGTTATGCTAAAATTTGCTAATGTAAAATCTAAATGTGTTGTTTATTCATGTTTTAGCTTGGAAGCTAATGCTAATGTACACCTAAAAGTGGCTTCTAATGAAATTACACTAAATGTGTTGTTTAATTTGTGTTATCTTTGATGCTAATGCTAGTATACTCCAAATAGGTGTCTTTTAGATTAATTCTAGTATACTACCTAAAGTATCTCCTATAAAGTCTAATTGATGTTGTTTATTAATGTTTTAGCTTGGAAGCTAATGCTAATGTACACCTAAACGTTTCTTCTATGAAATCTACACTAAATGTGTGTTGTTTAAAAGGTGTTATCTTTGATGCTAATACTAGTATACTTCAAATAGGTATCTGACATCTACAGTAAATTCATGTTGTTTAATTTGTGTTCGCTGTAATGCTAACGTTAGTATACTCCAAAAAGTTGCTTCTGTGAAATCTGAATCTGTGTTCTTTACTTGTGCCTTCATGTTTAGATTAATTCTAGTGTACTTTTAAGAGTGTCTTCTATAAAGTCTAAATTGATGTTTATTCATGTTTTAGCTTGGAAGCTAATGCTAATGTACACCTAAAAGTGGCTTCTATGAAAACTACACAATGTGTTGTTTAATTTGTGTTATCTTTGATGCTAATGCTAGTATACTCCAAATAGCTGTCTGACATCTACAGTAAATGAGTGTTGTTTAATTTGTGTTAACTGTAATGTTAGTATACACTAAAAAAGTGGCTTCTATGAAATCTACACTAAATGTGTGTTGTTTAATTTGTGTTATCTTTGATGCTAATATTAGTATACTCCAAATAGGTGTCTTTTAGATTAATGCTAGTATACTACTTAACGTATCTCCTATAAAGTCTAAATCGATGTTTATTCATGTTTTAGCTTGGAAGCTAATGCTATACCACACCTGAAAGTGGCTTCTATGAGCTCTACACTAAATGTGTGTTGTTTAATTTGTGTTATCTTTGATGCTAATGCTAGTATACTCCAAATAGCTGTCTACGAAATCTACAGTAAATTCATGTTGTTTAGTTTGTGTTAGCTGTAATGCTAATGCTAGTATACAACCAAAAAGTTGCTTCTATGAAATCTAAATTTAGATTTAGAAATGCTAGTATACTCCTACAATGTTTCTTTAGTCGCATGTTGGCTCGTAAGCTAATGCTATTATACTGCTAAAAGTTGCACACACATTTACAGTCAGTCTCTTTTGGGAAAAAACCTACCACGAGATCTCACACTATATTAGTTTATTGATATTTTTCACTAATAAATTGGTCTCCAGAACGAGAATGCTCCTCTCCTACTGTTAAACATTAGCAAATAATTTGAATAGCTTTTAAAATGGCTAGTAAAGTTATTAATACCATATGCCTCAGGCAACATCCTGTTTTAATAGTAAATGCATGAGCGCCGAGCTCCTTGGACAGTTTCATTGGGTCTTAAAGGAGACACTGAGTTATTTCTTAACATAATGTCTAACTGCTTCAGGGACCATGAGGTTATTGTTTATATGGCACAATAATAACCACAAGTGAGAATTGTGGGTAATAAATTTGCGCCACACATTTTAAATAGGAAGAAAATTGCCATTTCGGCGTGCAAGGTTATCGTTTTAGGCGATCATGACTTGGCAGTAACAGTCCGACTCGAATTAAACCGTGAAACTAAAAGCGGATCTTGCATTATCGGGCCGAGGGAAGTGGGCTGTGCTGTGTCATACAGTCGGAGGAACTATATTGAGTTTAGGAAGGGTAAAATCAGAGTCATATGCGTCACAGGCAGGGACAGATTGCTGTAGCCCAAGCGTGTTGTTGGGTGTTTTTCATGCTTGGCAGTCGCCTGTGTATCGGCGGCCAGCAGGCGCGAGCAGAACGCTAATTGAAGCGGAGGAATTGGTGCGCGCATGCAAGGGTCCGTGTCTCAGTCCCAGCACCTCCATCGCTGCGCTCCCCTGGGGGGCGTGAAATTGTTTCGTGTGTCCCTGTCATTGCAGAGCTGCGAGCACTTTCTGTACGCACACATTCCTACTCATTTACACTCTTGTACGCACTGTGTCATATGCCTACCAGGCATACATGGCTATCCGCCTTTTGGACTAGGCATAGCCCATTATGTGCACAGAGGGGGGGTAAAATTGTCCTTTTTATCACCTTTAATTGAGCTGTGTGAAATGGGAGACTTCTGCATGTGGGCTGAATCAAGGTTAGAGCGATTAATAACAATTAAGGCCCTTCGGATCAACTGATACACTTTAAAGAGTCATAATGCGGACTCCTGGTTTGATTTTAAATTGTATAAATAGTTTTTATGCACATTAATGAGTATACTGTACATGGGCTACAGGTCAGAAGTGTGGATTTTTTTATTTATTGATTTATTTTTTTAAAGGAAATTGCTTATGCTCAGCATTTAGAGTCTAAAATAATCATTTGCTATTTTTAAGCGCACATGCAAAGCTGAATTTGGACAATTATTTCAGAATATTGATGAATTTCAGAAATTATTCTATTATGCTGATTTGCAATTTGGTTGTCAGTATTACTGGTGCAAAATTATTAACGGTGTTTCCTATAACGGTATTATTTATATGTAAAAAAGCTGTTTAATAGTATTATTATTTTGTTTTGGGGGGGAAACCATAATATTTTTTATAATAAATAATAAATATTAATAAATTAATAATAATTTATTTATCCATAATTTTTATTTATGTTATTACTATTATTATTATTTTTTATTTTTTATTTTTTATTTTTTATTTTTTTAATAAAACTTTTAAAAATAAGTGTGCTAACGTCATACATGCATGCATGGACTGTATACATAGATAAGTCCATACATGCAAAAAATGCCCAAAATTGAATAAAAATCTAATAAATACATGCAAACACAAATGTAAAGAGTTAATGTAATTATTTAAAATCTTTAAAAGGAAGTGTATCTCTGCTTCCACAAAAAATAATAATAACATGAAAAGTTATTATAGGCTATAATAATAATAGTTTGTTTGTTTGTTTGTTTGTTTGTTTTTTGAGCAGCGAATCAGCATTTTAGACCCCAAAGACTGGAATAATTATGTAAACACATTTTTATTTAATATATTAAAATAGCTATTTTACATAATAATATCTTGCACATTATTAATATTTTATTGTAGTTTATATCAAAGATATGCCTTGGTGAACATAAAAATGACTGATTTATACCAAAAATTTAAATTTCTTTATTTTTAAATTTGTTATATTGGGTAGTCGCCACAGCTAAAACAGACATGCAGCCTTGTTCACATACAGTTTGCAATGTGGATGTATATTGAGTGTAGCATATTACCACCACCATATTACTAGTATGTATAGTATGGTAAAGACAATTCATTTAACCCTGAAAGGTCCATTTAAAATGTATTCCTGGCCCATTGTGAGTTTTAAATAACATTATTCTGTCAACTTTGCACTTTTTTTTTGCATAAATCACATTTGCATGCACCATACCTCATTCTGCACGTTTACCATTTTTCACTTGAAATCTGCCCCGCTGAAGCAAACAAGCAGTTTTTTGTAGCCCTGACACGGTTTCGAGCACAGCGAGGGCTGGGGCAGTCAGCTGGGGTGTGTGGGTGCAGCGGGAGGTTGCTGTGGTTGTTTGCTGGGTTTGTGTCTTTTTGGCCCGGGCCTGGCAGTGAGGGAGATGAATGGCCTCCTCCAACCGCCACACTAAGTAATACGCCGGATGATAAATCGCTGCTTTCATTGACACCAAAATTGGAATCATTGGGTCCAGGAACCAAAAAACTAGGAAGGGCCCTTCTGCTGGCACATAGTCATCTGTTAAAATGCCATACCTGAGGCCACACAGGGTAGTCCCTCCTCAGCCTCACTGAGATTAATGATGGGAAATGAGTCGGGGAATAGGGACCTTCTTAAGACACAGCCTCTCTGTGTTTATCTGGAGACATGGCCTCTGAAAAAACAACAAAAAAAAACCTAGTTTTACACTAAAAGACTTGCTGGGGGTTAAAAAACAAGCTTATGTTTTTATCTTTTTGTGTCATTAAAGGAGAGATTGGTACATTTGGCAATATAATGGCTAAGCTTGTGCCAAACCTGTAAAACAAATCTCAGTCTGCGTGGAATTATGCGTTCAGCCTAAGGAGTTTTACATATTATAGCACTGAAAAGTAACTTTTTTTACTCTGTAAACCTTAACCTGCAGGTACTGTGGTATGGAGTGTATGGATTGCAAGGAAATGTGGACGATCAGCTCATTCTTGTCCATTTCCAGACTGCAAAAACTTCCTATTTAGAGTTTTCGTCTTGTTTCTAGTCTTAAATCAAGATGCCAAAAATATTGTCTTGTTTTCAGAAATAAGAGTTTCCTTAAAGCAAGCAAAATAATCTGCCAATGGGTTAAGCTAAATAATCTTATTACAAAGCGAAAACGTGGCAATTGTTTCATGTAAGGGTAACGCGGTGGCTCTGTGGTTAGCACTGTTGCCTCACAGCAAGAAGGTTGCTGGTTCGGGTCCCGGCTGGGTCAGTTTGCATTTCTTGGTTGGAGTTTTTGCATGTTTTCCCCGTTTTTCCGTGGGTTTCCCCCACAGTCCAAACACATGCACTATGGGTGAATTGAGTAAAATAAGTTGGCCATACTAAATGAGTGTAAATGTGAGAATATATGGGTGTTTCCCAGTACTGGGTTGCAGCTGGAAGGGCACCCGCTGTGCAAAACATATGCTGGATTAGTTGGCGGGTGGTTCATTCCGCTGTGGCGACCCCTGATGAATAAAGGGACTAAGCCGAAGAAAAACGAATGAATGAATGTTTCATGTAAAAATCCCATTTCAATAAATAATATATATAAATTATATTATTATTATTATTATTATTATTATTATTATTATTATTATTATTATTATTATTTATAAATGTATTATATATTTTTTATAAATTAACATGAAAAAATTGTGTAAGTGTAAGGGAATCAAAAAGAGTTGTGTTAAAGGGATAGTTGTTCCAAACGTCATCATTTACTCACTCCATTTTCACTTTATTAGTTTCTTTCTATTCTTTAACAAATAACAGAGGATATTTTGAAGAATTGTGGCTACCGGTACCCATTGACTTCCATTGTTTGTGTGTGTGTGTGTGTGTGTGTGTGTGTGTGTGTGTGTGTTTTATTTATTTTTATTTATTTATTTATTTTCTTTTTTTGTCTCACTATGGAAGTTGCTGTTGGTGCCAAATGTCCTTCATAATCTTCAAAAGAATAGTTTAACAGAAAAGAATCTCAGAGTGGTTTGTAAATATACTTCAATAAATGTTATTTATAAAAAACAATAAATTAAATAAATTTCAAAAATTGCCCTTTTTCTCACTTGAGCCGCTGCCTTTCAAAATATGCATAGTAATATCCTCAAACATGAATAAATAAATAAATAAATCAAATAAGTACTGTATTACATCATTCATTCATTTTCCTTCAGCTTAGTCCCATTATTAATCAACAGTCGCCACGGCGGAATGAACCGCCAACTTATCCAGCATATGTTTTACACAGCGGATGCCCTTCCAGCTGCAACCCAGTACTGGAAAACACCCATACACTCTCACATTCACTCACACACGCACACTATGGCCACTTTAGCTTATTCAATTCACCTATAGCGCATGTGTTTGGACTGTGAGGGAAACCGGAGCACCCGGAGGAAACCCACACCAACACGGGGAGAACATGCAAACTCCACACAGAAACGCCAACTGACCCAGCTGGGGCTTGAACCAGTGACCTTCCTGCTGTGAGGTGACAGTGCTAACCACTGAGCCACAATGTCGCCCTCTATTACATTATATACATAAGTAAATTGTGTCAGTTGGACTTGTATGATCAAATTGCCACTCACCTTACAAATGTTGAAATACAAATGTTAAATAATTTTATTTGTCTGTTTTAATATATCATATTAGAAACAAGGTCGCGGTGACTGTTTAGCATGTTTAACAGCATGCTAATATGCTTTCTGAGATGTTCCAACTGAAAGAAAGCACCATGAAAGCAAATTGATGTGCGCCACCATTACTGTGACTGCAGTGTGAAGCACTTGTCAATGATTATGGACCCAATGTTAGGGAATGATGATTATTACTCATTTTGCTACTGTTTTATGCGGAGGCTGCTCATTTGCATATTGTACCCAGGTGTGACAATCAGCGGAATGGGATTATCTCAGCAAACATGGAAATTCATGTAATTCAATTTCTGCTAACAAAACCTCCCCGTTGGAAATGTAACTTTTGCAGTCTCTGAAAAAACGACTGACTACAGCAGTGGTTTCTAACGCAGCGACACGGTGGCTCAGTGGTTAGCACTGTCGCCTCACAGCAAGAAGGTCGCTGGTTCGAGCCCCGGCTGGGCCAATTGGCATTTCTGTGTGGAGTTTGCATGTTCTATCCCCGTGCTGGCGTGGGTTTCTTCCGGGTGCTCCGGTTTCCCCCACAGTCCAAAGACATGCGCTATAGGTGACTTGAATAAACTAAATTGGCCGTAGTGTATGAGTGTGGTTGAGTATGGATGTTTTGTTGGCGGTTAATTCCACTGTGGCGACCTGTGGTGATGAATATTGGGAATATGAAGTCGAAGGAAAATGAATGAATGAATGAATCTCAATGGTTACAGGTATCCAGTTTTTCACAAAATGTATTTTGTGTAAAAAAAAACAAAACAAAACAAAACACAAACAGGTTTGGAACAAGTGAAGGTTAAGTAAATAATGGGAGATTTATTTAAGTTATCTCTTTAAATCTTTTGAATTTGTCAAGCTGTTGTGTTAAACCCATTGTAATGTTTTTCAGTGAGTAGTAAAAGTAACTTCAAAGTAAAGTAATTGGTGTCACAATCACTACAAATGAAAGAACTACAAATCTGCCACCAAAAGAACTACAAATCCTGTCATGCACCACACACTCACACCTGTACCGGTTCTTCTTTGATTGCACACACACAGCTGGTAGCTGCTCAAGAACTGATTACATGGACCATATAGACTGATTTCATGCGGCTGCCATTTTAAAAGCGAAATCGAGGCTGCGGTGGGAAGAAACCCAGAAGTATCGCCTGAGTCACACAGGAACATTTTGTACCTGGCTGTATATCTTATCAGCGAAGTGAAAGTGACACAAATTTATAATTTCACCGTCTTCCGAGTGACCCGAAGGTCCGTTCTGAATGGATAGTGAAAATAAAAAGGGATATCAGACCTAATTTTCAGCTAAGTTAAGGGAAATGGCACTAGTTGGATAACGTTTTCTTTCCCAAACACAAGTTTTAGATGCCATTTATCAAACTCAAGTTAATGAACTGATTCTTTAACTATATTAGACTCGGTACTGAAATTTCCCGCTAACATTTAAGCACTGTTGAGCGCATTCTTAAAACACCGCTGATTTGCTATTGTGTTCACCAGTGCTCAACAGAAATGACTGTGATTGGTTGTGAAGGTCATCAGTTCACTGCACTTCACCGATGTTTACCGAGTGCAAACACAGACGAGCAATCAACTGATCTTCGCGGCTTTAAAACGCTCCAGTGTCCCTGCATTTGTGTTTGCACGAGCGGTGAACTGATGACCTTCACAGCCAATCACAGTCATTTCTGTTGAGCACTGGTGAATACTATGGCAAATCAGCTGTGTTTAACAACATGCTCAGCGGCGCTTAAATGATAGCAGGAAATGAACGATTTTTTTTTTTTAAATGAACATTTCTATTTAATAGGACAACACTATTACAGACAACATGAGGGTGTGCAACAGAGGACTGCATTGTTTTATTCCTCACCGGGTTACATAGGCTGAAGCAGGGAGGCATCCCCACGGTGTTTATCCGGTGCCATGACCTGAAGCCTAGGAGGACACTTAAGCGTATTACTCTTAAAGAGATTGTGATTTAGTTTGATGCCAAATATGCTTTTAATTCTTTAAACTAAACTTAACTGAATGATATTAAATGTTTACACCATATCTGCATTTTGAAATCGTGGCAACAGCTGAAGGTTTGCAGTCCACAGCATGTTGTTGCAATGTTTACAGTGCTGATCCTATACTTCTGGGTTTCTTCACACCGCAGCCCTGCTTTCAATTTTTAAAATGGAGGCCGTGTGAAATAAGCATGTATACAGCACACAAACACACAGATTTTGTTGAGTCTTTTTATCTGTTAAAACTGTGACATTACGACTCGTTTTCCCTTGCCTTGTCTAGCCGTGTTTTGACCCTTGCTTTGTTTTATTGTTTATCCTGCCTGCCTGTACCGACCATTCGCCTGTTTTTGACCACGATTCAGGATTATCTGTATGTATCTTATAAATGAACTGCGCATGGATCCTCAACCCCCTTGGCAGCGTCCCACACTTACAGATTAGTAATCTGATTACTTTTTACATTAAGTAATTAGTAATGTAATCAAATTACAATTTTTCAGTAGTAATCATTCATTCATTTTCTTTTTTCGGCTTAGTCCCTTTATTAATCTGGGGTCGCCACAGCGGAATGAACCGCCACCTTATCCAGCATATGTTTTACGCAGCGGATGCTCTTCCAGCCGCAACCCACCACTGGGAAACATCCACACACACTCATTCACACACATACACTATGGACAATTTAGCTTACCCAATTCACCTATAGTGCATGTCTTTGGACTTGTGGGGGAAACCAGAGCACCCGGAGGAAACCCACGCGAACATGGGGAGAACAACTCCACACAGAAATGACAACTGACCCAGCCAAGGCTTAAACCAGCGACCTTCTTGCTGTGAGGCAATTGTGCTACCCACTGCGCCACCCAGTAGTAATCAGTCATTTGTAATCGATTACTTTTTAAAATTAACTTACCCAACACTGTTATTATATACTTTTGATGATTTTAAAGCTAATAATTAAATATAATGTGAGAGCGGCACATGGCTAGAAAATAAATTGGAACAAATCAAATTAATTTTTGTGTAAATTCTCATTTCATTGACTTTATTCATGGCAAAATGCCAGCTACTCTCCACCTAATGATCTAGTGTGTTTACCGTGGGATGTTTAGTGATAAAAAGCATAGAAAAACAAGGTATTCATATTTAGAGGAACAAATAAGTGCCCTTAAGAGACACAGTTGAACATTTTAATACCAGGTGAAAATACCAGGTAATACATCTGAATACTGTTAACTGAAGATGAATGTTAATACCATAAATAATAATAATATCATATTCACTTTCTAATGGAGTATGGCAAAACTCTCTAAATCTGGTGTTTATTGAGTGAACACTAGTCCTTTATGAACTGTTCACTGAAAAAGCATGTTAACACCGGCGAGAAACAAGCCTTTTTATTCATTCAGTCATTAATTTTCTTATTATTCTGAGGTCGCCACAGCGGAATGAACCGCCAACTTATCCAGCATATGTTTTACGCAGCAGATGCCCTTCCAGCTGCAACCCTTCACTGGAAAACATCCGCACACACTCACTCACAGACATACACTACAGGCAATTTAGCTTACCCAATTCACCTGTACCGCATGTGTTTGGACTTGTGGGGGAAACCGGAGCACCCGGAGGAAACCCATGCCAACACGGGGAGAACATGCAAACTCCACACAGAAACGCCAACTGACCCATCCGGGGCTCGAACCAGTGGCCTTCTTGCTGTGAGGCGATTGTGCTACACACTGCGCCACCGTTTTGCCCAAGCCTTTTTTTTTTAAGATTTATTTTTGGCATTTTGCCTTTATTTGACAGGACAGTAGGATGACAGGAAGTGAAGTGTGAGAGAGAGGGGGATTGGATCGGGAAAGGTTCACGAGCCGGGATTCGAACTCGGGACGCCCGGAGCGCTGTTGCGCTATATGTCATTGCACTAACCACTGGGCTATCGCGCTGACCAAGCCTTTTTAATAGAACTTAATATGTGGTCCTCTCTAAATATGGTGTTTATTGAGTCTTTTATTTATATAGCAGGTTGTAGAGGAGTGATCGTATGTTGGCAAACCAGTATAAATTCTCAGCTTTTTTTTTTTCTTATCATACTCTCATGGGAGGAATAGAGGTGCAGACCACCATAAATCAGACCGTTCCGGGGTTAAAGAGCCCACCGACTACATTTATAGAGGTCAAATAGAGAAAGACAGGAGAGGAAATGTCCTCTGCGCTGGAAAAAAGTGATGTTGCTGTGGAGTGACACTGCCCGTGAGACATCCGGACATGTGGCTTTTGTGTAGCATTTAATTGGATATGAATATCTTTCCTGTTGAAATCCACGGCCAGCTTACACTATTAGTGTTCTCTTTCATGTGTCTTAAAAAAATGCCGGTAACACTTTACAGTGTGTTAGGGCATGTTATATTACCAGCCTATTATTAAGATTTTAACTGTTCATTAGTATGATCCTGTTGAGGTGAAAATGAATGAATGAATGCACATTGTTATTTGAATATCAAGATAATAAAAAGGTTCAAGGAATTTTGATACTTCTACTTTAAAGGAATAACTCTTATTTCAAGGAGTTATTTTTAACTTTGATCCATTTTACGAGTTTGTGGATGTTTTAATGAAACATTTGTAGAATGAAAAAGAATAATAGTGAATATTCTCTTATTGGCCTGTGTTTCATAGTGGGCTCTGCCAAAAACAACATATATGCCTTGAAACGTCATAAAATAAAGCATTTTATGCAGACACGTACTATTTAATGATATTAGGTGATAAGCTAAGTCCATTTATAGGTTATACTTTTAATTTAAAGTTTGTAATATGTTTGAAAAAGCCGATTCATATTGGCTGAAGAAAGCTGAAAACCTGTAACCTATTGACTTCCATAGTAGGAAAAAGAAATATGCAAGTCTATGCAACTATCCCTTTAAGCAATTATTGCCGCAAATGCCACATGCTTTTGTTTTACACACATTCACTCTCATAAATTAGTGTGGTTTATTTATAAACCAATTTTGAGAGGAGCACATGCTTATGATTGAACACGGCTGGTCCAGCATTAGCTGATACACAATCCACCAATCAGTCAATTCCTAACTCACCAAAAATAACCTGAATTTCTTACCTCAGTATTTTCGTTTTGAAGAATCCCTTCCTTCCAGCCCTACTCCTCCTTCCTTTCTAGACAGGGCGGCACGGTGGCCCAGTGGTTAGCACTGGTGCCTTACAGCAAGAACCTCACTGGTTCAAGTCCTCAAGTCCAGCCAATGTTTCTGTGCGGAGTTAACATGTTCTCCCCGTGCTCGCGTGAGTTTCCCCTGGGCTCCAGGTTTCCTCCCACAGTCCAAAGACATGTGACATAGGTGAATTGAACAAACCAAATTGACACCTATAGACGAGCTCTAGCCAGCAGTATATTTCTACAGTAATCCATAATTTGTCATTAGCAGGGGAGTTCTCGAGATCCACCCAAGCTCAAACTCCTCTCACCCTTCAAACGGGAGGGAGCCCCGGGCTCGAGGGCTCTCTCCCGGAACAGCGTGCCAAATACCTTTTATTATCAATCATCAGCTAAGGGTGAACTCTTGAAATGTGTCACTGGGGTGGTACAATTTTGTACCTTACATGTGCACAAAAATGACTTTTGCTGCTTGTTCAAACTACTTTTTTAAAATGAGTTGACACAAAACATGTCTTACGTTTTTTTGGGTGGGGGGGACAACTCAATTGTTTTATGTCCAATCCACTTAAGTTTGTAAAAACGATTAAGCTAACTTAATCGATTTGTGTTGTGACAACGTGAAGGAATTGTGTGGAATTCCTGTGTTTTTTACCCATCAGTACCTTAAAATTCAAGTTTTGTAATTTTAGGGTAGGCTTTTGTACCTTTATTTATGAGTGTACAGGCTTTCAGAGACAGACACGGAAGTTGAGGAAGGTCTCATTTTATAATGTTCATCAATTTAAATACAAGCTGTGTATGCGCCGTTAATGAGAAACAAAACAAACACAGGACTGGATTTAATCCATTGGAAATTGACTGGATTGTGAGCTGTTTATTTTGCTTTGAATGAGCGTACACTGATGAGTCTTGCACAATAAGATTAGGAACGTGCATTAAGAAGGGTCAATTTCACGTGGATTTAATTCCCTCTGCGTTTATGCAGATCCTGGTGTGGAACCAAGCGGGATGCAGCGAATTAATATCAGATGATGTGGTTTTGAGGAACGAAAAAAGCCACCGCTGAAAATTAGAGCCTGCATCTCGTCTGCTTTGGTATCCTAAAGCTAACAAAATGCAAAACGCCAAATGCCACTGAAGAAAAAAAAAAGCATTAAAAACAGAAGCCATCCAAAGATCCATGTTTATTTCATCGGGCCGCGCTTTTCGCTATAATTTGCTGATTGTGAGTGGCCTTAAGATTCATCTTGCTTTTGAATGCAATTACGGCAACTTGTCCAGAAGCATTTGCGCACACACTTCTTTTCCCAGCTCTGCCAGAAAGCAACAACAGCATCTCCATGACCCCGAGCTTAAAATACCAGCTTGTTGCGACAAACCAAAAACTAAGTGTGCCCTCAAGAGTGTGTTTCTGATCCGCGTCTGCAGGCGTGACGCGTGGAAACAGAGAGCTCTTCACGTGGTTTCAGAGGCTTCACTCTTCTTAATGTAGCCCAATGATTTGAGGACTTCTGAAAATAGCGCTTTCGCTTTCAAAGGAAGACGGAGATGAGAGCAAACATAAGTCAGGTGTTCCACAATCAAAGTGAAAGAACTGTAGAAAATGAGGCCCTTTGCTCTTCTTCAGGCTCCGCTAATGGCGCCGCGCCGCTCTATGACTGCTGATGACTTCCAAAAACACATTTCCACATCATAAGGGCTTTGATATCAGAAAAAAAAATGCCAGTGCGATAATTTGCCAATATTATCATTGAAGGACTGGCATTTTAGCTCGTTTTAAATTCCACTACAACACGTTTCGGCTGGCTGATTTTAGAGATGTAATGCGAATAAGACTATGAGGAAGTGCATTATGAAGCATTAGAGGATTGTTATTTTGTCAGATGTCCGCCTAATAGCCACCTGTGTGTTTTGAGACGCAAACGTGGTCTTTTTTTTTTTAGAGCAAACTTGTGTGTGCGTGTGTGTTTTGCATCAAGAATTGGTCCTGGGGGAAAGAACAGAGAAAGCCTTTTTACATGTCTTCATATAGAGCTGCTGCAGTTTTATTATTCAGAAGACACTGGCTAAGTCTGTCTTGGTTTTTCATCGCCTCGGTTTTTTGCTTGAGTGATACTGGAGTGTGATTTAGTTGGATTCGACTCCATATTAGAGTACTGAGGTATCACTCTTCTGACTACAAGGCAGTTTAGCTTGAGAATGACTGAATCAATTGGAATTTTGGGAAATTGTGAATGTGATTTTGAACAAGTGAGCAGGACTTTTATTTTATTTCATTGTATTTTATTTTATTATTTTTTTTATTATTTAATCATTTCATTTTTAATTCTATTATTTTATATTTTTTATTTATTTCATTTATTTGTTGTTATTATTATTAATATTAGTAGTAGTAGTAGTAGTAGTATTAAAATCTTTTAATGTAATTTTATTTTATTTCAATGGCATGACTGGCAAATGGCTTATTATTGAAATGCTATGCTATTTTGTAAAAAGATGAATAAAAACATGATTTAAATAACTTGTTTAAAATATAAAGTCACAAATGTCCAACATACACTCTCATAAATGAAGGTAAACCTGTCACTAGGGTGGTACGTTTTTAAACAGTACACTTTTGTAGCTTACATGTGCACATTGGTACTTTTAAAAATAACGTTTTGTAATTTTAGGGTAGACTTTTGTACCTTTTAAGGTACTATGAGTTACAAACTTGAACTTTTTAGGTCTTAATATGTACCTTAAGGTGTAAAGTGTACCTTTATTAATGAGAGAAAAGTACGCAAGTGAGATATCACTCTTAAAAGCAGCCAGTTTAGCTTGAGAATGACTGAATCAATTGGAATTTTGGGAATTGTA
>CAIGQW010055747.1:261578-273787 GCA_903798125.1 Danio choprae | reverse complement strand
ATTATTATTATTATTATTATTATTATTATTATTATTATTATTATTATCATGACTTAAGAAGCCACAAGTCTCCCAGTTTCTCTCTGGTCTTTATCTGTGTCTTTTTGCCACATCCACCCGCACATACAGTACAGTATATGGGCCGCCCCATAATTTAAAAGTCTCAATGTATCAACATCAAACACTTCTTTTAATTGACTCAGAAACGCACTTAGCGCACTGCATGCGATTGGAAATGGGATATTATGAACTGTCAGTTTGCATTTATCGCAATTTTGCTCTGGGATTGGGAAAAGCAAGGGAAAACAGGGGCCGGGCTGGAGAGAGCCAGCAACTGTGGAGCGAGTGACCGTTTAAACACCTTATCTGTGCTCTAAACACACACTCACTCACACACACATTTAGAGTCAATGTTTTGTCATCCGATATGCAACAATATTGCAGTTTTTCCACCAAATGGTTCATTCTTTATCTCAAAATGATTAACCCTCAGGGGCGGCACTGTGGCTCAGTGGTTAGCACTGTTGCCTCACAGCAAAAGGTCACTGGTTCAAGTCTCGGCTGGGCCAGTTGGCATTTCTGTGTGGAGTTTGCATGTTCTCCCCGTGCATGTTCTCCACTCATACACTACTGCCAATTTAGTTTATTCAATCCGCCAATAGTATGCACTCATACACTACTGCCAATTTAGTTTATTCAATTCACCCATAGGTGAATTGAATAAACTAAATTGGCAGTAGTGTATAAGTGCATGTGTGAATTCAAGAGTGTATGGGTGTTACAACCCAGTACTGGGTTACGGCTGGAAAAGCATCCGTTGCGTAAAACATATGCCGGAATAGTTGGTGGTTCATTCCACTGTGTCGACCCTTAATAATTTTTTTATATTTATATTATAAACTCATTTCTAATAACTCATTTGTTATGTAATTAATTGTCTATGCCATGAAGATCTTGCGTAATATATATTTTTTTCCAAGAGTATTCAGCTTAGTTCAATTCAAAAGGCTCAACTATGATAATTAGGCAAGTCATTGGACAACAGGGATTTGTTCTATAGCCAATCGAAACTACTAACTACTATTAACCTTTTTTTTATTTTATTTAAAAGCAGCTTTTATTACAGTCAAACTAAAAGAAATAACATTTTGTCCAGAAGAAAAAATATAGAAAACACTGTGAAAATGTCCTTGCTTTTATTAAACACACTGTAAAAATAAATGCTGGGTTCCACAAAATCGATTTGTGTTTGGAAAACATGAAGGAATTAAGTTAACTTAATAATTTAATTAAGTAATTAATAACAAATGTAAGTGGATTGATCATAAAAACAATTAAGTTGTTGCTGAAAAATCTTAAAGGTTTAATAATATTGACCTTTTTTATTATTCAAAACTGCATTTATTTCCGCCAAACTAAAGAAAAAACACTTTCTCCAGAAGAACCTAATATAGAACACATTATGAAAATGCATTTGCTCCATTAAACACGCTGGAAAAACAATGCCGGGGTCCACACAATCGATTTGTGTTGGGAAAACATGAAGGAATTAAGTTAACTGATTTTTACAAATGTAAGTGGATTGAACAAAAAACTATTGAGTTCTTGCAACAAAAAAACCCTTAAGAATTGTGTTGTTTCAGCTCTATTTAAATAAGTAGTTTGAACAAACAGGAAATGTAATTTTTGAGTACACTTAATGTTGGGTTCCACACAGCCCATTTGTTCAATCGACTTGGGACAACATGAAGGAAATACATTAGCTTATTAGTTTTTATAAATGTAAGTGGATTGAACATAAAACAATTAAGTTGTCCCCAAAAAACTGAAAAATTGTGTTGTTTCAGCTCATTTTGAATATTGAATTTGAATATTAAGTATAATTTTTTTTACATCACTTGAGAAATATATATATAAATAAGTATAAACATTTCACAGGAGGGCTAATAATTCTGCCTTGAACTGTACATTCCATGTCCTTTAATGGCAGAAAATGGGTTTTAAAGAGGTCAGGCGTTTTTCTCTGAGCACATTTATTGTAGCCATTATCAAAATTAATCTGATCAAAGCATGAACCGGCTTATTTCTAAATTGTCTCTAATATCGCTGTCTGGCTAAACACTGGGGGTATTGCACTATGGGAATGACGTCCTTTATGAAGTGCGTTTTTATTTATTTATTTATTTATTTCTGTTCTCTCAGAGAGCAGGTCCCTGGCGAGCGGCGTCTGAAACTTATGACTAGCCATGTCTACAGACATCACGGCGCAACCAAAGCATGGCAGAATGACAGATCGTGCCTTCAATATGTACTGACAAACAAATTAGTGAGAAGATGCTTTGCGCTGCATAACAGATGTGGTGGGCGCCATGGTTCGGAACAGCCGTCAGAAAAAAACTATCTAAAAAAAAAAACGAAACAAGCACCCCATCTGGACCAGTGTAGCCCAGCGGCCCACTCATTCCAGCCCGACACGTCATCACGACAGACGCCAATGAATGAGAGCGGCTCAGAGGAAATACAGTATGGACACTTTAGTCCTTGCGGATTACAATATTAACTCATTAAACACTTTTCACTCGTTTGTTTGTTTATTAAAAACCTATCCAGCAGCGCACATGCACACGTCACAACAGAATTGTCATTGTTTCTACAAAGGAAAAACAAAGGTCACTTAATTCACGCTATTAATAAACCATTAAAGGGATAGTTCATCCAAAAATTATATCATTTATTCTCCCTTCAAACCGTTATGAGTTGTTAAACGCACAAAAGGGGGGCGGCATGGTGGCTCAGTGGTTAGCACTGTCGCCTCACAGCAAGAAAGTCGCTGGTTCGAGTCCCGGCTGGGCCAGTTAGCATTTCTGTGTGGGGTTTGCATGTTCTCCGTGTTGGCGTGGGTTTCCTCCGGGTGCTCCGGTTTCCCCCACAAGTCCAAAGACATGCGCTATGGGTGAACTGGGTAAGCTAAATTGCCCATAGTGTATGAGTGTGTTTGTAAATAAGTGTGTATGGGTGTTTCCCAATACTGGGTCGCGGCTGGAAGCCATCCGCTGCGTAAAACATATGCTGGAATAGTTGGCGGTTCATTCTGCTGTGGCGACCTCTGAAATTGAAACTAAGTCGAAGGAAAATGAATGAATGAAACACACAAAAAAAGATATTTTGAAGAATGCTGAAAACATGTAACCATCGACTTCTATAGTATTTGTTCCATATCGATTCTTATGTATGGTGTCCGAGATAGCTCAAACTCGCTGCAATTTAACAAAACAGTAGGCTCACGAAGCTAAAAGGTCTGGGAAGTTTGGCCGCTTTGAATGGTCAAGAAACATCTGTGATGCTATTTGACAACCCAGGCTCATTCTGAAAACGTAGCCCTATGTAGATTTCTGGAGAGCGCCAAATACGTCCTAGGAGGTACATTTTGGGGTTTTTTTTGTTTTGTTTTTTTGCATAAATCCACCAGAGGCAGCTATCGACTGACTGACCGACTGACTGACCAATTGACTGACCCACCCTCCTCCTCCCCTAAACCCAACCGATAATGTTTTCGAAAGCAATCCAGAAAAAGAAAAACCCTCGCAGCAGCCTGATTACCTGATTCTCACTTTTGTTTTTGTCTTTTTTTTGAAACCGTTCTTCGCCATACTCAAACCTCGTCATCGTGGTCAACTCTGCTTTGTCACAAGTCCGCCGACGTACGTGGTGTGGCAATGGAGAAACTGGTAACAGCAGGGGGGAAAAAAAAGCCATCCACACAGAAGTGGTCAGCTTGTAAGCACGAAAAGGAACGGCTTCATACCGCCCCCTAGCGTTTGTTTTAAAGACGAAATGCAGCCATACATACCTCTGGCTACATAATTCGAGATCTCCAGAAATGTATATAGGGCTACATTTTCAGAATGAGCCTATGTTGCTATTTGATTGACAGGTTAACCAACCAATCACAATCAACCAATTGGGTTTTGTGCCATGTCATGTTTAGGAGTGTGGAAGTGTCTGCAAAATGAAGCAAAATGTCAAAATGAAGTGAGTTTTTTTTTTTCTTTGAAACAAGCAAAAGGGTCTGCCAATGGGGTAAGCAAAATAATCTTATTTCAAAGCGACAACAAGATTATTTTGCTTACCCCATTGGCAGATTATTTAGCTTGTTTCCAGCACAGACTGTAAAAAAATATGGAGGTAGTATCCGTCACGTCACCCATAGGTTTCTAAAGAGGGCAAATAAAGCTACAAGTGGGCGTGGCCAACCGTCGCCATTTTGTTCGCGCATCATCGCTCCAATCCAAGTTGGTAACCCAAAAAGACAGGGCATGACCGGAGCTACAGATGCCTGCTAGCATTTTGCTTAGACGGGGTTAGCTTTGGGAGAAACGCTCAACACTTCATTACCTGCGACTAGTTTGTGTTCTGACCATATGTGCTTGCTTGTATACTATATCAATGAAGTGTTTAGTCTTTTAAAAACACTGTTGTAATACATTGATCCACTAAGCATTGTTCTTATGATGCTTTTCTACAGGAGGAAAACACTTATTACTTCCAAATGCTTCAAATATAGTCTGTGTTAATAAATGCAAGGCTATGGAGCCTCTTCACAAGACTGTCATGACGCGTTTAATGGTCATCATAATCTTAAATCCTTAGAAGTTTTTAATTATTAGATTTTTTAAAAATCGGATGAACATTTATATGCATTTACATATGTAGTATATCATCTTTGCGTGAAAAAAAACGAATTACTGCTTGTGTGAGGTGTTTCTAATGCAGCATCTATGGGGCTGAGTGTAAATTTGACGTTATTCTCTCATCCGGCTGTCATCATCAGTCTCACACAATTTGTTTTCCTTTTTCTGAAAGTCTTTATATTATCATCGTGGAGTTTTTCTTTTATTATTTGAGCAAACAGGGTTGTAAAAACATTATTTGTTGTAATCTCCCACTCACTGCGCTCTAAGTTTACCCAGCTATGACGCCTTCCGCTACTGAGAAACCCGGAAATGTGAAAAGAGTCTATTCATGAAATCCAGGCATAACACACGACAACGTTTCAGATGACTACAGCTAATCAGTCCGATTCTGGAGTTCATTCAAGTTCTCAAGAATTTATCATTTATTTAAGGTCATTTATAATTTTATCTTAAATCAAATAAATACATTTATAGATATGATATACAAGTATCTAAGAATTTCACTCACCTGGGAAATGTAGGCAACTTGAATGGTTTGTGAGCACAATTAAGTGCACACAGCATGCCATATTATCTGATAATCATATGAAATAATTCCAAAAGGCAATTGAATGTGTAAAGCCACACAAAACAAAACAAAAACACAATGTGTATGCCGAGTTCAGTGGCTAATCAGCTGAGGTGACGGGACGGCGACCAGCGAGACCCAGCTGTCACTCAGTGACTTAATATAACTCAATATAAATGAGTTATAAAAATTCACCACCTCACAGTTGTCATGAAGTGTAATATTAGCTATATACACCTAAATAAATGTTTGCGCCAGGCTTTAAACATCTTTTTTTCTGCTGTAAAGTTGGCCCTTTTAACAGTGGGGTCAATAGAATAGTGTGCTCTATTATGGAGCCAGGACTAGTGGAATGTCAATGAATTTCAGTTTCAGTTACTTCCGTATTAGCTTCACGAGGGAGAACGGGATGTTGCCGCTTGGTTTCAAGGAAAAACTCCCTTAATTTAGTCTTATTATTTCTAAAAACAAGACAATATTTTTGCTCGTCCAAAAAAAATGCTTCTTAATTTAAGAATTGTTTGATTTTCGGATTAGAAACGAGACAAAAACTCAGCAGAGCAAATGATGACACAATTTGTACTTCATTTTCATAACTGTCCCTTTAAAATCTCATTTCTAGTTTCCTGGTTTTAATGTGATCTTTTAATAAAAATCATCCGCTGTGACATAAATGCGGCCGTAATTGAAGACATATCTTTGGTGGAAGCTATACAGACGGTGAGTGAAATGGAAGCAGACGGTTATTGCGACATAGAGAAAACAAGCGCAGGATGCATGCGAAGAGAACGAGGACAGAGGGACTCATAAATGAAAACAGTGACTGACAGAGACGCTGGGAATAATCCCGACAGCTTCAGCACAGGGAAATAAAGCACTTTCAGTCGCTTTTCAGGAATACAACAGATTGGTCTCTGCTTTAAAGCACAAGACGATCTTAGCAAACCATTGGTGCCACAACTGACCATTGAGCATTAGTTAACATGAACAATAACATATTTATAAATGTTGGTAACACTTAATAATATGGTGTAAAGGTGTATTTGCGAACACTGACAATCAATGGACAATACATTCATTCATTCATTCATTTTCTTTTTGGGTTAGTTCCTTTATTAATCTGGGGTTGCCACAGCGGAATGAACCGCCCTTCCAGCCGCAACCCATCACTGGGAAACATCCATACACACTCATTCACACACATACACTACGGACAATTTAGCTTACCCAATTCACCTATAGCGCATGTCTTTGGACTGTGGGGGAAACCGGAGCACCCGGAGGAAACCCATGCAAACACGGGGAGAACTGACCCAGCCGAGGCTCGAACCAGCAACCTTCTTGCTGTGAGGCAATTGTGCTACTCACTGCGCCACCGTGCTGCCCATGGACAATACAGTTTGCAGTATTCATCTTTGTTAATGGTAATGAAAACACAGTTGTTCATTAATTAATTAATATACCTTGTATTTTAAAGGGGATCTATTATGCCCCTTTTTACAATATTAAAATAAGTCTCTGATGTCCCTAGAGTGTGTGACGTTTAAGCTCGAAATACCCCACAAATAATGTTTCATAACTCGTATTAACTGAAACTTGCTCTTTTAGGCTTTGATCCAAGTTGTGCACTTTTGGTGACAGTCATGTTGTATATTCAAATGAGATTGTGCTCTCAGCCCTCTTTTTAAAAGAAGTCCGAGCTACAGGGCAGGTTCAAAACTTTAGGGCGGATGGCTGCTTCTCACTCAGGGCTGTCCATGCTAATGAGGGAGAGATGGTCACTGATGGGCGGGGCTTTCCCCCTCTGATTGACATTCTCCCTTTGTACGTGTCATCAAAGCGTTTCTGCAGACTGTTTTTATCAAGTGTGATTATAAAAAGTACAATTAATTAACCATTAGAAGCTGGTTATATTCACAGACTGTTGCCACACAACTGTGTTCAACCCCCTTATAAAACTGATTGTTGCGTAAAAAGTCCTCTTTAATATTGTATTAATGTAGAAAGCATATACAATCTAAAAATGCTGTACGTGTATTGTTCATTTGTACACTTAAAAATGATTCATACTTATTTAAAGTGAGCGGAAACAACACATTTCTTGAGGTTTTTGGGGAAAACTTAATTGTTTTATGTTCAATCCTTTTAAATTTGTTATGTTAACTTGGCAAATGACAACATGAATGAATAGTGTGGAACCCAGCATTTGTTGTATTTACATATCAGTTGTATTTTTATTAAATAGCATTAAAAACTGATTAAAATGATTGATTGTTGATGATTAGCTAAATAAATATGAAATAATCTCATTTGGGTTGTTACTTGCATATTTGTAAAACATTATTATTATTATTTTTTATTTTATTTTATTTTTTTGCCTGACGCGCCATGAAAGAAGCAGAGCTTTTATTATGCCACAGTCCACCCCTTCTGGTTCCTCTGCACGTGATCACATGGAGAAGATCAGCACTGTTTTATCATACTAGATACAGTCTGCGTCCGAAATCGCCTACTACTCAGTAGGTACTACATTTGAATTTAAATTTACTACACGCCGGTTCTATACAGTATGAATGTGAGCAGTATGAATGGAACTCAGACGTACTACATCCGTCATTTCTCTTTGTCACGTGACCTACCCACGTCAGTTGCGTCGCTTCGCTCCCATTCATGAATTCTCTCGTGTGGCATCATGGGATAGCATAGCGTCCTTCGGATGCACACTTCAGAATCTCTCTGGAAGTAGTAGGTCATCCGGGTACTTCGCATCCTGTTTTTCAGATGCTATGAATTTGGACGTACTACTAGGCTTGAATACTGTTTTAGCGTACTATATAGTATGTAAGTATGCGATTTCAGACGCAGCCATTGTCTACTGTGCAGTCTAATAAAACTCCAACCTGGAAATCATGCTAGTGACGTCACACACCCATGAACTCACAACATTGCTCCATCTCACTGGTTAAAACGGCTTATTTCTCTGCATTTAAACATCATTTAAAACATTTGGATTAAGTACCAAATTCAGCAAATATATATAAAACACTGTTTTTCTGGATTTTGGATGTTTTAATGAAAAAGAAAATTAAGAGACAAACTGCAACACGTGGATTCAATACAGATTGCATATCTGTTTGTTTTAAACATGGGATGATCTTGTATTATACAGTATGGATGGCAAGCCATAACTGAGAAGTGTTAGATATGAGAATGTGAGAAAACTGCCTGGAGAAAGCCATCGCAGAGAAAGAGAGAGAGAGACGTGTTAGACAGTCAAAAAAAAAGGCGAGAAGAGGGATTGCGAGTGAGAACATATCATTGTTGGATGGCGTCTGTGGGCCTGTGAATGACACTCGGAGAAATAGTAAACAAGGCAGAGAAGCAGTTGATCTGAGGCTAAGCGCGTGGAGCAGACGGAATAAAAAGACGGAGATCAGATAATTCAGCGTGATGTATGGAGTGGAGTCTCTGAGGTGAAGGGATTGAGTGTGAGGAGTCGACTCAGATTAAAAACAAACATTGTCACAGGGTGTAAGTGTTGATCTGCTCGACTTCACAGCTGACTCGCGCTCTCTGCTATTATTAGCTGCGCTGGTTATTACATTGAGTCCGGTGATACCTCTGTTGCCCGAAAGGTATATTGAAGTCCACTTACTTTTGTTCTTCTTTTCTTCTAAATGGATTTCTATAATGCAATCCAAACTGCTTACCGTATAGACTCTTTGTAGTTGGCCTCAAAGGGAAAGTTTACCTGAAGATTCTATCATCATTTATTCATCCTCATGTCTCGTGAAAGTATGGTTAATCTTTGTAGGATCCCGTATAAGCTACCTGTGAAATAAATGATAAAATGCCTTTTGAATCACACCGTTGACTCTGTTTATACAAGAGTTCTGTCTGGTTCTCCAATCTGATTGGCTGATAGCCATGAGATATTAAAGTAATATGAGCACTCGTACAGCCTCTTCACCCTTGTGTATTACTCTGCCCACACGAGTGGCAAGCAGATGACTACAGTTTGACAAATATTGCAGCTGTTGGACAACATCATGTACTTTTAAGGCTTTTTTAGGCAAGAATGTAGATGTTTAGATTGCAACTATGCAGTTTATTTATAAGGATAGTGCCTATTTTAAATATTCATAATTTTAGACATTCAGAGTGTTGGCGGCCATCAGCCTGCCATACTGAGCAGAGCAAAGACGGTTGACGTTCCACCACAAGATGGCGACAGAGACCGCGTGATAAGTCCTTAGGGGAGAAAAACAGCATTTTCTCAGCTTACGTGTCAAACTACAGCTGAACAAATCATTACAGAACAGTTAAGTGACATTCTATGTCGATCTCTCTCTTTTGTATGTTGTAGTGCTGTATTTATACCACAGTAATCTGGTAGTGTTTGCTTTGCTTTGGCTTTTTTAGGGTTAATTATTGTGATCTCCCGATTGCAACAGAGAAAAACTGGAAAATCTCTGTAGACTGATGGCATTTCATGCCGTTCAGCCTTATAATCTTAAAATGCGAGCAAAATCACCTGTTTTGTCATCACTTTAGACATTACGCTAGAGAATCATTCAAACACTAGCTCTAAAGTGACGTTGGTGAAGTAGAAACAGTTTCTGCTGTTCTGACGTCAGCTGCAGATATGAAGGAACGGCAGAAGAAAGTAGTTCCTTTTACAAAAGGGTTTTTGAGACTCGTGTTTGATTTTCTTTTTTTGTACACACGATTATGCCATCGGACTGTTATATAAATGCAATATCACACTTGTAGCAGTGCGATATGGCTGTATATCGGCACTGGAGGGACACAACGCACGCCTCCCTCCAGTGTCGATATACAGCCATATCGCACTGCTTTGAGTGTTTGGCGCCATATTGTGACTGAATAATAGGCAGGTTAGTGTATACTCCATTCAGGCTTTTCATTTGTCAGCTTTGACTTTTAATTAAAGATTTAATAATCTATTACGGCTCATTTTTTTGTGTCAAGTAGTTGCGTAATAAATGGGATAAAGTACATCCAGGAGGTTGTTTTTCTCTCATTGCTATTTCGAAGTTTTATAAAGACAATAGAGTTGAGTTATGAATGAGTCAGCATTTTTGAATGAATCGAGCAAGTCAGTGATCCAGTGAGCTGTTCATAAAGACAGTCACTTCATTCTTAAATGGATCAGCTGTTTTGAATGAATCGATTGAATGGTGATTCAGAGGCAAACACAATGAACTGCTAAATGATTATTTATGAAACTACTGGAAGTTTCATAATTGATCATTTCAGTGGTTTCTGTCACGTATTATATCTATAAGCAGCAATTTAAATCATATGAAGTTGTTTAACTAAATGGAAAGTACGAACTTGACATGACACATTTAAAGTTATAATGTACCTGGCAATGAATTTAAACAGTAAATTAGAAACATAGCATGTTTCTTAAATATCTGCAAACATATTATGCTATGTTTATGCTTGCAAAGAGTCAAAAACCTACAACAGCACCCTTAAATGTCAACTTTTATTCTTAAAAAGAAAAGATGTCTGTCTTGAGTTTCGTCAAAGTTGTAGCTCTTGGCTAACTTGGATTTCCGCTGAACTTTCCAGTCAGATTCGGCTAGAGGGCATTTCACGTGTGCGAGTGTGTCTACGTCTAGCGATAGAAGCTAAAGATGGAGACCAATTTCATTCTCCCTAGCACATCCTGAATGAATCCCAGACACCTTCTGATGAAGCAGCCCGCGGCGTGGAGCTGCGATCAGTCTCATCTTGCCCTGATGGGCCACACCGTCACCACCGCGTCCGGGATGGAGAGACTTTTTATTTCTGTCCAGGGCCTGTATCATAAAAGCAGACTTAAATGTACAGTGGGGGAAATAAGTATTGAACACGTCATGTTTTTTTTTTTCCTGGGAATACTATTTCTAAAGGAGCCGTTGAATTGGAATTGGAAGCTAATGTTCATTTACACTGAGGAAGGGCAAAGGGTTGCTGAAGAACTACTGAGAGATTTCAGCTACGGTCTGGACTTTCACTGCCTTTTTACACCTCCCTTTCTTCATGTGTTCAATAGTTTTCCCCTGCGTCATTACATTTTATTACTTCATTTGTAAACTAATTAGTTTTGTTTTCTTTGCATATAAGGATCTCTTTGGTTGTTACTAACATCCTGTGAAAATTTCAAGCTAACAGCACCTTTAGAAATGTGTTTTCTGAGAAAAATGGTGGCGTGTTCAATACTTATTTCCCCCACTGTATCATCAGGGGTGCTTGCTCAGTCACACTTCATGCGAGATCAAATTTTAATACTTGTTTAAATCCCTATCACGACCGGTTAGTCTTTTGCAGTCATACTGTTACACTGAAAAGCTTTTACGATAAATTTAGCAATGTTTTTTTTTTCGTCGTCTTGGTGGAGGAGTGGAACACTGCACATGTGATGCTGATGCTGAGTGTTTTGCGGTTAGATTGAGCTAACACTGACATTCCCTGACACTAAAGAGACTTTTTAGGAGAAGTTAAAAATGTGTTTTGGGATCTCTCGTTGTACAGAATGTCTTGTGACAAACTTTACGTTCAATAGACTAGTGATCGCTTTTGTCTGTGTTTTATATATACACATTAAAATGACTAAAATCACAGCTTTTCATGTAACCCTAGGTATACATGCTTGTACAGTTGAAGTCAGAATTATTAGCCCTCCTTTATATTTTTCCCCCAATTTCTGTTTAACAGAGAGAGAGAATTTTTTGTAAATATAATCGTTTTAATAACTCTGTTAAACATCATTTGGGAAATATTTGAAATCGAAAAAGAAATAACAATAGGGCGAATAATTTTGACTGTCAAGTGTGTGTGTGTGTGTGTGTGTGTGTGTGTATATGTGTATATATACGTGTGTGTGTGTGTGTGTGTGTGTGTGTGTGTGTGTGTGTGTGTGTATATATATATAT
>CAIGQW010055747.1:250992-261178 GCA_903798125.1 Danio choprae | reverse complement strand
TATATATATATATATATATATATGTATATGTATGTGTGTATATATATATATATATATGTATATGTATATATGTATATATATATATATATATGTATATATATATATATGTGTATATGTGTATATATATATATGTGTATATGTATATATATATATATGTATGTATGTATGTATGCATATATGTATGTATATATATGTATGTATATATTTATGTATATGTTTTTTTTCATTTAACGTTTTCCCACTTAAAATGTAATTTAAATAACTTTTAATATCTGAAATACGTTTTTTCTAATGTAATTTTTTAGACATGTTCAACATTTTTAAAAAGCTGAATGTTCAGCATCATTGCTACAGTTTTCAGTGTACTATTTGTTGTTGGAAATATCTATTATCATCATTATTATTATTATTAAGTAACCATACAAAAATTAACCATCCTATAATGATAGACGATGTATCCAACAGACGATGCAGCTTTCAGAGTAACTAGTCATAGAGAAGCCTTATCATATGTCAATATGGAAAAAATTTGAAAAGGAAAGAGGATGGCTAATAATGTTGACTTACACTGTATGTAAAGGTTATGTAAAATGTTTTTGCCATAAATCTCACTGACTACGAACATTTGAACAGATATTATTTTATTTATTTATTTTTCTCTCCAGAATCTGCCTCATAACCACCTTCTGTGCTTTTGCCAGACTTCAGTCCCAGCCGTTCCTCTGACACATAATGCCAATAAGCACAAAAGCTGATCTCGTAACGTTAATTTAATCTGGTGTTGGACGGGTTGTGTGTTCCCACAGCTGTTGTGGCGGGCGATTAGGATTGGTGCCCACGGACAGTGGCGTTAGCAGCACAGCTAGTGTGCTAAACCTCTGTCTCTGGCATGGAAAAGAGAAACACATGTAAAGCAGATGGCTGCTGCACTATGTCTGCTGTTGGCACTAATCGGGTGCTAAATATCACTCCGTCTGCTCGCTCGGCCTCATCACAGAACCTGTTTCTGCTTGCTGTGTTGGCCTGTATAGGTATGCTGTGAAGAGAAGTTATATATAACTGTATTATATATATATTATTTTCATTTTTTTCCTCTGAAAGTTTGTTTATTTATTTCCAAAATCATTAAACATTTTTAAGACTACCTTTATTACTCATAATTCCTTAGCATTCACATTACTCGTATGTCTTTTTGCTATTATTAGTATTGTTGTTTTTGTTGTTAAGCTTAATATTATGGAACGTCAACACTTCCCGTTCACTGGGTGACGTCAAGCGTTGCCAAAATGATCCGATCCGTCGGCGCCGCTTCAGCAGTGTTGCTCGCTGCAGAAGTTGGGAATTTCTCAACTTTTCTAGCGCCAACAGAAGCATCAGCCAATCAGATCGCTTTATGCAAATACCCAAGCTCAGACAGTAGCCGATTGCGGAGTAATTTCATTGGCTGACGCTGCTATGCCGATCGCGTCAGCCGCAGTTTCAGACATGGCCTCCGTCAAACATTGACCCTGAAGCCCCGTGTGTATCAGGCGTTATTCCTTCTTTCTTTTTCTCTTCATTTCTTTCTGTCTTTGTGTTTTTTTTTTAAGGCTGAATGTTCAGGTTTTTTGGCTGCAATTGCGATAAAGCTTCTCATTATTATTTTCTATAAATTTCTCTCTCTGTATTTTTCTTGAAACAACCACTATTCATTTATTTGCTAGTGTTTGTGAACAGAAACTGGGAATGATTACATTTTAAATTAGTTAAATTTGGCTATTTCAGACGTTTCAGGAGCTGTATGGTCTTGAATAGAAAACTTGTGCGAAAGAGGGGGGAGAGGGGGGTGATTTCAGGTTAAATGTTTGATTCAAGTTAGATGTTAATTCATTACATTAAAGAGAGAGAGAGAGAGAGAGAGAGAGAAATTAAAAAAAATATTACGGAGATTTGTCGCAACTGGACTTTATAACCGCAAAGAAAGAAAGGAAGAAAAAGCGAGAAAGAAAAAAACGAGAGAAAGTGAAAGAAAGCAAAAAGAAAATGTAAGAAAGAAAAAGCAATAAATTAAGAAAGTAGAAAGAAAGTGAAAAAGCAAAAAGAAAGGAAGAAAGAAAAAGAAGAAAGAAGGAAACAGAGAGAGAAAGAAAGAAAAAGAAAGAGCAAGAAGAAGGAAGGAAAGAGAGAGAAAGAAAGAAAAAATGAGAAAGAAAAAGAAAGAAAGAAAAATAAATTGAAAAAGCAAAAAAAAGAGAAAGAAAGGGTGAGAAAGCAAAAAGAGAAAGTGAAAGAAAGAAAGAAAGAAAGCGAGAAATCGTAAAAGAAAAAGCAAGAAAGAAAGAAACAAATGAGGAAAAATCTGTAAACAGTAAAAAATAGAGAGAAATCTGCCGCTTTGCTACTCGTTAATTTTCCAAATATCCTCAGTTGTCCTCAAAAGGAGATTTTGTTGGGTTTAGCTAACTTCTAGGGTCAAATTAATCTCCAGACTTTAGCTAAGTAAGCCTAACACACACACACACACACACACATCTGTGGTTAGCACACAAAAGGTGTCTTTCCCAGTCTCCAGCTGAGCGGTCTGACAGAAATCCGATTGCTAGCGCGATGGCGAGACAATACGGCCTCCCTCATTTGCCACTTCACCAGTGTTTAATCGCTGATCTCCTGCACAGAAAGAGTGATTGAAAGAAAGACAGAAGAGAGAGAGATAAAGAGAGTCAGTGATTTCCCCACTGCAGTTCTGAATGGAGTCTCCAGCGTCTCGTCTGACCTGCCGGTTATGAGGGCCGTGGGGAGATGTGATTGCCTCATTACCTCTGCTGCGCTCCTCTTCTGCATTTACAGCGTTTCTCTGCTCTTCTGTCTGCTCACAACATGCCATTCCTTTACTTCTGACCTGACATTGCCTGCTTTATGTGATGCAGAGTAGTGTCAGATATACTCCGAGTAGTATAGTAGTGTGACATATACATATATAGAAAGAGCTAGAGTAGTGTCAGATGTATATGGCTACTTGCCACAAAACATAAACATTAGACACAAAACATTGTTCTGAGCTGTGAAAGTTTATTCTTTAATTAAATGCAAAGCTGACAGAAACGAAACCGGCTGAGTGTATAGCTGGAGTATACACTAGCCTCCACATTATTCAGTCACAAGATGGTGCCAAATAGTCAAAAACAAAACCGCCTGAGGGTAGCTGATGGAGTATACACTAACCTGCACATTATTCAGTCATAAGATGGCGCCAAACAGTCAAAAACGCAAAGCTGACAGAAACTAAACAGCTGATGGTGTATACACTAACCTGCACATTATTCAGTCACAAGATGGCGCCAAACAGTAAAAAATGCAAAGCTGACAGAAACAAAACTGGCTGAGTGTAGCTGATGGAGTATACACTAACCTGCACATTATTCAATCACAATATGGCACCAAACAGTCAAAAATGTAAAGCTGACAGAAACTAAACCGGCTGATGGAGTATACATTAGCTTGCACATTATTCAGCCACAAGATGGTGCCAAACAGTCAAAAATGAAACCGGCTGAGTGAATCTGATGGAGTATACACTAACCTGCACATTATTCAGCCACAAGATGTTGCCAAACAGTCAAAAATGAAACCGGCTGAGTGAATCTGATGGCGTATACACAAACCTGCGCATTATTCCGTCACAAGATGGCGCCAAACAGTCAAAAACCACAGCGTGACAGACAAGCAGATACATATGAATGCAAGTATATGGATTTGAAGGTATTCACTGACAGTCAAGGGGATTCGAAGTTCCCTAATGAGCCTGCGTTATTCAGCAGTCGTTATCTTGGTATAACAAACCTTGGAATGTCACAAATTGAGTTGTGTAATATTCTCTTATATTAACCAGTAAAACTAATTAATTATCATTCTGTAAATCTAAAATCATTACCATTTATCAAGAACAAAAGACTGAATGAAAACTGAAATGAGAAAACATGACCTTGAGAATAACCTTTTGTTAAATACCGTTACAGGGATATTATAAGGCTATGTATTTTATGCTGACGTATAGTATTTCTGAGTGGTTACAATCATTTTATTTTATTTTATTTTTTTCACCGAAAATCAAACCAATAAACATGACCACAGAACCGTAATATCCTAATGTGTTGAATAATATCAGGGCTTAAAGTATTCCAGCACCGTGCCGGATCTCCGGCCTGCAGCCGTGAGGGGGAAAAAAATGTAATATTTTAGAGCCTGCGCTGCGGTTTGATTAGGCACGCTCAAAATAATCGATTAACCGTTAACCGAAACGGTGCGTTTGTAACCGATTAAGGGTGTCACTTAAACAATTAAAAAATATTATTTTATATATTTTTATAGTTTGGCTGCATAAGGGACCGATCACACCGAACACGCTTTTTGTGTTGAGGGGGGCATCTTTTTTGAATGTTTTACTAACGGCCGTGAGTGTTTTACGCGCTGCTTATGCGCTCCGGGCACCTCACGTTCAATCAAACGAAAGGGTTTCTGGTGTCAAGGCGACTACGGCAAACTTTTAATTATGGAGGAGAGACTTGTGGTCGCTGTTTCAAGTCATCCAGAGCTGTATTACTTTACAAATCTTGAATGTCACAATATAATTACAAAATTACAGTTATAACATCGACAGCAACACGACTCGCGCACAATACGGGTCAGCTGATTCAGTCATTTCCTAGTGACATACAAAAGAGCACCGCACGTCTTTTTTTCTTGTCAACATAAAAGGCAGTGTGGTGCACCTCGCGTTTTTGGAACGGAAAGACGTGCTCTTTGTGATCGGCCCCGAAACGTGCATATTTGTTAACTCTCGGGACAGTAACACGTGCAAACACACGTCTTAAAAAGAAAGAGTTTGCAGGACTTTGCTTACAACCCAGAAAATTAAAAAAAAAAAAAGTGATAATGGCCTTGATTTCTCTTCTAATCTTCAGTTTAGCAGTTCAGTTCAGCACTTTAAGCACTTGTTATTGTTTAGAAGAAAACACTTCATTTGACATAGTACTTTTAAATAAATGGTGCAAAGCATAATCATTGAAGAAAGTCTATCTCAGTCTCAGTTTACCCGTTTTTAAGCACTTTAAGCTCTTGTTACTTTATTTTTGTTATTATCGTCAATATTTGAAGTAAGTCCTCCAAACCCCCACCCCACCCCTCCCCCTACAAAAAAAGTTCAGGCTCAGGATTTGTTTTACTTTAACCCCTGTAATAAACAAATGTTTGTGTTGGGTGTTTCAACTGCTGGAATCTGGGAATCGTGACAGGCGTATTTCAGAGAGAATAATGATTCATCTTTCCTCAACACGGCAGCAGTAATGGATTGGTTTTTGGAGCTCCAGCTAGTTGCTCATTTGTTTGTATCCACCGACAGGCGAGTCAAAGCGCTTGAGGGGTGTCGTGACAAAACATCCAGCGGTGACAACTGACTGAGCAAGAGGCCACTGATTGTGTCTGGCTGATGTGTGCTGCTCGTCTTTTTGTTTCCGTTATTGATCTGAACCCTTACAACATTCGTTTCCATATTTCACTCTTAACAGTTTGTTCATTAATGCATCTATTGTGCATTCTGTTGACATTAGGGCCTTTCTCTGAAATGATACTTTTTAAAATGCTACTACTTTGAAACTCAGGGGATGTTTACGCTACTGTTTTCATCTAAAATGGAAAATATAGTACTTGCTTTGGCTGTTCACAAATGCCAGTAAACAGTAAAAATGAGATGCATAAATATAACCAGGTATTATCGTGATCCATTGCTGTTTCCACCTCACTGTAAAACCGAATTAGTTCAGAGTACTCACATTTCATTTGGTAATTGGTTACAATAAACATTAAGTAGCTACATATAAATGATTTCTGCTGATTTTTCAGTCTACTTGGTTAAAACTACAAGCTAAAACAACGCAAGTCTGGATATTTTGTGGGGACAACTTAATTATTTTATGTTAACTTAATTTTGTAACACAAATTAAGTTTTAACTTGATCTATTTGTGTTGGGACAACATGAAGGACTTTTGTGGAAGCCACCGTTCTTTACAGTGAACAGTTTTTAAGTAGACTTTACTTAAAGTTTATGTCAGCTGGACTTAATTATTTAGCCATTTGTCAGTAAATTAAAGTAAGTTCTCTTGACTCATGTTTTATTAGATTTATACTCGTATCTTTTACATAACTTTTACAAAAGGGAATTAATTTTGTCCAAATGTCACTTAGTGATGCTAAGTTTAGCTTACTTTAAACCTATTAGTTTAACTAATAGGTGACATGGTGGCTCAGTGGTTAGCACTGTCACCTCACAGTAAGAAGGTCACTGGTTCGAGTCTCGGCTGGGTCAGCTGGCATATCTGTGTGGAGTTTGCATGTTCTCCCTGTGTTGGCGTGGGTTTCCTCCGGGTGCTCTGGTTTCCCCCACAGTCCAAAGACATGGTGAATTGAATAAACTAAATTGGCCATAGTGTATGAGTGTGTGTGAATGTGAGAGTGTATGGATGTTTCCCAGTACTGGGTTGCAGCTGGAAGGGCATCCGCAGTGTAAAACAAATGCTGGATAAGTTGGTGGTTCATTCCGCTGTGGCGACCCCTGATGAATAAAGGGACTAAGTCGAAGGAAAATGAATGAATGAGTTTAACTAATAATTTCAATTTCAAACATTGAAATCATTCATTCATTCATTCATTTTCAACTGCTTTTCCGGGGCCGGGTCGTGGGGGCAGCAGTCTTAGGAGAGAAACCCAGACTTCCCTCTCCCCAGACACTTCCTCCAGCGTGTCCTGGGTCTTCCCTGAGGCCTCCTCCCGGTGGGACATGCCTGGAACACCTCCCTAGGTAGGAGTCCAGGAGGCATCCGAAACGGATACCCGAGCCACCTCAGCTGACTTCTCTCGATGTGGAGGAGCAGCGGCTCTACTCCGAGCTCCTCCCGGGTGACAGAGCTTCTCACCCTATCTATATATGTGCGACCTGCCACCCTGCGAAGGAAACTCATTTTGGCCGCTTGTATCCGAGATCTTGTCCTTTCGGTCATGACCCAAAGCTCATGACCATAGGTGAGAGTAGGAAAGTAGATTGACCGGTAAATCGTGAGCTTTGCCTTTAGGCTCAGCTCCTTCTTTACCACAACAGACTGGTACATCGACCGCATTACTGCTGCCGCTGCACCAATCTGCCTATTAATCTCACGTTCCATCCTTCCCTCACTCGTGAACAAAACCCCAAGATACTTGTACTCTTCTACCTGGGGTATGGACTTTCCTCCAACCTGGAGGACATTGAAATCATACTTTTCAAAATGACACTAGTTTAAAACTAAGGGAACATTTACACAATACCATTTTCATCTAAAAATAGAAAATATTTGTACTTGTTTTGGCTGATCAAAAATGCTCATTCAACAGTAAAAATGTGATGTAGAAGCCCGGTTTCCACGAGGTATAATTGTTTATCTGATCACGAGTGGTTAGTCGTAATCCATTACTGTTTCCACCTCACTGTAAAACTGATTTAGTTCGTAGTACTCAAAGTAATTTGTAACCAATTACCTAATAAGATTTAAGTACATGTAACACTCGGGGGAAAAAAAGATTTCTGCTGCTTGTTTAAAACATTAGTTAAAACGAGCTGAAACAACACAAGTCTTAAGATTTTTTGGGGGGGACAACTTGTTTTATGTTCAATCCACTTAAATCTGTAAAAGAAATTAAGTTTGAACTTAATCTGTTTGAGTTGAGACAACATGAAGGAATTTCATGAACCCAACATTTTTTATAGTGTATATAGAATGTACATGCATAACTCATTGGAAATATGTGCCTCAGTCTATTTTTTGCGATACACAAAATCTGTTGCTCCAGGTGTCTTTTGTCGCACGTTTCAGATGACAAATCCACTTGAGGGCGCTGTTTACTTTTTCACAAATTTAAAATGCATTAATCAGGGTACGTTTTATTGTACATTTCAGAGGCACGTCCTTCTTGTACGAGAAGGTGGGGCTTGTTATACAAATCACCTAGACCAGCCAATAGTGACCTAAACCCAACCAATAGTGTTTTCAAAACCAAACGTAAGGGAAAAGTACACTAAAAGCAGTTTTACCTTAATTTTACATTGCTTTTATCTTTTTTGTGGAACTAAACTCGAACCTGTGGAACTGAACTCGAACCTGAGTGCTCTGCAGCACAAGTGCAACACCATACAAAGAAACTAAAAAGAACCGCCCCTGAAAAAATTGTAAATATGGAGATAGATAGGTGACGTAAACGTTTTACATTACAAATCATAGATGTTTTTTTAATATATATTTATTTGGTGTTGCGCAAAGAACTACACTAAAATAATATTGTAAGTATCATTAGTGTGAAAAGGAACAAAATTGTTAGCATAATACTGCTCCCTAGTGTTCATTTTACCCAGAAACTGCAGTGAAACGTATGTCCAAGTACTTTTTTTTGCAGTTTTCCATTGTTTGTTCCTATTTTTTTGCCACTCTTATTTGTCATGGATCCAGATGCTATCACTACACCCTTTAAAGTTGCTGTGTATCACGTCTAAATTTAGTAGTACTCTCTACCCTTTTCTCGTTTGTGAGATGAACCGACTTCGCATGTAATTTCCTGTAGGCCTCGGATGATCCTTGGTGTTGCATCAAGCGTGTAACCTTCATTGGCTCTGAGCTTGTTAGATACCGCTGAACTTGGAGAGACCTCAACACGAGTATGAGTGTCTGTCTCAGCACTTTTCGTGATTGGTTGATGACAGCGATAGCACCTCCCATCACTTATTCATGCCCTCTGCTCCTCGGCCATCATTCAGGAAGTGACACACAGGAAGCGCACAATGCAGCTACCGTATCTGCTGCGCTATGTGCTGACATTCAGCACTTCGGTTTGTGCTATATGTGACCTATAAATCCTCACACACTTCTGATGGGAGGGAGAGAGAGAGAGAGGGAGAGAATCTCTTGACCACTACTGCTTGGGAAAGCAAAATAATTGGATTCCTGCTCCTTATCACACTCAACACATTACGAGTTGTCAAAATTCCCCGCTGCCAGGGTTTGGTCACGTTTCAGTCAAGCAAGAGGGATTTCATATGGCTGGCTGATAGGTGAGGCTGTTTTAGATTGTGTTATTGCCAGTCATCGGGGGCGGTGAGGGCGTCCGACACGTGCCTTAGACTCTCACGTGATGACTTTTGGTTGAACCGAGCCATTATTATCTTACCATATTGACTTTGTCTTATTTTATTGTGCCTTGTTGCTACTTGTGTTTTTGTCTAGGGCGGCACGGTGGCTCAGTGGTTAGCACTGTCGTCTCACAGCAAGAAGGGCGCTGGTTCGAGTCCCGGCTGGATCAGTTGGCATTTCTGTGTGGAGCTTGCATATTCTCCCCGCGTTGGCGTGGGTTTCCTCCAGGTGCTCCGGTTTCCCCCACAGTCCAAACACATACGCTATAGGTGAATTGAATAAACTAAATTGGCCGTAGTGTGTGTGTGTGTGTGTG
Organism: Danio choprae; assembly: GCA_903798125.1. Lineage (NCBI taxonomy): Eukaryota > Metazoa > Chordata > Actinopteri > Cypriniformes > Danionidae > Danio > Danio choprae. Next base: position 251,673 of record CAIGQW010055747.1, on the reverse strand, counting down.
TGTGTGTGTGAATGAGTGTGTATGAGTGTTTCCCAGTACTAGGTTGCGGCTGGAAGGGCATCCGCTGTGTAAAACATATGATGGAATAGTTGGTGGTTCATTCCACTGTGGCGACCTCTGAAACAGAGACTAAGCCAAAGGAAAATGAAAGAGTGAATGAATGAAAGTTTTTGTCAAGCTTTTAGTCCAAATATCTAAAAATTCTTGAATGAAGAAGCATTTACTTGACAAGTATAAAATATTGTCATTGTTTTTATAAACAATTAGTGCTAGGCAGTTTAATCGTGATTCATTGCATTCAAAATAAAAGTTTGTTTTGAGATAAGGAGTGTGTACTGTGTGTATTTTATTATTTATATATAAATAATAGCATGCCTTCCACAAAATTCCTTTGTTGTCCCAACACAAATTAAATTAAATCACTTTTACAAATTTAAGTGAATTGAACATAAAACAATTAAGCTGTCCCAAAGAAAATCAAGAATTGTGTTGATTCTGTGGAGCCAGATCAGCTTCAATATTAATACATTTACAAAAACCAATTAGTGAATTCAAAATACAGTTCATAAATATGCAAATCCAATCGTAAATCCAAAATACAGTTCATAAATATGTAAATCCAATTCATAAATCCAAAATACAGTTCATAAATGTGTAAATCCAATTCATAAATCCAAAATA
>CAIGQW010055747.1:216742-227329 GCA_903798125.1 Danio choprae | reverse complement strand
ATTATTATTATTATTATTATTATTATTATTATTATTATTATTATTATCAGTATTATTATTATTATTATTATTATTATTATTATTATTATTTGTATTCATTTTATTATTTGACTTTCATACATCTTACCATGATTTAGAGAAGACACCCACTGGTATGTAATTCGCTGTAAGAATCTATTAATAAATTGGCACATTTTTGTAAAATAATTGCGGTGCTGTTCTTATTTTTACCTTGTTTTAAGCTCAATCATGGCCTTAACTTGCCAAAACTAAAATGAGGGAATGAATTAGCACAATATGACCTCAAAACAAAGGAACAAATTAGTACAGCGGGTCACAAATTAATAATGTCAGCTACAGCACAATATCTAATCCTCCGCATTATTGTTCAACTAATAGAGACATTTAAGACTTTTATTAATAATTTGTTTAGCAACGTAGCTATTTTTTGCAGCGTTTCATTCTACTTGGAACAGAATTGAGTCACACTTTACGATAAGGTTTCATTAGTTAATGCATTCACTAACTTGAACGAATTATGAACAATAATTGTACAGCATTTATTAATCATAGTTCATTTCCATTAACGTGTACTAACATGAACAAATACTGTGCATTGTTCATGTTATTAACTGACATTAACTAATACAACCTTATTGTAGTGTTACCCAGATTTGTATATAAAGAAATAGCAAAATAGAATAAATATTGTTTAACAGGGGCTCTGCTTTTTCTTTGTCCTTTTGGACACATCATTATTCAAATCATTTCCATTCATGAGAAATAATTTGTTGAGCCAATTGAAAAACCATCAAGTCTGCCCAATCATGTTATTGGCCCAATTTTATAATATTTAATATTGCTGCAGCATGCTTTTTTGGTTTCACTTAATTTAAAAAGTATATTGGTAAATTTACATCGCTAAAGCAACTTTACTGAATTGTTTATTCCCCATTGTCCGAAAAGCAAATGAATAATAAAACATACAAAATTGTCATGATCACCAGCGGTGTTATCAACACTGGAGATTCATTCTAGTATTCCTGCAGAACTACAACTCCCAGAACTCTTTGCACCCATCAACTCACACACAGGCACAGCTGTAGCTTGCTTTCACTCATTACATGGACTATATATACACTTCACTCACAATGCTTAGCCTTGTTTTACCTGTAGCATTATGAAGCATTTTCCTTGTCTTGTTTTTCCGTGCCTCGTTTCCAGATTCTCGCCTTGTTTATTGATATTTGCTGTTAGCCGCCTGAACTCTGATCTCTTCCTGTATGTACCCGTTTGCTCCTGTGTTTGACCGTTGCCTGCCTGAGCATTCTCTATTTAAATAAGTGAAGTTTATTTATAAACTAATTTGGAGAGGATCACGTGCTTATGATTGCTGCGGCTGGTCCCGCATTATCCAATTCATGATTCACCAATCAGACGATTCCTAAGCCACTATAAATACCCTAAGTTTCATATCACAGCCATCTTCGTTTTGAAGAATCCCCCCCTTCCACCCCTACTCCTCCTTTCCTAGATGGGTGGCACGGTGGCCCAGTGGTTAGCACTGTTGCCTCACAGCAAGAACGTCACTGGTTCTAGTCCTTACCAAGCCGGTTGACGTTTCTGTGTGGAGTTTACACGTTCTCCCCGTGCTCACATGGGTTTCCACCGGGTTCCCCGGTTTCCTCCCACCGTCCAAAAACATGCAACTTGAGTTAATTGACTAATCCAAATCGGCATCATAGACATGCTCCTAGTAAGTAGTTATCTCAAGAGCGATCACTATCTGTTCATTAGCTACTACAGCAGGGGAGTTCTCGAGATCTACCTGAGCTCAAACTCCCTTCTCGCCTTGCAAACGGGAGGGAGCCCCGGGCTCGAGGATCTATGAGCTCAGGGCTCTCTCCTGGGACAGCATGCCAAACAAGCTTTATAACCAATCATCAGCTAAGTGTGAACTCTTGAAAGACGCTGCGTTTGGACCCCATTGTCAGAACCATATGTTACAGAAGACTAAGCCATGTGAGTGAGAAATAGAAGTGTATACATAGTCCATGTAATGAGTGAAAACAAGCTGTCCGGATTATTGTCAGCTGTTGCAGGAGTTGAAGGGTGCAAAGATTTCTGGGAGTTGTAGTTCTGCAGGAATACTGGAATGAATCTCCAGCGTTGTTGATAACACCGCTGGCGATCGTGACACAAAATAATGATGCACTGCCACATTTATTGAATTTTTTGTATTGTGAAAATACTTTAAAAAAAACAAATACATCTTTTTCTTTTCTTTTTTATTAACTTTTTTTCATTTTAATTAAATCTTTTTATCTTTCTCAGGGGATATGTTTGTTTTTAATTCACAAATGTAATTTATTTGTATTTTATTTTGAGGGGATAGTGGGAAAATAAGAAAACTAAGACTGTAATTTTTCTTTTTCTGCATTATATACTACTAATTATGGTGTTGTTAAATACCAATAATAATAATAATAATAATAATAATAATGAAAATAACAAATACATCGAACATTTCTACAAAGTCTACCTTTACCTTAGTCTACCTCTACCTAAAGTCATGCTTTATAATTCTCATAATATGCACAAAGCTTAAGTGTAATTAATACATTCACTGACACGTGCAAAAATCATAAAGTGTAAATATTTTTTAAAAGTTACTTCAACCATTCTTTAGTATAATGTCACCTGAATATTCACCTGAGAAATCACATTTTTAATAGTTAAACCAAATCATTAGCATTAAACATCAGAGGCATTCACATTATAGGCACATTAAGTTCACAAATAAACTTTCCCAAAGAGCAAGGCTGCATTTTCTGTAGACCAAAAGTGCCTAAAGTCATCTGCACTATTCATTTTATGAACACATTCATAATAAATCGACTCAAATCTGTTCTAGCCTGCCGTTTTTAGCTCTTTTTTTGCATTATAAACAACGTCATGTTATGTATATTGCAGTATTCGCGGTAATCTGGTTTGCCAGCACCTCGACACGAACAGGGAAATTCCATTTTCCTGCGTTTCTAAAATCAGAGCTTCCAGCTAACGCGGCGCTGACAGACTCAAAAGCTCACCTCGGCTAATGGAGATCGCACTAGTGTACGTAGCCCCATGCAGACAGATAAATGAATAATGACAGCGTGCTTTTTAGTCTAAGGAGAAACCTCCGAGACCTCCGTTTAGCTCCCTCTGCTGGTGCACTTATGAACTTGCTTGCCAGGCCATTAGGATGTGTTGGCGCGAGTGGGCATGGAAATCTCTCCCTGTGCGTGTCTCGGTGACTGCCATGTCAAATTAGGACTTTTTTCGATTTTTATATACAGCGCCCCCTTAATGACAGCCATAACTGTCAGCGCACAGTTCGGGGGCCGAAACACACTGCCTGCAAAAGAATCCCCCTTTTCTTTCTCCATCACCACACACACACACACACACACACACACACACACGGGGAGCCATTAACCGGAGTTGTAAAACATCCACTAGAAGCAGAAGTCTCTCCCAGAGCGAGCTGGAGGCTGGGTTAGCGAGGTCTGACCGCGGCAGTTAGCTTTGCACATGGGCTAACACCCTGTGATTGTAGGTGTAGCCGCTGGGACTGCAGATCAGGGCTGTAAATCAAAGCATCTGGTGTACAAGCGCGTATTAGGATGCAAAGGTCTCGTCTCATAACAATGACACACACATCCCTGGAAAGTAGAGAAGTTGCGATACTGTTATTGACTTAACGCCTCATGTAGCAACAAGCTATTTAGTTGTCTTCCATGGGCTGCCCAAAAACGCTGTGATAATTTTGGCCTCAAATGTTAACATGATAGACATGGTGGCTCCGTGGTTAGCACTGTCGCCTCACAGCAAGAAGGTCATTAGTTCAAGTCCCGACTGGATCATTTGGCATTTCTGTGTGGAGTTTGCATGTTCTCCCAGTGTTAGGGTGGGTTCCCCCACAGTCCAAAGACATGCGGTATAGGTGAATTAAATAAACTAAATTGGCCATAGTGTATGGGTGTTGCCCAGTACTGGGTTGCAGCTGAAAGGGCATCCGCTGTGAAAAACATATGCTGGATAAGTTGGCAGTTCATTCCGCTGTGGCGACCCCTGATGAATAAAGGGACTGAGCTGAAGGAAAATGAATGAATGAATATGTATATATATATAGCTGTTGTCTAAATTATTAGCCGTCCTGTGATTTTTATTTTATTTTATTTTTTTTTTCCAAATATTTCCCAATTTATGTTTAAGAGCAAGGAATTTTACCGATAATATTTTTTCTCCTCACGTCCCTTCTCGCTTGCACTTATATTGGACTTAACTTAATAAGGAGAACCCTTATGTCACTACAAAGCATTTGTTGTTGTTGTTGTTGTTGTTTTGAACTAGCAAACAAACAAACAGGAAGAAGCACTTTTACTAATAGACTACTACAAATGTTTCACTTATGCTCAGCAGCAATCTTCATTTATTATTGCTGCATATACCCCAACATTGCTACGGAAGCAGAATCAGACCAAACCTAAATATACTCAAATTAATTGATAAGTGCATCATTTATTTTTGCATAGTTACGGTGGTAATGCAGACTGACGTACAGCTGAAGTCAAAATTATTCGCCCTCCTGTGATCTTTTTTATTTATTCATTTATTTATTTATTTTAAATATTTCCCAAATGATGTTTAACAGGGCAAGGTTTTTTTCACAGTATTTCCTATAATATTTTTTCTTCTGGAGAAAGTCTTATTTGTTTTATTTCGGCTAGATTTTTGTCTTCTTTTAAAAAGCATTTTAAGGTCAATATTATTAGCAATATTTATTATTAGCAATTATTTATTATTATTAGCTATATTTTTTTCAGATTGTCTACAGAACAAACCATCGTTATACAATAACTTGCCTAATTAACCTAGTTAAGCCTTTAAATGTCACTTTAAGCTGAACACTAGTATCTTGATAATATCTAGTCAAATATTATGTGCTGTCATCATGGCAAAGATAAAATAAATCAGTTATTAGAAATGAGTTATTAAAACTATTATGTTTAGAAATGTGTTGAAAAAAATCTTTGTTTAACAGAAATTGGGGAAAAATATACAGGAGGGCTAATAATTCAGGAGGGCTAATACTGTAGCATCTGTTCTGTGTTCTAGTGCAGTTAGTGGTCAGACTTGCCTGAGTATAATCAAACTGTTTTAGAATGAACCTCTTCTAGTAGGCAAGGGCATGGTTCATTGTGCTGTGCCTGACCACACTGCAGAGCGATCACACTAGTTAAAAGAACTAGACATTGGGGGTCAAACGTGCTCGGGCAGGGTTCAGACTGCCCAGTGTGAGTACACACTTAATGAATTGTGCAGTGTGATTCACTAGGGTTTGGAATAGTCCACCAGGCAACTAAAACACTGCATTATCGCTTCCAGGCCAATACCTTGAGCAGCACAAACACAGTCCTGTAGTGTGCCATTGTTGTTAATACAGCGTGATGTAAACATAGCCATATTTTGAGCGTTTTTAGAATTTTCCACACCCATCAGCACTTTAATGTGATCGCAATCTCATGCCAATGTGTTGTAAATCTGTTAATGTATGATGAATTGTATTAACATCTGCTACATGCATACAGTTGGGGAAATAAGTATTGAACACGTCACCATTTTTCTCAAAAAACATTTTCTAAAGGTGCTGTTGGCTTGAAATTTTCACAGGATGTTGGTAACAACCAAAGAAATCCATATATGCAAAGAAAACAAAACTCATTGGTTCACAAATGAAGTTCTGTGTAATAAAATGAAATGATGCAGGGAAAAAGTATTGAACACATGAAGAAAGAGAGGTGTAGAAAGGCAGTGAAAGCCCATACAGCAGCTGAAATCTCTCAGTAGTCCTTCAGCAACCCTCTGCCCTTTCACAGTGTAAATGAATATCAGCTGCTTCAGTCCAACATCTACATTAGCAGGAGGATGAAGATGAAACCAGAGTGAACATTTCAGCAAGACAATGATCCAAAACACAGCCGAGGAAACTCTCAAATGCTTTCAGAGAAATAAAATCAAGCTGTAGAATGGCCCAGCCAACCACCTGACTTGAATCCAATAGAAAATACAAAATGATGATCAGATTTGATAGATTTGAACCATCAAGATTTTTACACTCTGTTGACGTCTGTGAAAAACTCACACCTGAGCAATGCATGTGACTTCATTCTCCATATGAGAGGCGTCTTTAAGCTGCCATCGCCCAAAAAATCCTTTTATATAAAGTATTAAATACATTTCAGTAGTTCAGTACTTTCCCTTGTGTCATTTCATTGTTATTACACAGAACTCAGTTTTCAGGTTTTTATTGTTTTGTTTCATTTTCATGTTTATATTGTTTGGGTTTTTACCAAAATCTGGTTCAATTCCATGTCAGCAGCTCCTTTAGAAATATTATTCCCAGGAAAAAACATGGCTTGTTCAATACTTATTTCCCCCACTGTACATGTAAATGTTCCCTAACGCCTCCAGGCTCACAGCGTCTCAGACACAATTCTTTAACCATTCAGGAAAGATGAATCATTGTCTGGCCACCTGAGAGTTCAGTATGGAGACCAAGCTTAGGATAATGTTATTTCAGGAAGTACTAAAGCACACTGTGAGTGTATATTAGGACAGTTAGCTCCCTTTTAGGATCTAATGGAGCATTTAGGCACAGAAACTGTGGTTGCTCTGGTTATACCTTTTAATATGTGGTATTAATATGAGTTTTGGTTAGTCGAATCACAAGGAGACGGGGGAGAAATGTTTCTACGTACACCTGATATTTTAATCAGTCTTTTCTTTTCACGATTGTCCACTTTGTTGACCAATTTGGTCTCACCCCAATCCCGGACGAGCCCCCATTTTTTCGGGTCAGTGTTCTTTAGCACACAAACACAGATGCAGAGAAAATGAAACACATTACGACTAAAGGGATGTCACTAAAGAGTCTATGTGGGTGTGTGTATGGTATTTTACTGATTTTTCTATCTGATATTGTAAAAAAAACACAAAAAAACAAGACAATGGAAAATAATACGGGGAAGTACTTTCATTTCTGCTGTCCATACATAAAAGCCAAACACCGAGGGTTACGTTTTGAAATAAAGACTTATACGAGAATACCATGCTTTTATAATTTTGATCTTCAAACCAAGCTTCATACATTGAAAACGTATGAAAAAGTCAAATGTATGACACTTCATACAACACAATACAACTCTCATCTGTCTAGTCCACTCAACGACAGCTTGAACTCACAATCATTTTCATCATGTGCACATTACACATCTATTAAAGCTGAAATTTCATGAAAACACTCACATAGAAGGCTCGATCACACATCAGTACGTTTTAACCAAATGTCTTACTCGAGGCATTTTGGCTTTACCAATCTCCAACGCACACTTGACATTTCCCTTTGATTCCTTGTTGACTGTTTAGAATTTTAAAAGAACACCTGAAGCTATGAATCAAATGTCAGGTGTGGCAGTGTAGTGGAACTATATCAATACCGAATGATATATGGCCTGCCGGAGGGGTTTTTTGCAGGGCCAGGATCAGCGCTCAGGAGTGTCCAGATTATTGGACCATGACAGAAAGGGCACTCCATGTAAAGGTTTGGTGCTCTCGCTGTACCCAAGGGTTAGACAATGGCATGACTGCACGCTCCTTTTCCAGCAACTGTAATTGCTGAAATTGTCTGACTTTTTTCAAACATTATTTTCTTTTCACTGTCTGAACCTTGGAATTTCAGGCAGGGTTTTGCTAGCAGCCAGGTTTGGCAGCCGATATGGAGGGTCTGTTCAAAGGAAACAGGCTGGGTTTGAAGTGATGTCTGGGATGGTGCGCAGTGCTCTGGCTGGTATCTTCAAGAGACGCAGAAGTGATAGAGTTGTGATGTTTCTGGTTGATGGTCAGAACATTCTCCCTCAAAGATGACAGCAAAATGCCTACTTCACAGGCTTGTTTGAATGCGTCTCATCTCTGGTAGCACATGCAAGGTGCTTGTCGAGGAAATATTTGAAGTATAGCGTGTGCTAGTTTTGCCTTTTGGATTTGTTTGGAAGCTACTCTGTTTAACGTCGCATCCCAAGCTGATGCAAGCAATGCAATGCTTCAAAGAGGTGAGCGTGAGGGATTTTTTTGTTTTCCATGTTGAAAACAAATTGTTATGATGGTGGGAAGGCCATTCGAAACTTAATGTGTATTTTTTCAATAGGAACTTAATTGTAAGTATGCCAGTATTTTCTTTAATAACCACTTTTCCAGGTTTATAGCCGATGACTTGGGTGTCGAAAGAAAAATAACTTTGAAACTAGGCTAGGGGTGGCACGGTGGCTCAGTGGATAGCACTGTCACCTCACAGCAAGAAGGTCACAGGTTCAAGTCCCGGCTGGACCAGTTGGCATTTCTGTGTGGAGTTTGCATGTTCCTTCCGTGTTGGTTTGGGTTTCCTCCGGATGCTCCTGTTTCCCCCACAGTCCAAAGACTTGAGTGTGTATTGATGTTTCCCAGTACTGAGTTGCAGCTGGAAGGGCATCCGCTGTGTAAAACATATGCTGGATAAGTTAGCGGTTCATTCCGCTGTGGCGACCCTTGATGAATAAAAGGATTAACCGAAGGAGAATGAATGAAACTAGGCTCTGGTTCCAAACCAGCTCTCAAACTGGCTTCGTAAAGAGGCATATGTCGACGCACTGCAATGTGGGGTTATCGAAACTGACCATGACTTGCTTGAAGACTAGTCAAATCTCACGAGAAGCATCAGGTCTCACAAGATTTTGTGCGACGAGATCCTGTCACACCCCCTAGTTGTTTTTCAATGGGCCATGAAACCAATTTACATTTCCCTTGCTGTCTGTGTTGTCTACTCATAATCATTGCTAGTGAAGGGTTTGGCACTGTGTTCATTTTCCTGCTCCAGCGCTATTAGTCACATAGCATTTTCAGCTCAAGTCTATCAAAAAGATAGCAGGTATCATATTAAATACTTCAAGGGGCTTTTTGTCCAGCTAAGCAACTGCCATGGGGATGAATAGTAATGCTAACCAGTAGTGGAAAGAATACTGAAAAATCATACTCAAGTAAAACTATCATCACTTGCCCAGAAGTCTAGTACAAGAAGAGTAAAAGTATCCGATGTAAATATGACTTAAAGTATGAGTAAAAAGTATCCCTTTTAAAAGTACTCATGAGTAGTGAGCATTAAACTGTGAAAGGTTGACGCATTTTGTGCATGTGTGTGAAAACGTAACATTCTGTAGTGCATTTAGTTATTGTTTAAGGCTATTTCAGTCATCATACAGTAAACATCCTTCATCTTCTCATCAGTGACATGCAGTCTAAGCAGTCCATTGTGTGTAAAGATTTTGGTCCACACTTTTAATGCTTCCAAGCGGTTAGCTGCATTTATGAAGCGTCCATGTCTTGAGGTTGTTCTTTATGATGCAGTTTAGTTTCTATGTGCAATTTGATTGGATGGGAATCACAGGACTGATTTATACTCATCCCCATAGACAAGAAAAAATAAACTAGTGCCGGTTGGAGGAAAATAGTGGAGTAAAAGTACCGATACAGCACTAAAAATGTCCGCAAAAGTACGCATTGTTAACTACTTCCTGAGAAAAAAACTACTCAATTACAGTAATTTGAGTGTTTGTAGTTTGTTACTTTACACCTCTGATGCTAACGTACTGCTTTCTCCAGAGACCATAGATCTCTCTCACAATCTTTAGCCAGTAGCATTTGCGTAACGTTAGGAATAATGATGACTGTGTTTTGTTTGCGTGGCCTTTCCGTTAGCCGAGCTCTTCACGATGAGGAGTGGATTAATGAGCGACGCGTGAACAGCCCTTACGGTCAGACGAGTGTCGGCCTGAGAGGGGCTTGTTAAAAGAACATCACACTCTTCTTCCCCTCTTGCCGTCAATCTTTCCTCTCATCTTCCCGTACCTCCTCAATCGCAATCCCTCCGTTCACCCCCTCCTGAATCTATTCTAAGAGGTCAGGTCATGTTATGCCTTTCAAGGAGCCTCTTTATTTGATGCATTATGTATAAAGACCCCGGTGTGTGTTTTACACCCTCCTTGGCATTATTAAGCTATTTTCCTTCTTATCTGTGCTTTTCTATCTTGACACGAGGGTTAATCAGGTGGGATTGATGCTGAGCCTTTAAAACAAGATCACACTTACTGGGGGGCTTTCTACTCTGGAAACCAGGTACCATTGAATATGGCCTTGTTTATTAATGGAGTCCTCATAAAAGGAGCTTCTATGTTGGAGTAACTTTTCTAAATCTATTGGTGGAAGTAGCTTCTTTTCTGCATGTTCACACTGCAGGAACTAGGAATGATTTTAGTTCCAGCGCCTAACCCAGCACAATAGGAACTACCATTGAATACGGCCTTATTTCTTAACAGAGAACTCACAAAAGGAGCTTCTATGTTGGAGTAACTTTTCTAGAACTATTAGTGAAAATTGCTTATTGTCTGCATGTTCGCACTGCAGGAACTAATGATTTTAGTGCCAGGGTCTAACCTAGCTCAATAGGAACTACCA
>CAIGQW010055747.1:201117-211855 GCA_903798125.1 Danio choprae | reverse complement strand
GACTCACTCTGAACAGATCATTTGAATCAATGAATCATTTACTGGAGGCTCACTTTGAACAGATCATTTGAGTCAGTAAATCATTTACTGGAGACTCACTCTGAACAGATCATTAAAATCAGTGAATTGTTTATTCCAGTAAATTATTAATTGATTCAAATGATCTGTTCAGTGTGAGTCTCCAGTAAGCTGTTCACTGACTTTAATAAACTGATCATCGTAAGTCTCCAGTAAACGATTCACTGATTCAAATGATCTGTTCAGTGTGAGTCTCCAGTAAATTGTTCACTGACTTTAATAATATGATCAGAGTAAGTCTCCAGTAAACGATTCACTGATTCAAATGATCTGTTCAGAGTGAGTCTCCATAAATTTTCACTGACTTTAATAATCTGATTAGAGTAAGTCTCCAATAAACGATTCACTGATTCAAATCATCTGTTCAGAGTGAGTCTCTAGTAAACGATTCACTGATTCAAATGATCTGTTCAGAGTGAGTCTCTAGTAAACGATTTACTGCTTCAAATGATCTGTTCAGAGTGAGTCTTTAGTAAATGATTCACTGACTCAAATGATCTGTTCAGAGTGAGTCTTTAGTAAATGATTCACTGACTCAAATGATCTGTTCAGAGTGATTCTCCAGTAAAAAGAATCACTTATCTTACAACTGATCTCAATGGGGTTCAGCATGTGAAAGTGGTTTCACATATTTTAATAAACTTATAATGAATTATCAATGTGGTCATTAGAGTTTAGTTTTGACAATAACAGAATAAACATCAGTGATTGCTTTTACTTTTATTAAATAATTAATCCACTGCTACATCCACTTGTTGACAATGGCAGCAATTGTTTTTGCCATCTTCAGAATTTTAAAGAGGATTTTGTTCTGTCTTGTGAACTAATGATGCAAAAAACAACCCAAGTGCATGTTTGAGCTACACACACTGTTCACTGCATACTGTTTTAATGACAAAATCTGCATTACCTTACAAAATGTGTAAAAGGTGAAGCATACTTTAGCCTTTTGTCGATGTTTACATGCACAGATACAGATATTCTACCAATAGCATAACATTTGAGCAGGTTTCACTCTAACTCTCTGTACAGAACTTGTATTTCCAATGTAGAATGTCAGTAGCATTGTTGCCATCATCTCCCCTCAGAAGTCAATACTGTGCCAGAATATAAATGTCAACAGGGAAATTTTCTCGAATGATCCCTGACCCAGAAGTATGTCCCTTGGGGGGTTTCTTGCTGACAAAAATGTCCTGGCAATGCATGATTTCCTCTGCAGGGAAAAGTGAATGGACTATGTAGAAAATTCGGCTGCCTGCTTTCAGACTCAGGTGAACAGACAGGAATTTTTGCTCTATGATACGACAAGTTGCCAAACATGTGCACCCTGCTTAAAGGAACACTCCACGTTTTGGAAAATAGCGATGTTTTACAAATCCCATAGAGTTAAAGGGACAGTTTGCCCAACAGTGACAATTATGTCATCATTTATTTACCACATTCAGGACAGTTGTTACTCATTATTTCTGCCCACTATGGGACTGAATGAGTTTGCTTAATAAGGTTGACTATGATGTTGGACAAGGTCAAAACAGTGCCCTATTTAAAGGGATAGTTCACCCAAAACGTAAGATCTGCAGTTATTTAATCACATTTTACTTGTTTAAAACCTGTTTGACTTTTTTTATTGACCACAAAAGACGATATTTTGAACGAAGCTGAAAACCTGTAACTATTGCCTTCCATAGTATGTGTTTTTCCTACTGGAAGTCAATGGTTACTGGTTTTCAGCTTTCTTCAAAATATCTTCTTTAATAAAAATATCTTCTTTAACAGAAGAAAGAAACTAATTTCCATCACTTTTGGGTGAGTAAATAATGGGTAAATTGTAAATTTTGGGTGAACTATCCCTTTAAGGGTATAGGGCTGAGTGAAAATTGAATTATTACTGCATTTACAAGAGGGAGAACACAGTGGTTGAAGCTGAATATAGCAATAACAGGTGTTCGTGTAGTGTGACATGTTGTTACGTGTATCTTTTGTCAGCAGAAAGGACCGCTGCACATCACAAGATGTTCTTTTTGTCTTGTCACATGATCAACACCTTTCAATCTGAAAAGAGATGGATTGCAGTTTTCTCTGATTTGACAGAGATGTCCTTTTTTCTTTCTTCCTCATTAACATTCAACACAAATTCTCTGTGCCCGAGACTAAATCACAAATGTTCTGCTTTTGATTTTTTTCCTCCCTTTTCATGGCCTCTTTCAAGGTATTAGAGTCCCTTTTGAGTGCTCTAAATATTTTATTCTTGCCTTTGATAACTAATTTCAGTCCATTACCTGCAAGAGTTTTCCCCTTTTTGCGAATCAGTGTGACATTATTCCGCATTCAGGTTTGTGAATACAGATTTATGCAAAAGACTTCATTATTGTGGCATATCTTCAAAAGGAATCAAATGATTTGATTGCCATTAATGGTTCGTGTTGAGACAAGTCTTTGAAATTTTAAAAGCTCATAATGTGCTGTTGGCATGTAGCAAACAAGAGGCAGAAGCCACTTAATTATCCTGAAATGGCCAAACTGAGGGTTGTTTTCCCTCAATTTATCTTGTTCTCTCTGTTTCTTTCTTTCCGTTTGATATATAATCCACATGCTTTTTTTGTGTTTGAGTGTATGTTTATTAGTGTTGCTTCACATCAAGCATCACAATTACTTTTCCTCAAGTAACCCTTGGTATTACATTTTGTACTATTTGTTTTGCACGGGTGATATTAGAAGTGTGATTTTCATATAATATAAAGAGCTATTTAAAAATCCTAGAGGCATGTATTGTACAAATCATTGCAGCCATAGACACATGAATGAAGCAAATGCCTTGCAACTATCCAGAACACTCTAGCAACCATCAATCAATCATTTAATAAAATCTTAGCCATCGAATACTGTAGTAATGCACAAAATTGTCTTCTAGCTACAAAAGTGACTACCCTGAACATCATAGCAACAGCACAAAACCCTAAAAAAACACTTTAGCAACCATACATCAACACCATTGCAAATATCTAAAGTAACCCCAAAGAAACACACTAAAATAAACCCATTGGGAATATACAGAAAGCACCATGAACACTCTAGCAACAGCACAAACACATCAAGACAACCATAACGCTATATTCCAGTTCCCTAACTACCCATAGCTCTCTGGCAACCACATTGCAACACAAAAAGACCACCTAGCAAATTATGTGTAGCATCCAGTGAACTACTCTGATCCGACCAAGAACCATTTAATGATTGTATAACAACAAAACACTCTTCCAAATTAAAAGCAACATACTGAAATCCATTCACATCACCCAAAAATACACAGACCATGGCCTTAGCAACACTCACATCAACACTATAGATACCACCACGAGCACAGCATCAATTGTAGAGCAACAATACACCCTTGCATATGCATAGCAAGACACTACAAACCACTCAGATTACCTACAAAAGCACACAGCAACACCCTAACAACCACTCAGAACAACCTATCAACCACAAGGACCTCCACAATACTATAACAACTGCAGAGCAACAAATCACCCTCACAAATGAATAGCAACACACTCAGATCAGCTAAAACAAAACCTACAAAGCAACGCAACACCCAGAACACACTATGAAGTGCACACCAACATGTGCTATATAGAACACTGTAACTATGGTACAGTAGAGTAACAAAACACCCATGCAAATGAATAGCAAAATGCTGAAAACTACATAAAAACACCCCGAACACCCCATCAAGACACTACAAACCACTCAGATTACCTGCAAAAGTACACCCTAACAACCACTCAGAACAACCCATCAACCACAAGGACCTCCACCAGGACCTCCAAAATACTAGAACAACTGTAGAGCAACAAATCACCCTCACAAATGAATAGCAGCGCACTCAGATCAGCTAAAACAAAACCTACAAAGCAACACAACACCCTAGCAACACCCAGAACACACCATGAAGTGCACACCTATGCCCTAGAAACTACTAAGTACACTATAACAATTGCAGAGCAACAAATCACCTTTGCAAATGAATAGCAACATGTCCATAAACCCTCAGATCAGCTAAAAACTACATAGCAACACCTAGAACACACTATCAAGTGTACATCAACAGCCAAGAAACTACCAAAAACACTAAAACAATTTCAGAGCAACAAATCACCCTTGCAAAAGAATATAGCAACATGCTCAACATTCCTCAGATCAGCTAAAAACAGAAATACATTGCCACAGCCTAGCAACACCCAGAACACACAATCAAGTGCACTTTAGTACCCTATAGACTACCAAGAACACTATAACAATTATAAAGCAACAAAATACCATTGCAAGCGAATAGCAACATGCTAAAAATCACTCAGATCAGTTTAAACAAAAGCTTCACATCAACACCCAGAACAGAGTATCTCAAGTGCACATCAACGCCCTAAAACCACCAAGAACACTATAAAGACACTCGGAACACAACATCAACCACAAGATAACGCACTTGGAACCCCCAAATTAATCAAACAATTATAAAGCAACAAAACACTCTTAGAAATCAATAGCAAGATGCTGAAAACTACATAGCAACACTCAGAACACCCTATCAAGTGCACACCGACATGTGCTATATAGAACACTGTAACTATGGAACAGAAGAGTAATAAAAAAACCCTTGCAAATGAATAGCAAGATGCGGAAAACTACACAGCAACACTCAGAACACCCTATTAAGTGCACACCAACACCATTTTGAACACTAACTATGATAAAGTAGAGTAACAAACGCACTTGCAAATGAATAGTAACTTCTGTTAAACCTGGCAGTTGTTTAGTGCACCCTAAAAACCACCAAGAACACTATAAAGACACTCAGAACATAACATCAACCACAAGATAACACATTTGGAACCCCCAAATTAATCAAACTATCAAATATAAAGCAACAAAACACTCTTGAAAATCAATAGCAAGATGCTGAAAACTACATAGCAACACCCAGAACACCCTATCAAGTGCACACCGACATTATTTGGAACACTAACTATGGTACAGTAGAGTAACAAAACACCCTTTCAAATGAATAGCAAGATGCTGAAAACTACATTGCAGCACTCCGAACACCCTATCAAGTGCACACCAATGCCAAATAGAACACCATAACTATGGTACAGTAGAATACTTACAAATGAATAGTAACTTTCTGTTAACCCTGGCAACTGTTTAGTGCACCCTAGCACAAAGACAGCAGCACGGTTTGCAAAAAAACGCAGCTGTGTTTCCAGACATCCCTAATTCGCTCTCAGCAGAGGTAAATGTGTGATCGTCTCCAGCACAGTGAGCTTTGAGCGCCATCCCTGATCTCGGGCATCAGTCCAGTGACAGCTCACGCCTCTGTCTTTGAAGTGTGGAAATGTTTGGCATCCCTCTTAATCCTTTTAATGTCACCAATAAAAGATGTTTTATTAAGGTGACATTGGGATTAGTGTTTAATTACCACCGAGAGGCGTTTAAACATGTCTGCCGGCTTGGCAGGCACAGGCTAAAAGAGCGCTTTACAGTGAGTTACTGCTAGTTTAACCAATCAAATCGTGGATTAATGTAGTCACTGTTTATTTTGGTTATACAGTATAGCAGTTACATTGAGTAACTGCTGAGGTATACAGTTAAAGGCATAGTTCACCCATCTTTTCCATTATTTACTCACTGTAAACAAATGCTGGGTTCCACACAGTTCCTTCATGTTGTCCCAACACTAACCGACTAAAAAGGTAAAGTAATCATTTTAAGTGGATTGAACATAAAACGATTAAGTTGTGCACGGTGGCGCAGTGGGTAGCACGATCGCCTCACAGAAAGAAGGTCGCTGGTTCGAGCCTCGGCTGGGTCAGTTGGCATTTCTGTGTGGAGTTCGCATGGGGTTTCCCCCACAAGTCCAAAGACATGTGCTATAGGTGAATTAGGTAAGCTAAATTGTCCGTAGTGTGTGTAAATGAGTGTGTGTGGATGTTTCCCAGTGATTTCCCAGCTTCGGTGGATTTGCTCTTCAGTATTGAACTTTCAGCAGTGAAACTTAAACCACACTGAACTGAACTGAACTAAACTGAACTAAACTCTGAAATCTGGACTTTACTAGAACATGTTAAGCTGCTTTGACACAATCTACATTGTAAAAAGCGCTATAGAAATAAACTTGAATTGAATTGAATTGATGGGTTGCAGCCGGAAGGGCATCCACTGCGTAAAACATATGCTGGATAAGTTGGCGGTTCATTCCGCTGTGGCGACCCTTGATTAATAAAGGGACTAAGCCGAAAAGAAAATGAATTAATTAATGAATGTCCCCCAAAAAAGCTTAAGAATTGTGCTGTTTCAACTCATTTTAAATAAGTAGTTTGAACATGCAGCAAAAGTCATTTTTTGACTGCACCTTCAAGTGGTTTCAAACCCTTATGAGTGTTTTTCATCTATGGAACACAAAATACAAATATAAAAGGTTTGAGACAACATGAGTAAATAATGAGTACATTTTCATTTTAGAGTGAGCTGTCAGTAAGGATGTCCTACAAAAGAGGTTTTTGGTTAAAAGAACACTGAATTTGCCTTCACTCAAAAAATGTTGTTTGTTCAAACTACTTACTTAAAATGAGCTGAAACAAACACAATTCTTGAGGGTTTTTTTGGCGACAACTTAATTGTTTTATGTTAGGGATGGACCAAAATTAAAATTCTTGGCCGAAACCGAAAAAGAGGAAGAACTTATGCCAATTATTAGCACCCTTCCATTTATGGCTATGACTGTGTACTAACCTTACTATAATCAAGGCATTGCAATTGCATAAATTAATATTAAAGTTCATTCATTCATTTTCATTTCGGCTTAGTCCCTTTATTAATCTGGGGTCGCCACAGCGGAATGAACCGCCAACTTATCCAGCATATGTTTTACGCAGCGGATGCCCTTCCAGCTGCAACCCATCTCTGGGAAACATCCATACACACCCATTCACACTCATACACTACGGACAATTTAGCTTACCCAATTCACCTGTACCGCATGTCTTTGGACTTGTGGGGGAAACCGGAGCACCCGGAGGAAACCCACGCCAACACAGGGAGAACATGCAAACTCCACACAGAAACGCCAACTGGCGAGGCTCGAACCAGCGACCAGCGACCTTCTTGCTGTGAGGCGAACGTGCTACCCACTGCGCCACTGTGAGGCTAATATTAAAGTTTTAAAATAAAATGTTCATTTAGTACATTTTGTGGTTACTATAGTTTACTACAAAAACCATAGTAAAAACAGTTTGACTGTAGTTCATTTTGTGGTTACTATAATTTACTACAAAAACCTGAGCAAAACTATGGTTCATTTTGTGGTTACTATGGTTTTTGTAGTAACTGTTACTACAAAACTAGTTTAACTATGGTTATTATAGTAAAAATATGGTTAATTATCGTAAAGGTTAGGTAAGGGTGACAGTTAAGAGGTTTGCTGCAACGCTCTTAATGTAATCCCTTTTCTCAGGGATTTTTTCCACCCTTTAGTTAAATTACTTAAGCACTTTCATGCAACTGGACACCAATCTCTCTCTCTCCTGCATGGTGTGCTACTCCCTCTATCCGCAGGTTCTCCGCATCTATTGCGGTTTGGATCATTTCTCGTGCCCACTGCTTTATTTCCGCATCCAAGTAATGATCTTCATATCGCCGATCAAGTACAGTCGTGATGAAGTGCAGAGGATCTGAATAGATGCTTCAGACGAGCACGTGCAAGCCGCGGTTTCTGTTTGCATCATCACAACATAGGCTACTGTTTCGGCGTGTTGTTTTGGTAACAAAAATCTTTTGGCCGAAAATCGCCTCCTATTCTGTTCAATCCACTTAAATTTGTAAAAATGAATAAGTTAACTTAATTCCTTCATGTTTTCCCAACACACATCAATCGTGTGGAACCCAGTATCTTTTACAGTGTTTGAAAGGCATTAAAAAGTGTTTATTAGCGGGTATTCATGTAAATTGAATGAACATATTTTTAATAACCAACATGCAGAAGATAATATCAAGAGCATAAACCAGCTCACATCTTTACTTTGAATGTAAACATAAAGATTCACGCTTTAAACCAAAAACATCCTCATTTCATGCACTCAAAAAATGACGTTTGACGCCAGACATCTTATTTAAAATGAGTTGAAAAGTTCAATCCACTTAATTTTTTAAAAAATAATTAAGTTAACTTAATCGATTTTGTGTTGGGACAACATACAGTAATTGGGTGGAGCCCAGCATATTTTACAGTGTACACTCAAAAAATGGCGTTTGCTGTTTGTTCAACTACTTATTTAAAAGGAGTTGAAACAACACAATTCTTGAGGGGTTTTTTTTTTTGGGGGGGGGGGGCAACTTAATTGTTTTATGTTCAATCCACTTAAATTTGTAAAAACATAAGTTAACTTAATTCATTCATGTCGCCCTAACACAAATCGATTGTGTGGAACCCAGCGTTTTTTATGCAGTGTAGATATATTATTGTTGTATTATAGCACACCTTGCCCTGCATTTATTAAATCCAATATAAATAGCTCTGTGTGCGCTGTAGGAATAAATAGCTTAAGTGTTTTTGTGCTAAATGTCATTCAGGCAAATGCATATTGTGTTATGACTGTCCTCCAATCAGCTTTACACACTGTGAACATCCTCAATGAAGAGATTCATCTGTTTTTGCCCTCAAAACTCTTGTATTTCACCCAGATGCCCAATCGACCCCTTAGAAGTCATAATTATCATCTGGCGCTGTCTGTGTGTGTGTGTGTGTACTGTATGAATATGTGTTTGCCTCCATAAGCCTCTAATTGCCACAAACAGCATCAGTTGTGGCTGTAGTTTTAAATAAATCCTCTTGAGCAGGTCCATGAACAGCTGTACAGGGCAGGACGGCCCGTCTGGTGAATGCGAACGCAGCGTCCAGGTTATTTTTCAGGCTGGCGGCCTCAACCCTGAGCTCACAGCAATGGACAGATGGTCTATTTGAGACGCCACCAAACTAATCATGCTGTTCCATTAGCAAAAGCGTCTCAGATAAACGGCTGACCATGAGCTTGCCCCGTGGTCTCTTCTCTTTCCAATTACTCTATTGATGGCCCATGTTTTGACACAAATTAATTGGGTCACCATGTTGGTGCGAGGAAAGAAAAAAAGTGCCACGGGCAAAGTCATTGTGTGATTGGAGTAGCAAAGCTATGCTCTGGATTTAATTGATTTTGAATTATGTATGCGTGATGTATATGATTTATGGCCTGTTAAAAATCTCTATTATGCAATACAGTGGGGGGAAAAAAACCATGGTGTAGAAAGTGTTTTCCTTTAGAAACAGATGCTATTACGTTGTAGAGTTACAAATTTAGCTTCAGATTTAGGGCCCTATCATACACCCGGCGCAAGACGTGTTTGGCGCGATTTGTTGCTATTTTAAGACCAGCGCAACCCTAATTTTCACTTTTTGCGCCACGTTGTTTAAATAGTAAATCCATTTGCGCCACTTTGTGGACTCATGGATGTGCCGGTCTAGAAAGGAGGTGTGTTAAGGCGCATTGTTGGCGCGTTGCTATTTTGAGGAACTAAAATAGACTGTGCAATTGACCAGCTGAAAGCAGGTCTAAAGTCCAGTGCAGAGCGTGTTAGTTGTGTGCCTTAAATGTGTACACAATGCTTAATACACACAGGATGTACAGTACAGCAATACGCAAATATCTTTACAAATGAAAAAGAATGAATGGATTAAAATATTACAAAAAATATATATTTTCTACATAAATATAAAAAGCCGCTGCCTCCATGTCTTCATCTCGGGGGGCTTTTTTCAGTTTATTCATGACAATTTGCATTTGTATAATGTTGTTATTATTAGTAGTAGTAGTAGTATTTATGATATGCATATTTATATTTATTTTAATAAAAACAAGCTTAGATTTGTCCAGCTGTCGGGTTTTGGACCATATGGGGCATAGTGTGTATGCAGGTTTTTTTTTACCACACTTCATTATTATTGTTCATTTATTGGTTTGCTGGAAATTAGACCTGAATTTAGAAATAGTTTTGAAACAAATCTTTGAGCTTAACAAACTAAATTAAATATGCAGGCTAATGGATGTCTTCAGTGGAGTGTGTACAACACAGTTTCCTTACTCCGCAAAAGTAAAGGAGTAAAGTAAAGAGAAAGTAAAGAGGCGCTGCAGACAGTCTGTTTACCTGTTTTCTTGCTAGTGAAGCTTTCAGTTTTTCCACAAAGTCCGCCATGTAAATAGCAAATGCACCAGGGCATGACACGACTGACTCTTTAAGGGAATGGGAGATGAGACTCTGATTGGTTTAATGCACGTTATGTTCAAAACACACCCATAACTCAATTAGAGAATAAGCTCAACCCTGTTAGACCATGCACTGCGGCGCAAATCGTATTTTTCCGTCCTTAAAATAGCAAAAGTGGATTCGGACACACCCTTAATGCTTTTGCGACATGCGCTTTAGACTTTGCGCCTAGATCGTTAAAATAGAGCCCTTAATAGTTTGTTTATAGCTGAAAAAAAATTTGTCATCATTTTTTACTCTTTGCTTGTTTAAAAAAATTAGGAGTTTCTTCTGTTGAACACTAAAGAAGATGCTTTGAAGAAAG
>CAIGQW010055747.1:182699-196117 GCA_903798125.1 Danio choprae | reverse complement strand
AGCTGCAACCCATCTCTGGGAAACATCCATACACACCCATTCACACTCATACACTATGGACAATTTAGTCTACCCAATTCACCTGTACCTCATGTCTTTGGACTTGTGGGGGAAACCGGAGCACCCGGAGGGAACCCACACCAACACAGGGAGAACATGCAAACTCCACACAGAAACGCCAACTGACCAACTGACCAATTACGATTAATCGCAATTAATCTCTATCCAGCACTCTATAAATGTATAGGGGTTTTCATTTATATCTCTAATTCCAAACACAAGCATGCTCTCCGTATCCCATATAGCTATTTAATGGTTGATTGTTGCTAAAATACAGTATTTACCGGGCAGTTATACAGTGGTGTAGCAGAGACAGGCCGATGCGCCGCTTCAGTGTGTTTGTGTATAAACCGCCGCCGTCGCCGCAGGCTTTCAGGAGTCATTGCAGGATCAGTATCA
Source organism: Danio choprae (assembly GCA_903798125.1). NCBI lineage: Eukaryota > Metazoa > Chordata > Actinopteri > Cypriniformes > Danionidae > Danio > Danio choprae. The sequence continues at coordinate 195,658 of CAIGQW010055747.1, read as the reverse complement.
AGTTTTTCTTTTGAAGACCACAGCTCATCAATTTAGACTTCAGTGAGATCTGACCTAATCCCTGTCCTCGCTCCTCCGTCTCTCTCTCTTTCTCTCCGTCTGCCTCACAGTAATTGCGGAGCATGTTTATTAAGACTGTTATCTTCAAAGATCCAGACATCGGTGCCCAAGAATCTGTGGCAGGCGAGCAGACACGCAGAACTTGACAGAAACACTGGGGGTTCTGTTCGCTGCTCTTTGAGCCTCTATTGAATCTTTTAGACTGGCACGGGCACCGCTGGAATATTAATGCGGGTCCGACTTTGAACGGCAGGACCTTCGCAGAGGGAGTCGTAACCTGAGCGAAAGTGCTCCTCGCAGGACTCTTATTGGATTATTTCATCGGCTAACGTTAAAGAAACAGACACCGCTTGAATCAGACGCCGTGAATAATCGCATTTCAACCAGGGTGCTGGAAAATACTGGGGTTTTGAACATTTGAAGGGCTGGTAAACGTGTTTGCGTCCACATTTGGACAACTGATGATTGTGTTTACAGCAATAAGACCGATTTTCTTTGGTGGGAAATAAAGTCATCCTGAAAAGTTTTCTTCCGAATATGAAGTTATGTGAGCTTTATGACAACATGGCATTTTATTCCTCATCCAGCATTTACCAGTTTAGAAATCACAGCACTTTTACTAGATATTAAATGATTTCATTGGCTAGTGTTAAAGAAACAGACACCGCTTGAATCAGACGCCGTGAATAATCGCATTTTAACCAGGGTGCTGGAAAATACTGGGTTTTGAACATTTGTATGAATGTATATATTGTATTGTGTATATATTCATTCATTCATTCATTTTCCTTCGGCTTTATTCATCAGGGATCGCCACAGCGGAATGAACCGCTAACTATTCCAGCATATGTTTCACGCAGCGGATGCCTTTCCAGCTGCAACCGAGTACTGGAAACATCCATACACACTCATTCACACTCATACAAAAAGTTCGTAAAAGTTATTAGCCCCCCCAAATGATATTTAACAGGGCAAGGGATTTTTCACAATATTTGCAATAATATTTTTTCTTCTGGAGAAAGTCTTATTTGTTTTATTTCGGCTAGAATAAATACAGTTCAAAAAAGAAATTAAAACTATTTTTAGGTCAATATTAGCCCCTTTAAGCAATATTTTTGTTGATTGTCTACAGAACAAACCACTGTTATACAATGACTTGCCTAATTAACCTAGTTAAGCCTTTAAATGTCACTTATATGAGGCAACAGTGCTAGCCACTGGGCCGCCGTGCCGCCCGGAGAAAGGAAGGAGTAGGGGTGGAAGGGGGGATTCTTCAAGACGAAGATGACTAGAGTGAAAAACTCTGGTTATTTGTAGTGTGTCTGATTGGTGCAATAAGCGAAGCTGATGCGATGCCAGCTGTGTTCAATCCTAAGCACGTGATCCTCTCGAAATTAGTTTATAAATAAACCACACTATGTTTAGAAATGCGTTTAAAAATAAAAAGATTCTGTTAAAGAGTAACTGGGGGGAAAAATATACAGGGGGGCTAATAATTCTGACTTCAACTGTACCTTTTGTGAAGATACCGTGCCAGCTTTTGTCCCTTTATTTGTAAGAGTGTATCACTAGTCATCATTTTTGATATTTGCTGCACATGTGGTATCATTTTAAAACAGCATCCCGCATTTACACAAAGGTTTTCATTCGACGGAAGCACAATTTGCTAAACGCTGATGGTGTGCTCCATTTTGACCTCATTTAATATTCAAACGTTTTAGCATGCAAGAGCAACTTGTAAAGGATCAATCGGCAAGCCTCTTTATTCCTAATGGCATGTAAATTGACTTGGTTAGACGACGACCTCGGCCATTTGCTTCACACCCTGAAGAAAATGTGTTTAATGCAAATTCATCAATTTTCAGAAATAATTCCTTTTTTTTTTTCCTCCCCCAACAAAAGACACAATGTCCTTTCCAGCCAATCCAGTAGGGTCTTTCCTAGACCTCCCCAAAGCAGAGACGCATAAAAGCCCATCTAATGATTTCCTTATGATTTGATGGCCTCATAAAGGAGCTGATGAACTGCATTCTTTCCTTGTTTTTGCGAAACAAAACTCATTTAGGAAATGTGGGGGTAATGATGCTTATTAAGCTCATATCAGCATATGGGCTTCCCCTGACAGACCTGCACTAGACTGACCCGACCGCTGATTAATAGTGTCTCGCTTATGATCACATACAAAAGACTGCACTGTATGTTATTACGCTTCCTTTCCAGGACTATTCGTGTCTGTTGTGTTATTTTTAACATATCGTTTTGTTGATTTTGTATTGTGGAATTTACAGTTTTATTTTGGCTATTTGTTGAGGTTATTTCTATATTAAATTATAACATGAATTGCGTATGAATTGTTGTGTTACAGTATATAAATGGCATATTTGCTGTATAAGAAGAGTTCGTCTGCAAAACACTCACACTCAGTTTTTATTGATTTTCATAAGTCATGTTTTTTTATTGTGTATTTTAGAGTTCCTTTGTAAAAGAAAATACAATCAATGAAAATTAAGTCAAAGAAAATTAAACAATTAATAATTAATAAAAAAGTGTATAATTAGATCCAGTACAGTCGAATTTCCAATGACTGAGGGTTATTTAATTATATATTTATTTATCTATTTATATATTTATTTAGGTTTTAATTTTTTATTTAATTTAATTTAATTTTAATAATAACACTATTATTGTGCACGCATATCCACTATTAGCTGTGACCTTATTTATCTATTTATTTATCTATTTAAGTTTTAATTTTAATTTAATTTTATTTTATTTTATTAATAGCACTTTATTATTGTGCACACATATTCACTATTAGCTGTGACCTTTTTATTTATTTATTTATTTATTTATCTATCTATCTATTTATTTAGGTTTTAATTTAAATTAAATTAATTTTATTTTAATAATAACACTATTATTGTGCACACATATTCACTATTAGCTGCGACCTTTTTTACTTTTTGATGTTTAAATTTTTTATTTTATTTAACTTATTTTAATTTTATTTAATTTAATTGTATTATTTATTAATAACACTTTATAATTGTGCACACATATCCACTATTAGCTGTGACCTTATTTATTTATTTATTTATTTATTTATTTATTTATTTATGTATTTAGGTTTTAATTTTAATTTTATTTATTTTATTTTAATAATAACACTTTATTATTTTGCACACATATTCACTATTAGCTGTGACCTTATTTATTTATTTATCTATTTATGTGTTTAGGTTTTAATTTAAATGTAATTTATTTTATTTTAATAACACTATTATTGTGCACACATATTCACTATTAGTTGTGACCTTTTTTATTTTTTGATGTTTTAATTTTTTATTTAATTTTATTTAATTTTATTTTATTGTATTATTTATTAATAACCCTTTATAATTGTGCACACATATTCACTATTAGCTGTGACCATTTTTTGATTTATTTATTTATTTATTTATTTATATATCTATTTAATTATTTATGTCTTGGAAAGTAATTCTTTTTCAAATATTTCCCAGATGATGTTTAACAGATTCAGGGATTTTTCACAGTATTTCCTATAATATTTTTTCTTCTGGAGAAAGTCTTACTTGTTTAATTTCGGCTGGAATAAAAGCAGTTTTTAATTTTTTCAAAGCTATTATAAGCTCAATATTATCAGCCCTCTTAAACAATATTTGTTTTTGATTGTCTACAGAACAAACCACTGTTATACAATGACTTGCCTAATTACCCTAATAACCCTAACTATAACCTAATTAACCTAGTTAAGCACTTTAAATGTCACTTTAAGCTGATTTCTAGTATCTTGAAAAATATCAAGTACAATATTATGTGCTGTCAACATGTCAAAGATGAAATAAATGTGTTATTATTTCTAAAATGAGTTATTAAAACTATTATGTTTATAAATTTGTCGAAAAAATCTTCTTTCCGCAAACAGAAATTGTATAAAAAATATACCTGATGGCAAATAATTCTGACTTCAATCATTTTTAATAGGGGGTGTACTCCCTACATTCATGCTGTGTGTTGTTCCTATAGCTTGTGTGTTTTAGCGCGCTCGTCTTGATGTTCTCTCGGCTGTTCTTCACCCAGCGGGGGTCACTGAAGGCTACAGAGAGCTGCAGTCATGCTCACATCCAGGGTGTTTGCCTTTGTGCCCACCTCACTGGCACAATGTGCTTTCTCTGAGATGCTGATGATTATTGCTCTTCTAAAAGCAGCGGTGCCCACAGGTCGCACACCCCCACATGCCGAGAGAAGAGCCTTTACAACAATTTCATGCCGCTTCAGAGAGAAATTACTACACACTCGCGTCTCTGTCTCTCTGCCATCGCCAGATTGATCTAAACCATCATTAAATGGAACAGCATGGAGAGAACGGGGCTGGTTGCGGCCTTTTAACTTGCGTTTTTTTGGGAAGAAAGTGTTTTTGCTGTTGGCGATTGTTGAATAAAGATGCCTGAACACACAAACCGGGCATTCTGGGACCCTGCTGGGCTTTGGAGCAGTGCATGCTGGGATGGATCAGGTACGGCAGGTGGAGATTGGGCAGAACCGGCTGGTGTTTGTCTTTAGAGGAAGGTTTGGGACATTCGGGGAGTCTTTGATTGATGGAAAAGTGGAGTTGGTATAATAGTGCACGAAAAGAAGAACATAACACATTTTTTGAGTTTTGCGCTGCACTGTTAAAAATATCTGTTGATTAACAGTTTCCATATTTTGTGATTCAGACGTGAGTTTCTGTTTATTTACGGTTGTGAATTGCATTAGGGCAGCACGGTGGCGCAGTGGGTAGCACAATCGCCTCACAGCTAGAAGGTCTCTGGTTCGAGCCCCGGCTGGGTCAGTTGGCATTTCTGTGTGGAGTTTGCATGTTCTCCCCGTGTTGGTGTGGGTTTCCTCCGGGTGCTCCGGTTTCCCCCACAAAAACATGTTGTATAGGTGAATTGGGTAAGCTAAATCGTCTGTAGTGTATGAGTGTGTGTGAATGAGTGTGTATGGATGTTTCCCAGTGATAGGTTGCAGCTGAAAGGGCATTCGCTGCGTAAAACATATGCTGGATAAGTTGGTGGTTCATTCCGCTGTGGCGACCCCAGATTAATAAAGGGACTAAGCCCAAAAGAAAATGAATGAATGAATGAATTGCATTATGGGATGTTGATCTCTGCTATTCTGGAGTCAGATATGAGTTTTAATAGTCAAAGCAGTAAGTAAATCAGCATACTATCATCTCAAAAACATTGCATTAGATGCTTTGTTTCCAGTGAGGACTTAAAGAAACTTGTTCATGCTTTTATCAGCAGCAGGATGGATTACTGTAATGGACTCCTCACTGGCCTTCCCAAAAAGATAGTCAGAGAGTTACAGCTCATCCAGAACGCTGCTGCCAGGATTCTGACCAGAACCAGAAAATCAGAGCACACCACACCTGTCCTCAGGTCTTTACACTGGCTCCCAGTTACACTCAGAATGGATTTTAAAATATTACTACTTGTCTATAAATCACTAAATGGCCTAGGACCTCAATACATTACAGATATGCTCACTGAATACAAACCTAACAGATCACTCAGATCTTTAGGATCATATAAACTAGAAATTCCAAGAGTTCAGTCAAAGTAGGGTGAATCGGCCTTCCAGAAATGATCAGATGTGCTCCAACATTAGGTACATTCAAATCCAGACTGAAAACACATCTGTTCAGCTGTGCCTTTACTGAATGAGCACTGTGCTACGTCCGACAGATCGCACTATTATATCTTTCTTTATTTTTTCATTCTTTTATAACCTATTTTAGCACATTTTAATCTGTTATTATATTATTAGTTTTTATTTTCTTATACTTCTTTCTTTTATTCCTGTTCATATAAAGCACTTTGAGTTGACACTGTGTATGAAATGTGCTATATAAATAAACTTGCCTTGCCTTGCTCTGTCGACTTTTGATGTTGAAAATTCAGCTCTGCAGTTTAACAAAGTGACTTTTATTGACATTTCAGAAGTTTGAAATGGTAAGAAATGATATGTAGAGAAATAAGTCTGTAAAATAACAGGAAATGTGCTGGCAGTTTATTACAAGGTTTATTTTAGCATGATATACAACACCAACCCAGACTATATATCACTTTAAACTAATAAAAATGTTCATAAAAGTCACTTTTTTTTAAGGTTAAAAGTTGTTGGAAGAAAGCTCAAGGTCCCATAATGCAATTCCAAAGCATAAATAAATGGGGGATCACAAAATACAGACAACTGCTAATTTACTTTATTTATTTATTTATTTTTTTAAAGTGTGGACAGTATTTTCCTCATATTTGTTTCTCTTGGAGTTTCTCCCTTTGTACGTGTCATCAGAGGAAGGGCCCCATTAAATGGATTAGTTTAATCCAATGTTTAATCCAATGTCCCCCCTCCAATTTTGACGATCTCTCCCTCGTTACCATAAACTACCATTTAGTGTTCATTTTACATGGTTAATTATTTGTTGTTAGGGGCAGCACGGTGGCTCAGGGGTTAGCACTGTCGCCTCACATCAAGAAGGTCGCTGGTTCGAGTCTCGGCTGGGTCAGTTGGCATTTCTGTGTGGAGTTTGCATGTTCTCCCCGTGTTAGAGTGGGTTTCCTCCTGGTGCTCCTGTTACCCCACAGTCCAAACACATGCACTATAGGTGAATTGGATGAACTAAATTAGCCGTAGTGTATGAGTGTGTATGAGTGTTTCCCACTACTGGGTTGCAGCTGTAAGGGCAACCGCTGCGTAAAACATATGCTGAAGTAGTTGGCAGTTCATTCCACTGTGGCGACCCCTGATAAACAATGGACTAAGCTGAAGGAAAAGGAATAAATTAATTAATTGTAGTTTTGGTTGTAGTGGATTTAGAACATCAAATTGTGAACGTCCAATTAAAATGTGATTAAAATACCTTCAAATTAGACTCCTCAAAGTACATTAAATGCCTCATAAAATAAAGAATAAAAATCATGTTACTTTTTAAAACGTCTTAATAAAGTCAAAATGATATGCCTCTTCAAATTATATACAGTAAAAATAAAACACACACACACACACATACACACACACACACACACACACACACACACACACACACACACACACATATATATATACCTCAAATCATTCTCAAAAACGGTAAGCTATATCATAAAAAGAAAACAGACGTTGTGTGATTTCCCCCATAAACCTTTACTTTAAACAGAAGAAATATAAAAGAATTAAAATTGAACAGGAGAGTTAATAATTCTGACCTCAATTATTTTTAAGTAAATGGACTACAGTTAAAGCAACGGGTTTACTCACTTGTTTAAGAAGTCAATTAATCATTTTTACAGTGTACACAAATAAGAAAAAAAGGCTAATATGATTAAGAAGGTAATGCAAGGAAAAATTATTAAATAAATATATATTAATACTAATAAATATATTAATAATGATACATATAAAATACACAACTGTACAGTCATTCATTTAGATGATGATTTGTTACACTCTCTCTCTCTCTCTCTCTCTCTCTCTCGGTTCAGCAGGCAGTGAAAGGTGGAAGAATGGATTTCAAAGGCTATGCCTTTAACCCCACCTCAATATTAGTTTTTATTATTGTTATTGCCAGGCAGCCGCGCTGGTGGCGGCCAGGCCACGCCGTGCAATTCCGTCTGGGTCCCGACTGATAAAAGCTCATATGTTGCCTCTAGCCTGCAGGTCTACACGAGGCGGTGAACACTAAATTTTTGAAGCGATGGGGAGATATATATTCTTTTCCAGCACCCAGAGCTTTATGGCTAAGCATGCTGAGACATCGGCTCACACGCTTGAGCTGCTCTCGGTGCAGAAACCCTGTCTGTCTGTATCGAGACCCAGCAGCTGTGGGACGGGCATGCTGGCAGCTGGAGACGCTTTGTGCCGGGCTTGTGGGTTTGGTCTTGCTGTGGCTGATGAAAATGTCACAGAAAAGCTTTGTGCACTGATGACCAGTTACTCATCCTTGTGTGGAGAACATCAGCAAGAACAGCTTTTACTATGCAGCACAATTTATGGCTGTAGCCATCTTTATAAAACATGTGTACTATATGCTGCTTCATTTTAAAAGGGTCACATGCTACTATGAAAAGCAAAGGGGTAAAACTTTATGATCTTAGGTCTTAGGTCATATAATAATCCTGCCTATGTGTCACATAATAATGGAAACAAAATTTAGGATGTAAGAATTTGAGCTTTCAGATGAACATTCATTTTCCTTTGGCTTAGTCTCTGATTTATCAGGGCTCGCCACAGCGGAATGAACCGCCAATTATTCCAGCATATGTTTTACACAGCGGATGCCCTTCCAACTGCAACCCAGTACTGGGAAACACCCATGCACACTCATTCACACACATACACTACGGCCAATTTAGATATTGAATTCACTTATAGCACGTGTTTGGACTGTGGGGGAAATTGGAGCACCCGGAGGAAACCCACGCCAACACGGGAAGAGAACATGCAAACTCCACACAGAAATACTCGGGACTCGAACCAGCAACCTTCTTGCTGTGAGGCGACAGTGCTAACCACTGAGCCACCATGCTGCCCCTAACAACAATATATGCTAGCAAAATAATCAATGTAAATTTGGATTTTATACAGACTTACATGTTGCTTATGGTTCATTTAATGCATTCTTGCTGAATAAAAGTATTGAAAAATCAATGCATCCATGTAAATGACTGTATACTGGCTCTTTACATATTAAATGTGTGATGTCACTATACTCAGTTCCAGTGTTATTAGGCTGCTGTGTTTTGACTTCCCGTGTGTGTGTTTTGATCAGGTCTGGATCTGAGACATGCTCAAGTGGTGGCGCTCTCCTCCGGTACCAAATGCATTAATGGAGAGTACATCAGTGACCAGGGGCTGGTGGTCAATGATTGCCATGCTGAAATCACCACTAGACGAGCACTGCTGCGCTTTCTCTACTCCCAACTAGAGCTACACCTCAGGTAAAACACATCTTCTGCAGAAACACCAATGTCTATTTATCTAGCAACATGCGTATTTATGCTAGCTATGCGTTAAACACATTGGAACCAAATTAGGCAAAGTCAAATTGGATTTGATAAATGCTAACAAAATACTAATTATATTGTTACTGCCTAATAAAGTAGGCATTGCAAGAAACATGCTAGCAACCTGTAAATTCATGCTAGCCACATGTTGAAACATTTATACATGTTTTAAAACTGGTTACAAGCATGTTAATTCATGCTAGCACAACATCCCATTTCATAACATCCCAATCCAATATGTAAACATACTAGAAACATGCTAAAGAGTAGTGCTAAAATGTGATGGTAACATATTGGTAAAACATGCTAACAACATGCTGCTTAATTCTAATAAAGTAGGCATTGCAAGAAACATGCTAGCAACCTGTCAATTCATGCTAGCCACATGTTGAAACATTTATACATGTTTTGAAACATGTTAATTCATGCTAGCACAACATCCTATTTCATAACATCCCAATCCAATGTGTAAACATACTAGAAACATGCTAAAGCGTGGTAGTAACATATTAACCAATGCTAAACTGCTGAACAAGCTAGCAACAAAAACGCTCTTACCACTCAAGTAAAACAGCGTTCATGTGTTAAAACATGTTACAAACCAGCTAACATGCTAACACATAAACAGCCTTTTGGAATTGCTAACAACACATTTATTTATAACAGACTCTCCTATTTTTTAGAAAAATAATAATGATAATTGCTACAGACTGGGACAAATCCCATAGGTACACTTCAAAATGATTAAAAAGACAACTGCATGAATTAATAATGAAGAGGAAACATCTACTTTATTTATGAGTCATTCTTAACTTGTGCTGATGCTCCCAAAGCGAGGGTTTGACAGATTTAGATAACTTTTGAAGACAAGCTTGTATTCAACATAAAATAAACACACACACACACACACACACACACACACACACACACACACACACAGAGAGAGAGAGAGAGAGAGAGAGAGCTACAAACACAAACCAACACAACGCATATGACTAACAGCAGGCAGCATCAGTACACTGACATGCTCATCCATAAAAAATGAAGCCCAATCAAATGATGAATGCACGAAGAGTTTCTGATTTACTGGAATGAAGCAGCAGGAAAACAAAGTCAACTTAAATGTTATTTAGACTGAAATAGAGATTATACCACAGTAACATATCTGAGTGCAGTAAAGGACAGTAAATGAAGAACAACAATGATCAAATACAGGCTGAGCGCTCACAGTGTGACTGTAGAGACGGGCCGATACGGACAGAACTGGCAACCCAGAGAGAGCCGCATCTGCCCACACTGTGCCCAGGCGGAGGTGGAGACGGAGGAACACTTCCTCACCCGCTGCACAAACTATCAGCACATCAGAGAAACGTTCTAGCCCAACCTCCAGAGCATTTACACTCAATTCACCGAGTTAGACAATAAAATACAACTTCAATATTTACTAGGGGAAAAAACTGATTGTGTCCTTCTAGCGGCACAATACATTAATGCCTGTCACAAACAGAGAGAGCCGACCAATAAAAACATCAGTGATGCGCTTGCAAACACACACGCTCACACAGACATCTAGATTATTATAAATGAATCACTGTAAATATGCTGAATATTATTATTTATTATTACTGTTTATCCATAAATGTGGATTGTTAAATGTCCGGTTTATTCTGATTTATTATTTTATTTATTATTATTATTTTATTTGTATTTGTATTTAATTGTTATTATTATTATTATAATTATTATTATTATTATTATTATACTATATATTATAATACTATACTAATATTTACTATGTTTTTTTTCTTTGTTTTGGCAATACATTTGTAACATATGCCTTGCCAATAAAGCAATTATTGAATTGAATAGAGAGAGAGAGAGAGAGAGAGAGAGAGAGAGAGAGAGAGAGTAACAAACCATCATCTAAATGGATGACTGTACAGTTGTGTATTTTATATATATCATTATTAATAACTTTATTATTATTAATATATTTATTAGTATATTAGTGTATATATAAGTAAAACAAATACAGGGTTCCACACAATTGATTCATGTTGTCCCAACGCAAATCGATTATGTTAACTTAACAACTTTAAGTGGATTGAACATTAAACAGTTAAGTTGTCCCATAAATTCCCAAGAGTTGTGTTGTTTTAGCTCATTGTAGATAAGCAGTTTGATTAGGCGAAATAGATAATTTTTTAAGTGCCTATTAGAACTTATATTGTGTTTTTCAAAGAAACAGGTTTAAAGATATTAAATGGTGAATGAAAAGACCTGCATGCTAGAAAACAGCATGATGTATACTGTTTACATGCACAAGTGAACTGGTGCATTATGATATACACTGTGCTTCACACAAAACACTTTAAAAGAATGTTCTAGATTCAAAACCAGATTCAAGGTCTGTCTGTAAAGCATGCAAAATGACTTTTTAATTACTTTTTTCTTTTAAAGTAATTATTTTCTGCAGTTATTTGAGCTGTAAAGCTTTTATATATTGCCTCTTGAGCTGGAACTTCTTTCAGGAAGATGAGCAAATTAGTGCCGTTTTAGTATCTTTGCTTAAACCAATGCTAGTGAAAAATAAATAACTGTACTTACAGATGATACGATATCAATTAAGTAAAACTGACTTAAAGTACACCTTCCAGTGACATTTACATTACACTGAACTGGACTAAACTGAACTTCAACTGTAAGGACGAGAATCAGGAATCAGAATCTTTATTGCCAGGTATGTTCACGCATACGTGGAATTTGCTTTCGTGACAGAAGCTTCTACAGTGCAACAGAATTACAGAGACAGGACAAATAACAGATAATAAATATATTTAAAAAATAGAAGTAAGTAGTGAATGCAGATATGCAAATTGACAAGTGTGTGTACAGGTATATAACTATATACAACGTTATATGTGCAGCTGTTATGTGCAAATTGGCATGTAGAGTATGTTGTTAAGTAAGTGTATATGTGTAGAAAAGGTGTATAGCAAGTAGTGATGTTTGTTTCACAATTACTATCATCAAGTGTTCATGAGATGGATTGCCTGAAGGAAGAAACTGTTTCTGTGTCGGGCTGTTCTGGTGCACAGTGCTCTGTAGCGTCGACCAGAAGGTAAAAGTTCAAAGAGGCTGGGTGTGAGGGGTCCAGAGTGATTTTGGCAGCCCTTTTACTGCCAAAACTGGACTGACGCAGTTTCAATTTACTAGAACTTCATCTATGTTAAGCTGCTTTGACACATTCTACATTGTAAAAGCGCTATAGAACTAACGTTGAATTGAATTGAATACACTTAATTGTGGAGAATAAGTGCTCTTTGCATATTAAATTTCCCTTTAAAGCCCATTTTAAATCATTATATTTTAAACTTTTGTCATGCTTTGAAGTAGACTTGCAATGATTTCCTTTTTTGAACTGTAGTGTGTCATACAGTATTACAATATTACAACGTCGTCATTGCAAATGTGTAACCTATTTAAAAACAAACGATGTCAGCTTCGTTTTTTCAGCCGTTCGCCATATCTCAAAAGACGCTGTAAGTAATAAAGTAACTGCTTATATGTGTAAAATAGTGAAAACAGCCTTTCATGTGTGTTTTGTAAAGTTGCACATATAAGAAAAGTAATAAAGCTTTAGAGTTATAAAGTAGATCTAAAATATAAACAGCATTGCAACAAAAGTCAAAGTGTGAGCTTTAAAGTCAATTGCTAGACTTGGTTTTGAAGCTGAGACTATAAAAACTGTAAGATTTAAAGTGGGAAAAATCTAAAGTTATGAGCCATTCACACCAAACGCATCTTTTATATTGATATTTTATATTC
>CAIGQW010055747.1:141225-167437 GCA_903798125.1 Danio choprae | reverse complement strand
ATATGACATGCTATTTCTCAAATCATAATAGTAAATCCATGAAGAAAAAAAGTTTTGTTTAAGGGGGTGTCATTATGCGCCTGATTACTTAGTGACGGCGGACGGGATCAGGGAGAGTTATGATGGGTATTATTATTGTTCAGAGGCAGTAAGGTATGCAGAGATGATTGAGTGGAGTGGATGTTTAATTAAGTTGATGAGTGCTTTAATTGAAGCCGTAAATGGCATGGTTGTGAATATGATCCGTCATATTGCATTTTGAGTTTTATGTAGATGAACACATTACTTTAATGGGCCGGCGTTTTACAGCGCTGGAGGGGGGTTTTGGGACGGAGCGATAGAGACGAAGGGTCTTCCCTGTTCACTTCTACAGCAGCCAGATGGAAACGAATTAAAAGACGTTTCTAATTCACAGCACTGCCTCCTGGGGAAATGAATATTGCAAGGCCGGGTCGTTTCTGTCTTTGCCAGAAACCGAGAGAGAGAATAGAAAATAATTTAGTCTGAATGAGCAGGAGATCCCACAAGCAGATTGAAGCTCAGGTAAACGGATTCATTCTATTCTTAAAGAGTGAGTGACCCGTGTTAATGGACTGCTGGAAAAGCTGAAACTATAATGGCTTATTAGACATGGATAGAGACGAGCCGAGAGAGAAGGAGAGCAGCCTGCAATCATTACCGGCATGATAAAAAGACATTAATTAAGCCGAAGAACAATGGTGTAAAAATGAGCCGTTTAATATTGGTAAATAATTGCGCTTTTCACCGATTCATCAGATTACAGTCTGAGGTTAAAAACAAAAGGTCTCTCGTCTGGTGAGATTCTGCATCATCAATTTAGCCTCCGCCTGTCTATGTACAGAAAATTTGCCTTTGTCAATCAATTCATCCATTCATCCAAACCTGGTAAAAAAAAGAGACCACTTTAATAATTATGTATATATATAAAAACATAAATGGTAATTTTACTGGAAACAATACCAAAACATTTTTTCCCTGTTAACCGTCCATAGACAACCGTCCACATGTTGCATTTGTAAGTAATTAAGTAGGTAAGGAAGGGAAGAAGGAAAAAAAGAAGGAAGGGAGGATGTAAGATGAAAAAGAAAGTAGGAAAAGGAAGTGCGTACGATGGAAAAATGAAGGAAGGAATATGGAGAAGGAAAGAAGTAGGAAAAGGAAGGTAAAGATGGAAAAGGAAGTTGGAAAATGAAGTAAGAAAGATGGGGAAGAAGGAAGGAAGGGAGGAAGATGGAATGGTAGTAAAGAAGGAAGATGGAAACAGAAGTAAGATAATAAAAAAGGAAGGAAAGAAGGAAGATGAAAAAGGAATAAAAAGTAGGTAAGTATGATGAAAAAGGAAGGAAGGAATATGGAAAAGGAAGGAAAGAAGTAGGAAAAGAAGGGAAGATGGAAAAGGAAGGAATATGGAAATGGAAGGAGGGAAGTAGGAAAAGGAAGCAAGATGGAAAAGAAGGGAAGATGGAAAAGGAAGGAATATGGAAAAGGAAATAGGAAAAGGAAGGAAGATGGAAAAGGGAAGGAGGGAAGGAAAAGAGAAAGGAAGTAAGATGGAAAAGGAAGTTGGAAAATGAAGTAAGAAAGGTGGGGGAAAAGGGAAGGAATAGGAAGGAAGATGGAAAAGGAAGGATAAGATGGAGAAGGAAGAAAGTAGGAAAAGGAAGGAAGTTGGAAAAGAAGGGAAATAAGATGGAAAAGGAAGGAAAAGGAATGAAGCTAGAAAAGAAAGGAAGACGAAAAAAGGAAGGAGGGAATGAAAAGAGGAGGGAAGATGGGAAAAGGAAAGATAAGATGGAAAAGGAAGGAAGTTGGAAACTGAAGTAAGACAGATGGGGAAGAAGGAAGGAAGATGGAAATTGAAGGAATGAAGTAGGAAAAGGAATTAAAAGATAAAAAAATTAAAAGGGAAAGAAAAAAGGGAGGAAGATAGAAAAGGAAGTAAGATGGAAAGGAAGGAATATGAAAAAGGAAGAAAAAGTTGGTAAGTAAGATGGAAAAGGAAGGAATGAAGTAGGAAAAGCAAGTAAGATGGAAAAGGAAGGAAAAGATAAAAAGGGAAGGAGGGAAGGAAAAGAGGAAGGAAGATAGAAAAGGAAGTAAGATGGAAAGGAAGGAAGATGGAAAAAGCAAGAAAAGGTTGGTAAGGAAGGAAGATACATATCTCAGTTTATATTTTGTGAAAAGTAAAATATGTTGGTCCGGGTACTTTTTGTTTTTGGCACATTTCAGATGACAAGTCCACTAGAGGGCACTGTCTACATTTTTGTGAATCAGAAATGCGTTACTCCGATTCACATCCATCTTGTACACGTCCTGATCAATGATCAGCTAGACCGGTGAACTACTGAGTTAAACCCTTCCCTAAACCCAACCAACAGTGTTTTCAAAAGCAAACATAAGAAAAAAGTGCACTGCGACCATGTAGATTTCTGTATTACAAGTACATATAAGTGTTCTGCATTACAAGTACAATACCAAACAAAGTGAGCTACAGAGCAAACTGAACACTTCTGAAAAGCACATATGGAGATAGATAGGTGAGAAAAACATATTCCCTTACAAATCATAGGCACTGTTAAGCTGTTTTGTGGTATTTATTTGGTGTTGTACAAAGAACTGCACAAAAACAATCCTTTGTTCATCAATAATGTCTATGTAAATATCATTAGTGTGAAAAGCAACAAATGTTGGCATCATACTGCCGCATAGCAATCATTTTACGTAGAAACTGCAGTACATTTTACATAATGAGATTAGAGTTATGCTAACCCGACTGAACTTTCCACAGGTGGAATGTGCTCGGTCTGCAGGGGGCGCTGCTCAGTCATTTTGTGGAGCCGGTGTATCTGTACAGCCTGACGGTCGGCAGCCTGAGACACACAGGACACTTCTCCAGGATGATGAACCACAGGCTGGAGAGAGCCGGCCCGCTGCCCACCTGTTACCGCCGTAACCAGCCATTACTCAGTGGTATGAGAGATGTGATGTGCTGTAATCTTGTGATTGTGTATGTCCGTCGGTGTGATGTGAATGGCCTTAATGGAAATGCTACAAATGAAACTAAAGAGACAGTTGTTGCTTAATTTTATTGGTGATTCCTAATATGATATTTAATCGGAAGCTTGACAAGGAATTTTGGAAAATTTGATGTTTCCCCATTCAGACAGAATGCCCGAGCATACTGCCAGAGAGGCGTTTCAAAGATGGGCGCAGAGTGAAATGACTTGCCTTAAAGGACTTTGCTATGCATTAACATTTCCCAATTGACTCTGGTTTAAATACGGCTCAGATTAGTGCAAGTAGCCCTAATTACACTAGCAACTCTAAGGTTGTGGGTTTGATTCCAGGGAACAGCCATAATAAAAGCCATGTGTAGCTTGAATGCACTGTTAAACCTCTGACCAATGCACTAGCAGATGTGACCTTAAGCACACAGAGGACACTCTGTCACTTTGTTATACTGCTCTCCTGAGCCTCAGTATGGCAGACGCACTGCTCTATATTGGATCTACCCATCCTCCAAATCAATCTCATCAAACACCTTATCAGTGCCACCGAGAGAGGAGAGAGATTCATTCAGTCTTCCTCTCACGCCCAGTGGGCCACACGTCTCCACCACGGCCCCTTTCACCCCCATTGATGAGCTTCTCTTTGTCTGGCCTCTCTTGTTGGGGAAAATGGCCTGGTTATTTTAGGCATCGCCATCATAAAGGGTGCAGAGTTCCCAAGAAGCGGCCGAGATCTCTTATCATATGGAAAGCAAATGACCCCTTCAGTCAGGAAGCTGAAGCGAGGCTGTCCACATTGGTCATACCTGAACAAAACACTCAGGCTTAAGCACAGTATATATTACATTACAAATGTCTGTCTATGAAAAAGGAAAGCATAACATGAAGTTGATTAGCGACATTCTTATGTAAAACACACTGCATGATGGATAGGCTATATTATTAGTGACAGTAAATGAAGACCGCTTTAGGGAAAATACAAATGACTGGTAATTCCTTCGAACTTTTCCTGTGACTCATTATTTGTTTATTATTGACTCATTATTTTGTCTCACTTAAAAGCACAGGGGAGGTCATTAAAATGCATTTTACTATATGCAGGTTGCATTTTTATTATGCATATTTTAGATTGAAGTTCAAGACAACTATGTTTACAAACGTATGTATGTAAATGCATGTATAATAAATGTGGAGAATACGAAGGAGCTTAAATGTTAAGAGTATTATAATTACGTACATATCCTATACATGAGATGGACGTATTAGATTTTAAAGAAAAATGCTTTATTCTACATTAAGGAGGTCACAACCTCTTGAACGACACCATGTTGAGATAGCAAACATGGTAATCTCAACCATGTATGTTAAGTTTATAAGTCTGTAGGGTTACTTTAGCTTCCAGTAGGATTTTAAGCTACAGTGAAATCGCATTATGTCATGAAAGTAGCATTTGGTAGTGGGCCTGATCTGAAGCTCCAGCAGTATGTGAAAATCTGTTTGTATTGAACCCATGGATCCATAATTTGAGAAACAAAAGGTACAAAGAAAAGGCAATCTACTTTATCAGGCAGGAGCAACCAGGGCAGTAGTTCTAGGAACTATACTCTCATTCTAGTGTAATAATAAATTTGCTGCAGTACCATGGCTATAATAATATTAGGCAGCAAACCAACACACGGTCCCCTGTGCAAGCAAGTGGTCACGCTAGAAGTTACCTAGATGGGAACTATTTTCAGGTGCTGTGTAATATCATTGTTCCTGCTGCAGCCATGGTACAGCAGAAAAGTCCTTTGACTATTACACAGGAATGAGTATATATAGTTCCTTTATATGTCTAGGAATATAGTTCCTAGACATATCAGCCTTAAAAATGGCAACTTTTCATTTTCTGTCTGCCTTAGTACATGATTTAACTTCAGAAGAGTCAAGCTTTAAATAGGAAAATTATCTTTGGGTCACTTTTGACCGAGATGCTAATCTGATTCGATGATCTATGCTAAGATAAAGTGTCCTGGTTGAGATTGGCTGATTGGATTAAAATAATGGTACAACTTAGAGAGTTGTAAAATGAGCCTTTTTTCTAAATAAAAGTTGAGTGTTCCTTAAACCAAAGCGGTTCCAATCTAAAAGGTCCATTCCTATGCATTAGTCCCTCGAAGGGGTTAGCCCAGGGGTGGGAAAACTCAGTCCTTGAGGGCCGGTGTCCTGCAGAGTTTTGCTCCAACACTAATCAAACACACCTGAACATGCGAAGCAGTATCTTCAAGATCACTATAAAAAGCTATAGGCAGGTGTTTGATTATGGTTGGAGGTAAACTCCGCAGGACACCGGCCCTCCAGGACCAAGTTTGCCCACCCCTGGGTTAACCCTTGATCAGAGGGTGTAAGGGACTAAATTAAGAATCATTCTGTGTAATAAATTAGACATGCTAAAGAATCGTGGGATCAAAAAATGTCCATCAATTAAATTTTTGCAATCCTTCATTGTGAAGGGCCACTATGGCAGCCATGATTGATCCCTCTACAAAGTGCCCTTTAGAGGCTGATCCATCCCATTTGTAACACACCACAAGACAGCAACAAGCTTAAGCAGTACGATTTAGCTTGTTCACCAACTAAACTAATCTCCACCAATAAGATCTAACCAGCATAAACCAGAAAAGACCAGAATGTAAACTCATCGTGTCGTGACTAGATGGTAAACGTCCCACTGCAAAAGACTTGCAGGATTCACGCAAACCTACACTTTGTTAGCAAAAATGGGATTATAAGACATCACTGCGAATGTCCTTCAAATATGGGTCACACACTGATAGCACTTTATCACTTTTAGAAGATACAAAGTGGCACTTAAGAGTAGCTGTATGCCAAATACAGCATCTTGCGTAAAATACTCCGCATGATGGATAGACGACAACATTGTGACTGACAGTAAATGATGAAGCCCGCTCCAGGTAAAATACAAATTAAATGCTCTATTACAGACGTATAGGGATAAACGGAATGAAGAGTATGAAATGACACTGTGAATAAGTGAGCGAGGCTTTGAGAAAGAAGCTGCGTTACGGCATAAAAGGATATGCACATTATTAGAGCAGACAATTTACTGCACCTGCAAAGAGAATCTGAGATTTGCAGGGGGATTAAAGAAATATTTTACCCCAAAAATGAAAATGCTGTCATCATTTACTGAACAAATGTGACTTTCTATCTAATGTGAAAATAAAGAGATATTATAGGTATTCTATGATAGGAGCTCCAGCAAATGGTATTGAAATTTTTTCCTCAAGCAAAATTGTTATATGCGGAATATACTTAAAAAAACCCTCTCTGCATATCCTACCGCCGGCTATACTGTAGCATGTTAAGCATTCAGAAGTCAGCAGCACAGTTCATGGGCATGCCATAATACTCTCCACTTTAAGAAAGAAAGAATACCATGCTAATTGGTGTAGCGATGCAGCAACGATTGAAGAGCCCGAGAGATCCTTTGTGCCTGGAACCAGTGTTTACCTCAAAGATAGCACAGACGACACACAGACATGCTCGCCTGCTAATGAAACACTTCAGCAATCACATGCTAAATAGAACCTCCCTCGAGTGCTCTTTCTTTCCCACCGAGTCTCCCTATCTTTTCTTGCACACACAGGCCTGAGCAACAGTGACTGCAGGCAGCAGGGGAAGTCCGTGTGTTACAGCGTCAATTGGACAGCAGGTGACGCTCAAATGGAGGTGCTCAACGCGTCTACCGGGAAGAGGAGGGACTCCGGGGCTCCATCCAGACTTTGCAAGCATGCACTTTTTGCACGTTGGGTCAGACTTTATCGCAAGGTGAGCTCACTTTTGAAGAGTAAGTTTATTCAACTCTGTAAGCAGTCTTTAATGATCCTAATGTAACAAGGGAAGCAGTCATTGTTCTCTTAAGGCCACTGTATACTTGAAATTAAGTTCTTCTTTGTTTTGCATTTGAGGGCAAAAATAATTTCGACAAGGCTGAGTGGCGGTATACTGTTTTCGAACACTCCCAACACCTCCGCGCTGCAGTAGGTGGGGTTGTTAATGTGTAATGTACCTCTAAACACAACGATGGCGGCTGAGAGAGAAGAACAGCTTTATAAACATCTCCACGAGAAGTGCCACAGCGGCATGTCACTTCTTTACATTGTGTTGTGTGCACAAACTCATGGAAAAGAAGTGTGTGACCCCCCCTCTGAGTCTTTAAAATCTCTCCGCGAGCATATGTACTAGCTCTGCTACTCAACCCTCTAGTGTATTCATCTGGCTAGTGTTTGTTGTTTTGGATGTTGTTTTCCTGTCTGACCCCCATGGAATGAGAAAAGAATTGCACAAAAATCACATTTCAAAGAAGGTGGAGTTACAGAACACACCCACTGAACGGGTCATTGGCACAGAGCAATGGTAGCTCAAAGGTGTTTAGGAGCCAAAAAAACCTCAAGGACATTCATTTTGCCAGGATTTAGTTCGAAATTATGTCATTTGAGTTCTTCAATTTCATTTGAAGTATACCAGGGCCTTTAAGTTGAGAATCACCATCGATATACTTGACATTGAAACCCACTTTTGACCCTTGTTGACACTTTGCAGGCCCCCCAAACCCCCCTCAAACTCCTGAGGGCTAAGAAAATTTGAAAAAGAAAGAAAGTTGGAGCCTCATGACGAGTTTAAATGACAGCTAGGCATAGGGAGGGGTTAGAGCAATTTTGGGGCATCTTTAAGGGCCTGATATACTTAAAATTACATCATTTCAGTTAGTTCCATGGTGATTACTCAATCGATGGGCGTATTCTGGAACTTTGGCCCTATTTGAGGTGGTTCAAATCTCATATCCACAGAGACAGACAGAAGTACAATATTGAAAACAACAACACTAGCCACATGAATACACGGCAGAGTCGAATAGCAGAGCTGGTAGAGATGTATCCACACCTGTAAGATCGCTTGCGAAGAGATTTTAAAGACTCAGACAGGGGTCTCACAATGGAAGCAGGGGTGTTGTAGTGTTTGAAACCGGTATAGCGTCACTCAGCCTTTTCAAACTGCTTTTGCCCTTAAACGAAAAACAAAAAAAGAACTTTGTTTGAAGTATACCAAGCCTACAGAGTTCAATTTTTTTATAAACAGTTTGAAGAGTCTTGATCCTCAAGACATGCACAATCAAAGGGTTGAAAACCACAACCTTTTAGTTACCAGCTCACATCCTTCCAGGGTCACTGTAACAAACTCTGTTTTTATTAACCACAACAGACAGCTCCATTTGTTATGAGAAGAAGAAAAAAAGTCTTGGGCAAAATTAGGCCCTCATCATGTAAATGTATGGGAGAGATGCCGGCTGCTCTACCAAATGCTGGCAGTTAAAGTCTAATGACTGTGGAAATGGTAATCATCTTGAAAAGCACTTGAGCGGCCTCCCATGGCAAACGCTCAGCGCTCGCAGTCAGGGACGCAAGAGCACACACGCTAATCTCCAAAGAAACTTTTCTTTTCTCCGAGCCCCTTCATTCGCCCCTTTTTGCTCGCACTGTTTTTTTTTTATTCTTGTGTGTGAGTGTGCGGCAAAGAAATGCACAAAAGCATGGAGAATGTTCAATTGCTTGTGAAATTTAAATGGAGAGATTACACAGCTGCTCAAACGCCACGTTTGTGCCGGCTCATTCGTTTTGTTTTGCACTCTCACCATCTCTTCTGTCTGTCTCATCCCTCTTTCCTCCATTCTTTTCCTCTCCGTAGCTGGTGGTCCGTGGGGCGAGTGGTACACTGCTGTACTGTGAAGCGAAGCAGGCGGCCGGCACCTACCAGACAGTGAAGCTGCAGTGGTTGAAGGGTCTACAGGAAGCAGGTTTAGGGACCTGGGTCAGAAAACCTCCTGAGCAGGAAACCTTCACTCTGACTGTATGAGTTGAGGCCTGACCTGGGTTTTATTGTCCCCTCTTCACCAAAACCACCTTCACCTGCCAACCAGTTGCCACAGAAGATCTTTCTCACTCCTGAAGTCAACACCTTCCCACTGCCAAAACAAAAAGCTCCATGGGGAGATGACAAAAGTCGAGATTAGGGGTAAACCTTGTTCTGTCAAAATCTTGCAAACTTTGGATTTGTTTTCAATAAGTGTTACACATGACAGTTGTTCCCACAATTGAGAATGCAGATAGGACAAGTCAGCATAATAAATTATTTGCAAAGGTTTAATCAATGTTTAAGTATACTTCAGTTTCTATGTGCATACAAAAGATAAGCACAAGTGTATACTGTATATGCACTTGATAGTGTATATGCAGCTCACTATCATATTCTCACTCATTTTAGGATATTCTCATCATTAAGAACAAATACAACGTCAAATCAGATAACAGATTTAATTTGAACATGAAATAATAACTATTGAACAATGAACAGCAGACCGACTCTCATATAGTATTCTTCCATAGCAAACTAGTTTAAGCAAATGTAGTTTTATTTCTAGTAACTCCCGATCACAAGAGTTGTATGCACATACTAGCATTAGCATTAGCCTGACCTTCTTGAAAAACGTTAATCTTTTACATATTGGCGATGAAGTGACAATTTGTATAAATTTGTACAATGTAATTAATACTAAAATGCAATATTTTTCGAAAGAAGGTCTGCCACAGGTGTCAAATCCAGTTCCTGGAGGGCCGCAGCTCTGCACAGTTTAGCTTTAACCCTAATTAAACACACCTGGTTAAACTAATTGAGTCCTTCAGGCTTGTTTGAAACCTACAGGTAAGGGTGTTGAAGCAGGGTTGGAACTAAACTGTTCAGATCTGAGGCCCTCCAGGAACTGGATTTGACACCTGTTCTCTAAACCTACCTGTTACTGCGGTGTGGCCAAATCATACTAAAGCGTACAAAGTGACGCACATCATTTTGCCAAGTACGATGCGATCCTGGATTAACATCTATGTTGATGCTGGAACATCATTTTTGTTAGAAAATGTAATCCATGCCTATTCTCTACCCCTAAACACAACCATAACTGTAAATTATTCCCAAAATCAGAGGGGAATTATAGTTAGATAACAATCATGTAGAAGGGCATAAACCTAACCGTGAGCCTAAACTTAACATAAACTGTAAACGTATCCCTTAATTCTGATTGGCTGATTGGAATGTTGTTCCAGGATCAACATAGATGCTAATCCAGGAAGAGGTCCTACTTGGAGAAATCAGGTTGGCGACCTGATTATACAAAGGCTTCTGTATAAATTTATAGGAATTCGACACCAAATAAAAAAAAACAATTGTGAATTGTCACAACATTGCATTTACATATGTTAAACCATAGCATTTTAGTAATTAGTTTTGGCCTTAAGCTTTAAATACTTTGAGTAAATGTCATTGTAAATTTAATCGTGTGCTTAAAGACGCACTATCGAATTTTGCAATTTAATATTTAAAAAGCACAAAAACAAACACGCCCATAACCCAAAAAGGCCTCGCCCCTGCTTTGATATCTCCATCGTATTTCTAGACACGTCCCTAACCAGGGTCACAGTTTTACAGCACTATTGGGTTCTTTTGAAAATGCAGTTGTGCACTTTCACACCATCCAGCGGCCGCCAAATCGTTTTATTCTAGTGAACACAAAATGAAAACCGAATCGTTTCCTAATGGATATTGATCCTGGAAAATATACCTGGCAACCCAAAGTCCGCTTCAAATGAGCGAGTAAAACCGTCTTAGCAGAATGTCAGTTACGCACACATCTTAGAAAGGTATTTAGAAGTGTTGTTTGGTGTGCTGAAAGTTAGTCAATATATTACTGCTTAAACTATATACTACGAGGGTATCACAAAATATCTGAGAAGATATGGTAATCGTTTCCCTTTATGGGAATCCAGCAATTGACTCTGATTGGACAAGGTAAAAAAATTAAGCTATTTTTATCACTTATGGACAAATTTTGAGTTTGGTCGGGTGGACAGTTTACTTGGACCTTGCAGCCCTGTTCCTAACTGCTAAGGCTACGTTTACACGACAACGGTGTAGCTAAAAATAGAAACGTTTTTCCTTTTCAGTTTAACACAACAACGTTTACAAAACTATCCATGTTAACACATCCATGAAAATGACTAAAAAACTCTGCATTACGTAAGCCAGGGCGGTATTTGTCGCTTTCCCCTTCTTAGTAAACAGTACCTGTAGGGAAGTGACGACAAGCCTTTGGTGGGGCGGTTTGTCGCTGATGTGTACATAGAATTTGCCATGTATGTAAGATGGGTCTCTGCTGTTAGTTGTAATGTGAAGTAAATCCACACTTTTTGACGAAGTGTTAGCAAACTCTTCAGCAACAACAACACTACCAGACACCGCCATTGTTGTGTTTGTGTCATTTGCCTTTAATCTACACTTTCCTAAAGGAATACCATGCACACGCGTGACTTCATCGTTTTCAAAGTGTTTATATGGAGGGCATTTTAGATAATGGCAGATACAGACGTCTTCGTTTTTAGTCACAAAAACTCACTTGCCATGTAAACGAACAGGCAAAATGCGTAAAAGTTTCCAGTTTTTGACTGAAACCGTTGTCATATAAATGGTCCCCAAGATATAGCTATTTAAGACTACTCTCAACATTGTGGTCAAAAGTGTTTTACACATTATAATAGTTAATACAATTAATATCATTTAAAGTGCCTGTAATTTACTTTTTTTCAAGTCAAGTTTCATACACTGTGCTGCACAGAAAGTTGCATTGACTACTGATGTTAGCGTACATTTTCCAATAATTTAAATAATTTTAATATTCAAAATCACTGTATTTTGCGTATTTCCTGTCCAATTACAGCATAGGAAGCGAGGTGAGGCAGCACTGAGAGCACCTCATGTTAGACTGGGTTGAGCGCGTGCCTTTTGCTCGCTCAGTGTATGCTTCCAATGTACTGCTTTATTAAAATGTTTTTATACATTCTAAACATTTTTATTATTTGTCCTCACTTTGCATATAATAGGTAATGTATTTCACGTATGGCTATCACTTATTTAGTGTTAGGATCTGACGTACAGCTGCACTGAAAAGACATGAGGTGAGGCAGGCAGTAGCTCTGCCGCAATGAAGGGGGCGCGCCTGAGCTCATAGTTATTCTTGTTCGGTGGTTGCTCTTCTTCTACTTAACGTTAGTCAAGTAAAGTTCAAGCAGTCCGTTTATGTTTTGCTCTGACTGACTGCTAAAATTGCAGATGCAATATCTTAGCTCAAGTATTTCTTAAAAATGGACTTTCAGTCAAAACCTGAAGTAATAAATAATTGACGACTAATGCCAGTGTTGTGCCGAGAAATGCACCCCTGCCATAAAATGCACCCCCTTTAAACTGTGCATATATTAACTTCAATAGATTTTTAAATAACTAATATATATATATATATATATATATATATATATATATATAATAGAGTTATGACAACTAATGACACTGGCTGAGTTTCATGAATGAAACCCTTCTCTTACAGAAGATATATATTTGAATAAATAAATAGATTTTATTTAAATACGATACCGATGAGATTAAGTGAACTGAATTGTTTAATATGTGGTTTAGTTGAAAACAACAACAATTTTATGTTTTCCAATTGTTTAACCAAAAAGCCTAATTTTAGAAACAGGCTCATTACATCAGTCTATACCAGAGTTGGCGGGCCAAAGTTGGCCCATGTTAACCTTTGTTTTGGCCCGCCATCCTGAGAATGATGGGGAAGAGATTGTCATTTGAACATAACCTTGTGTTTGTTGAATTGTTGAGCTAGAAAAAAGTGAACTGAAATTAAATGTTTCAGTTAAATGTTGTGAACGAGTCAGATTTTTTTGTACAAGTAAAAAAGTGTACATGCTGTCACTCGAAGGACAGAGCATAATGCACAAGACATTGGCGAGCAAATCAAGGCAAAGGCAGGTACAGCTTGACTAGTGTATTCAGCATTGATCTCCATCACGTTATGAATGGGATTGTTAATGTTTTTACTGTAAGAACTTCATTATAAAATGTACAAAATTGTAAAGTTATTCAAACGAATGAAGTCATTTTTTTCTATTTATTTATTAAAAAAATAAATTAGGAAATCATTGTGGTGACTTTAATGTGATACAGTTGCTATATTTAACTTCGGGCCACCACCCTTAATCACGTTTGGGCACCCCTGGTCTATACTATATTTTATTTTACATTTATTTGTAAACCTAGTGCGTTTTAAAATGCGTTTCACCTCTTGTTCTTGCTTTATCCATCAAAATAATAATAATAATAATAATACGTTTTAATACATTATGGCCTTAGATTTTTAAATGTAGACTGAGAATGCTAATGAAGGGGAGCATTTTACGGCACAACACACCTGGTGCAATCTGGGGGTGCATTTCTCGGCACAACACCTGAGCTAAAGGGCTTGCTTCAAAGGACGGGACAGAAAATAACTCGATCATTTCAAACTAATTCAAGTCATTTCAAGATTTAAGTTAAGTTAAGGTAAGACCAGTGTGCGAAACCTCTGTGTGTGTGTGTGAGAGAGAGTGAGCATCCGCCGTGGTGCTGTGTGTGTGTCGCTTGTTATAGTTGTCAGTAGCGTCCATATTGGTGTTTTGAGGAGATATATGGAATCGCTATACATTTTACATTATTTCTTGGCCCACTATATACCTGCTATGTGTATATAAAGAATGCTGATATGAAACACGATCGGTAGTTGGCAAATATATTGTGTGCATATATTTGTAAATCTGACTTTGAAAGTTTCAGTGCCTCACCAGCCACAAACCTCACCGCACATCACTCTGGTTTACGTTGGTTTTGTGGGAAACAATGGGATTTTTTTGGCAGAACAAGCTTTACAAGCAACGACAAGAGGAAATGGGATTGAGGTTAAGTTGGTTTTTGTTTCGCACATTCGTTCATTTTAACGGTCCCTACATTGTTTACCACACTACTTTGGATATTGGGTCTGAAATCGCGTGCAACTATGACTTCAAAACAACATTAGCACTATTTAATGGGCTATATGCACAGCTAGGGTTTTTCAGCCAATGATGAACTTCCGGTGAAAGGTTTATGTGCAACTATTATTCAATTTAACAAGGTTGCTTTTACAGCATTGTTGTAATGCAATTCAAATATAATCAGACTTAAGCATCCATTTGGTTGCTAAAGCGTTAAAAGAGACTCGGTCATTAGCAGCAGGCTAGCGCAAAAACTCCATTGCAGATACTGAGGTGAAATTAATGTACTTATTTTAAAGACATGGCGCGGAAAACTATAATTTAATGCAGTGCTTTTTGTTTGCTCTGATACCCACTTTATAGCGTACCCCAGCCAGGCAGTGAAGATAGCTGTTTTTTTAGATAGTTGCCATTTTGTATGGGGCTGACTGAAATTAAAAGTCCCTGTGCATATACCCCATTGACCGAACAATGTTGTACTTGGGTAATATCATTTCCCTATTCAGAATTTGCAAAAACACTTTTAAGAAATTACATTATTAAGGAGAAAGTCCGAATGTCCTAATATGAAGCCAACTTTACGTCAATAGAAATGGCGACGTTTTACTAAAACACAGCAGCAGATGGAAAGATGGTCACCTCTCTATCTCTCCCTTTCTCTCCTGTAACTGTCATTCAGACGTGTGTATGTGTGTGTTAACCTTCGCCAAAGTGAAAGGCAGTCGCCGTCTTGTCATTATCTGCCCGTTTCCGGATGGCCTGCCCCTGAAGAGCTCCGACACGCTGTCCAATTAGAGGTCCTGTCAGAGTGATGCGGCCCTCATTTTCCTCTCTCTCTCTCTCTCTCTCTCTCTCTCTCTCTCTCCTTTGGTACAACTTCAAAAAAAGAACGAAAAAACAGTAGGGTTTGACATTGCAAAGACAGGTTAATTCAGCTCCGTTTTTTGGGTGCGCAGGCTAGAGGTAATGGTGACAAGCTAATGTAAATGGTGCCATTACGACACCCCGGGTCTCGACTTTTAATGCCTCAATCTGGCTCACAGGTGACGTGTCTTTTCTGCTCTTTGTGTGCGTCAGCGCTGTATCTTCACACACGGCGTAAAGGGTTCAGAGACCTGCGTGCAAAAGAAAGGGAAACGTCGCCGGTTTGACGCACACACAAAAGGCGAAAACGGAGCTAAAGAGTGCGAGATCCGTGATTATGGAGTAATTTGCACCTAATGGTTTAATTTACAAACCTAGCACATTATAAATTGCCCCCCATCCCAAACGCATGCCACTTTACCTGAGGTTTAACCAATGATTCATATAGACCATGTCAATGTGGTCGATGAACATGTCCTGCCTATCAAACTATTTCATAACTGTAACAATTGGCAATTCAATCAGAACTTAATGTTAAAACACCCATCATAACATTATCTATCAATATGTGGCTCTTTTGGGGATTCGTGGAAGCTGTAGAAAATAAAAATGTAAAACAGGATATAAACTGGGACCATTGTTTTTGTTTACATCCCTCAAAATGGTCTGTACATCCGTTAGTTTCATTCACAGCTACAGTACGTCCTTTATTTATTCATGTTTAGTATGTGCGTGCTTTAACCTTGAGTTGCTTTAGATATTAATACAAATGCTTATTGTTGTCAACTCGGTCATCCTTCTAACTGACTGGCAACACGTTTAATGGTTGATGCTTTTAGTTTGTTATTGCTTATTAATATCACATCCTTTCAGTATGTTTTCCAATGTCAACCCTTGCTGAGATGTCATGTGGCCAGCCTTTACTAACAGATGGGAGATGTTACAGGGACACCTAGTGGTTATTAATGGATCTTCACCTCTCTCTGACCCCTGCTTAGAGTCTCACTTGATGTTACATCATTTTGTTTTGAAATAACAAATGCATTTATGCTTAAATGTGATATGTTGTCTACCATTAGAAATAGAAGATATGTTGAATCTGAGCCCTTCGTGATGCGACTCGGCGTCATTTTTCGGTCTTTTATTCCTGTTAATTGATGAATGCCGTTTTCATTTCCTTCACTCGCGATCCTCCTTTCTGTAAATGGAAAGACTGTTAATGCACGTGTCTTTATGTACATTTTTTCCTCTCTCAATCATGTTACGTTTACGTCGAGCTTTTGCTTCATCACAACACAAACCCCTGACGAAACGACGTCTTAAGTAATTCAGTCGTAAGGCATGATTGAATGGCAAT
Source organism: Danio choprae (assembly GCA_903798125.1). Classification (NCBI taxonomy): domain Eukaryota; kingdom Metazoa; phylum Chordata; class Actinopteri; order Cypriniformes; family Danionidae; genus Danio; species Danio choprae. The sequence continues at coordinate 151,220 of CAIGQW010055747.1, read as the reverse complement.
ATTGTACTAATGACTGTACATTTTGTAAAAATTTGTAAGGAAAAAACTAAAAGAAATAGAGAAAACTAAAGAATAACCTTGAGATCTCTCAATAAAGTGTACATTTTAACCCGGAAGCATATGCTGCTAAGGTCTGTACATTGCACTTGAGTTAAAAGTGAATGTTTATGTGAATAAAAACAAAAATAACTATGTTGTGATATACTTGGACTTGGTTCTGTTTGATTCGCTGTCAAATGCTGCAGTTGAGGAGCTTACAGGAAGGTTTTATTTTGCGAACGTGAGCTATACATGAAATAATATTTATCGATTTCTGTTCATTAAGCTCATTTCAACCCTTACTAATACACTATTAAAATCCAGAGCATGATCATATTTTTAACATACTCAAGCTCACATTAAATTATATATTTTTATTAATAAAATAATGATACTGCTCAATGTAATTAACTAACGGGAACTTTTAATTATGTATATATATACATATATATTATTCATTCATTTTCTTTTCGGCTTAGTCCCTTAATTAATCTGGGGTCGCCACAGCGGAATTAACTGCCAACTTATCCAGCATATGTTTTACGCAGCGGATGCCCTTCCAGCCGCAACCCATCGCTGGGAAACATCCACACACACTCATTCACACCCATACACTACGGACAATTAAGCTTACCCAATTCACCTATAGCGCATGTCTTGTGGGGGATGTTTTAAGTTTTACCCATTGGTCGGCAGAACCTTTTTAATCCTTTAAAATACAATAAAATTTACTACGATTACAAATTTTTCTGTATATTTACATATATGTATTTATAAGTACAGGTCAGAACAAATATCATTTTAATTAGACGTAAATAATACATCTGTTACAATGAATAATTGTATTACTCACATATGTAGGATGGTGTATGTATTTAAATTCACTCAATGTGTTTTGATGCTGTTTTCCAAACAGAGCATCTCGTCTTTAACTAATATATATATACAGTTGAAGTCAAAATTATTTGTCCTGCTCTGAATTTGTTTTCTAATATTTCACAAATGATGTTTAACAGATTCAGGAAATTTTCACAGTATTTCCTATAATATTTTTTCTTCTGGTGAAAGTCTTCTTTGTTTTATTTCGGCTAGAATGCAAGAAGTATTTAATAAAAAAATAAAACATTTTAAGGTCAATATTATTAGCCCTCTTAAACAATATTTGTTTTGGATTGTCTACAGAACAAACCACTGTTATACAATGACTTGCTTAATTACCCTAACCTGCCTAATTAACCTAGTTAAGCCTTTAAATGTCACTTTAAGCTGAATACTAGTATCACAATACTACTAAATATCTAGTCATATATTATGTGCTGTCATCATGGCAAAAATAATGATACACACACACACACACATACATACATTTGCATACTATTATATTAATTTATAATTTTAATGAAACAAAAGTGACCATTAAAAGACATTTTCACTTTTATTCTGAAGCCCAGCAGTGAGTGACTTTATTGAATCTACGCATCTACATTGTGAGTATATGATGCTTTGTTGTTTTTTTCCAATACAGCAAATAAAAAATGACTCGATACAGAACACCCACAGAACATAATACCCAGTTTACACAACTAAAATGTTGGAGATCCGACTCCATTTAAAGGACGTCTTGAAGGGTCATTTATGATTGACAGCTGGATCAAGCTATTCTGCGTACACTTCAACTCTAAACTCAAATACAGTCCATTCAACATGGACGTCACAAATATACATTGCATAATAAACATCTTTTGTTTTTAGACCTAACAGATTTAACAGACTGCCTACGCGAATGGCTTTCCATCAGAAATGTGTCCAGTGTAGTTCTGGTGAAAGTCTGGCAATGCAGTAACGATACCGATTGTAACAAACCAATGGAGGAACTTCCATATAATGATTATTTATGTGTCTAACATCGTCTGAGTGAGATTTCTGTAGATACGGCTAAGCACAGTGGTTATAACATCACGAGGAGTCCAAAATACATCAGAAAGCCTCTGAAAAATCAGTACTGAGCAAGGCATCCACATTTGGTCCGATTATTATTGAGGAAAATACTACAATATGGAGCAAACTCGCAATATGGAACAAACTACAGCAACGTTAATTTGTTCTGAATCCAGATGTGTCGACTGGTTCACACATTTACTTCTACACGACCCTTCAAATGGAAGTAAACAACGAGAGGCTTCATAAACAGTCACGATACTTACAAAAATCAGCTTTTCTGGGGATCACACAGCAATTATACAGCATTTGGCTTCACATACCTGACAGAAAGCTGGGTTTGTCATGCAAATCGACTGCGGCAATACTGAAATGAAGCCGATTGGCTGCTTGAGCGCCAATCAGAAGGTGCGGTTCTGTAAATGCGATTGCCGATTTCCGTTCACAAAAGACACAGAGAGTACTCTGCTTCTTCTTGCATCTCATCTCTATAAAAAGCAAAGCAGAAATCTATACAAAACGAAACAGTCTAAAATGTGATCATAAAATAAAAGGTATTCTGTACAAGCTGAACATTGCACAACAACAAAAATAAAATATAGACTGTAACAGAAACGTTTTCGGCATTGTCCCGATCTGAATCATGCAAACATGGGGTAACAAGACTGTCAGGAAGTTCACCACACTATATGACCTAGATATGCACAATATCCATGAAATACACCAGTCTTCCTGGCACGTCAAGGCCTGATTGGATGAAGGATTTACTTCTCCTGCAGTAGTGCAGGGATGTTGATGTTCCAGCCGATGGCCTGCCGGTCGAAGCCACAGGTGAACAGATTACAGGCCTGGTTTTCCTCGTTCCAGGCCGAGCAGCACACCATACGACGATGACCCTGCGCATTCAGTCAAATATGTCAGGACAAAGTAAAAGATACATGCTAATGCTAAAGAGCAAAGCGCCCTAACTACACGTGACGTGACATTGTGACGTGCGATAAAGAGTGTATTTTCAATGTTAAAAGGAGTTAACCTCAAAGTTTTTAGTTTAGAAACAAAAAGCAATAAGAAAGCTAATACAATGTCTCTTCTCAGTGTGAAACGTACCTGTCTGTTGCTGCGTGGCAGACGAGCCAGACGAACCCCATTCATGTCAAACAGCCTGACCTGTCGGTTGTCATGTGGCAAAGCGATGATTCTTTGGTTCGCAGAGACACTTATCCTGCAGGTCAAGACAGAAAAAAAAATCAACTCAGTCAACCCATTAACCAATCAACCAACCAATTAACTCAATCAACTGATCAAACAATCAACCAATTAAATCAATCAGCCAACCAATCAAATCAGTCAACCAACAAATCAACCAAGTCAATCAATCAACCAACTTAACAAATCAACCAACCAACCAAGTCAATCAACCAATCAATCAATCAACCAACCAACTCAACCAAACAAATCAACCAACAAATCAGCCAACTGAATTAAGCGTAAAGTAATAAGTGTCTGAATAATTATTATAATAATAACCTAATAAGTTGCCTATTTATAATCCCATGAACAAGCAACACAAATGCGTAAACAGCATCTATGCCCGTTTGCACTTAAACAAGATGGTATTTGTTCCCATTTAAATGTGAATATAGTAAATAGATATCATTTACATAAAGACTCTACTTCCACTTGGTATTAAAATGTGTTTATTTCACTAATCTGATTACAACTGGACAACACAATCCATCCAGGGCACATCCATCGTTTATATATCCATTAAATCAATCAATAAATTCATCAATTAATAAATACCATCACCTCTCTCTCTCTCTCTCTCCCTCTTTATATAAAGGTAAAGTGCAGTAACTACGCAAAAACATAAAATGAGGGAAAAAAGTACGTCAAATATGTATGTTGTGGGTAGATCTGTAGTTTAGTTTCTTTGAAATATGGCAAAATGAACCTAGGATACTTTATCACAGAATAGATGTCACAAAGAACATTGTACGCTTTGACGTAACTCACTTTTGATCAAATGTGTAGTTACTGTGCTTTGTATAACCTACACATATTATCTTCCATGCGGTTTCTGCTTTTGAAGTCTGATTTGACTTGTTTCATTCACATATTTAGATTCTGAGGAATAAAGTTTCTCTAATTCCCATGACTTACTAAAACAGGCTTGTTCAGAAACAAGTCTCAGGAAGCAGTCTTACACTTCCAGCAACCTGCTGCTCTTACCTATTAACAGCCGAGTCGGTGCGGATGGTAGCAATCGGAGATCTCATGTTCTTCAAGTCCCACACCTTGACGGTGCGATCGTCGCTTCCAGACACCACGTTGTCTCCCACGGTGAACACAGCTGACGTCACGGTGCTGAAACCCACAATGTGGCATGTCAATAAAACCTCACACACACACACACACATACGCCTCAAACATGTTCCAATCACTCTTCAACACCTCCAAACCAAAAATATAACTCTGAAAACACAAGAATATATAAGAGATCCATATGAATTGTTCTGAAACAACAGTTGACGTCGCAAAAAGTCAAGGATCATGGTCTATAATGTGAAGGACACCGATTTAATCCTGATCATGAGTCGCTGAGGAATCGTGGTATGGTGTATTACTGAGATGACAATCTTTCTGTGTAATAATTGCATTCTTAAGCAAGACGCTTAACTCTCCGGCAGGGATTGTCCCTGAATTAAGTGTGGTGTAAGGGACTTTAGATGAAGTACGTCAGCAAAACGGCAAGTGCCCTAAAAGTAACTAGCTCAGCACCCAAGGTTTTTTTTTTTTTAAATCAAGATAGGCTCTCTCTTTTACCGGCATGAAAAATTACCTTACAGAGTGACTAGAGAGTGCCCAAGGTCATCTCCCCAGCCTTATTCACAGCCCTATACTTTGCAATCCTCAGTGGATCATGTGAACTTCTCTGTCTGTATTCCCAATGGCAGACTTAACAGTGGTTACATCGTCAACAAATATATTTTTGATGACTGATCACTGCCGTAATTTCTGAGCCCTACTAGTCCAGTCATACTAAGAAAGGAAATCTGGTTTCAGCCATCTACAGCAGGGGTTACCAAAAGTTTACATCATAGGTAAAACAAATACTTTGGAATATTGGACACCGGCCCTCCAGAATCGAGTTTGGACACCCCTAATTTAACAATTGACTTCCAAGGTAGGGCTGTCAAAAGAATTGAGTTGGGTACCAATCAGTACTGAGATTTTAAAAATGTCCATTTCCCGCTAACATTTGAGTGGGTCCTTGTATACCGCTGAGTGGCCATTGTGTTCAAGAGCTCAACCGAAATAACTGTGATTGGCCGTGAAGGTTCACCTCTCTTCACTGCTGTTAGCAAAACACAGATAGATTGAAATGTAGATCAGTCGATCCATTAGCGGATTGCTCGTATGTCAGCTCATAGACAGACCAGCTGATCTACATGGATTTGAAACGCTCGTGTCCGTCCATCTGTTTTTGCACTTGGTAAACAGCATGCGAACACAATGGCCAATCAGCTCAAATGTCAGTGGGGAATGGACATTTTTTTTTATTTCAGTACCGAACTTGATACGTTTGACAACACTACCTTGGAAGTCAATCGTTACATTAGGGGTGTCTAAACTCGGTCCTGGAGAGCCGGTGTCCTGCAAAGTTTATTTCCAACTCCAATTAGACACACCTGAACAAGCTAATCAAGCTCTTCAAGGCAGGTGTGTTGAAGGAAGTCAGAGCTAAACTATGCAGGACACCAGACCTCTAGTACCGAGTTTGGGCAGCCCTGGGGGACGTTTCCAGCATTTTTTTTTTTAAATAACTTCTTTTGTGTTCAACAGCAGAATGAAACTCAAATGTTTGTATATTAAGTAAAGAATGAGCAAATTTTCTGCATCTGTTGGCCACATGGTGAAGCATCAGTTCTTCACAACTTTTCAAGACACAGATACAATGTGGACAAGACTTTGTGCCTAGTCAAAAGTCTGGCTAAGTGAGCCCATACAGCATGTGACTTCTCTGATGAGTGTCTTGGTCGATACTGAAATTAAATCTTGCCAACAAATTACATTATTGTGATTATGAAATTAAACTCATCTTTCCCTGGTTGGAAAGACCACCCTCTGCTCTGCTGTACGAGGGCACGAGAACACCAGCAGCTGGGGCAAAATGAGGCAGAGAGAGTGTGTGTGTGTGTGTGTGTGTGTGTGTGATTTGAGGCAGTCTGGGTGAACAGCAGGAATGTCAGCAACCCTCAGGGTCACAGCGCACATTTAACTGCTCCGCTCAGCACACACACTTCCATTTAATGGACCTTAATATTTCTAATCTATCACGTCATTCCCTGCTGACATTTCTCTCCTCTTTGTATTCCCTTCTCTCGGGAGAGAAAAATGAAAAAAAGGGGGCCGGAGCTGGTCCTCCGCTCGCCTCTAGCCGTGCTAATTTGAATTGACATGATATTAAGGTTTAATTAGGGGCTAAATTCCCGCTGCATTAAAGATTTGGACTTGAGTTTGGCCACATTTAACAGCCTTGCTTGGCTCGCTTCGGCACAGTTCACATCCAAAGTGAAGCGTGGAAACACTTTCTGACATTGCGGGTTGCCACCGGAAAGTAAGGGTGTGGGGTGGCGGTGGGCCCGATAATAGATTAAAAGCTTGATTAAAATCCTATTACAACTCAAATGATATTTTGGGAATGTTCCGTTTCCCCTGGGACCACTGACAAGCAAGGTCGAGACTCATTAGAGGAAGAGCAGTGTGTGTGTTTAATAGAGATCCAGTGCTGGAGTTTAATAAGTTCTTTAAAACAATGGCTGAAGAAGATGACATGCTCTTGCTGATGCCGGGAAACACTGTTTGAGATGTATGAAAATTCATAATTGTGAAATATGACGACTTTCACGGAAACAAAAGGAAAGTTTTGTCGACTACATGAAAATGTATATGAACAGATTGGAGCCCTAACAATTACAATAGGTGTCACTGTATATCTACGGTATTTATCTTTTAAATATGTCAAGCTTCAGCTCAATAATCTGTAGCTTCTTATTGCTAAAATGCAGTGAGTGTTAGTTAAAAAAGAAGCTGTAAAGATATTAACTTAAACATGTATTCAAATTTGTTTTTAAATATTCATTAATGAAACTCCCATTTTTCTCTAGAGCAAACAGTAAACACAAATAAAATGACCTTACCATTCTGTAAACATGTTGAACTCAAATTAGGGAGATAGTGTAGCGTATTACTTTGCTGTTGCTTGCTACTAGATTGAGTGTCATTGGCAATACTTTCAATTGACTTTTTAGTAAGACAGTCCTCGTTGTTGTATTTCCTCAAGCTGTGGCAACAATTCTTACAAATGACCTGTTTTTGTTCGGTGTCTGTAACTTTGAAACCAAAATATTCCCATATTACCGATGTCCTGTTTTTCTTTGATATTAATTTGTCTATTAATGCTTCTGAAGCGGCAGACAACATCATTCAGACAACCCACTCAAGCACTTTCTTGTTTGTTTGTTTTTTATTGTGGGCGTTCCGCATAGATTGGTTGCACAATTCTGATTGGGTAGAACGAAAGAGTGCTCACTCAATTGGCTAGTAAGACTATCACACACAGACGGCAGTCATGCATTTGCTCTGGGCAGGGGAAATTAAATAATACATATTCTTGCGATTTTTAGCTAATTGCAACGTTTCAAATCGCGATTGTGATTCGATTTCGATTAATCGCACAGCGCTAGTTTGCTTTCAATATCGTATTTTGCCGGTGTGAAAAGCGTCACCCCATGACATATGTCTGAAGTTAGGACTCTATTTAAGTTTAGCATTTTGAATTTAAATTTGATCAAATTTCGACGTCAAATTTTTCAATTATATAAACGCAATATTGCATGCATGAGTGTCCGAGGTTACACACCTTCTCTTTATACAACTAAAACCATTCATATCAGTTTTGAAGGTACAGATGAGAGTAAGAGAGTGGGTGGAGCTACAGAATCAGCCATTGATATTGTTCAATGGAGGTAGTGTTTAACTTACTTATGACATCATAGACAGTGACATTCCAGGATCTGGCATTTTTTTCAGCAGGGCATTAACAAAAGCTGTTATTTAAGTAACAGATGATTTCAGGTCTAAAACTTACCCGATATTGTTTTAGTATGATGACCTCTTGTGTATCAAAAGCTCAAGTAAAAGTTGATCTCTCAGTTCATGACCCCTTTAAATCACCTAACCTTACCTAGAGGCCCTTTAGCCTCCTGCTAGATTGTTTTTAACACTAGTCTATGTCTGAGAAGCTAAAATAGGTGGGCTTGTCATCCAGAATCTGCATGATCTATCTCAAAGGAGACACCAGCTGTGATATTTCCTCAATGAGAAACCCATTCTAACACGTTCCCCAAGACAGCAGGTGTGTCTCCCTCTGTCTGTCTGAAATCCAGCACACTGATGATACTCTCAACACATCCTGACAGAGAGAGAGAGAGAGCGACTCTGACAGGAAATGCCCTGCAGATAAAAGAGGAATGAGGCGGCAAACACTATGAGCCCCGGCAAACAGTGACACTCCTGTCATGTTTCATTTGTACTGTGCCACTCATTAGCATTTGCACCATCATTAGATGATCATGAGACGGCATTTCAGGCCATTCTGCTGTCCTTTTGAGAGCCCGGACGGGTTCATAGGGTCACATTTGAAGTTGACCAACAAGTCGTAAGACCTAGTGAAGACTTTATCTTAGAAATTATCTTTGGTGTCAAAAATCATACCTGTGTGACTCTCACCGACTTGCACCTTCTGTGGAACTCCAAATTATATGTCACACTTTATTATAAGGTTTCATTAGTTAATGTTAGTTTTTATATGTTTGTCTGGAATACTCTATTCTCTATTCCAAGGTATGTTATTCCGAGATTACAACTGCTAAATAATCGCTAACTTTAAATCATCTAAACTGTCAGTGAATGTGGTTACATCCATATACTTACATCCACATTGTCTGGAATACTCTTCTGATTGGTCAGTTGCGACAATTCCAAGGTATGTTATTCCGAGATAACAACCACTAAATAACAGCTAACTTTAAATCATCTAAACTGTCAGTGAATGCGTTTACATCCATATACTCACATCCACATTTATAAAAAATCCATGATAATCTCTGTGAGCTTGACGAATTTTGTTTATTATTGCATTTATGTGATAATACAAACATTACAATGTCTGTTAAAGGACTGAAGGCTGCGACTGTTGTCGCATTGTGGGGAAATATAGGATGCTTTCACACCTAGACATTTGTTTCGGAACTTGTCTCGTTTCCCCAGTTAGCGCGGTTCGTTTGGCATATGTGAATCCAGCAATCACGCTCGGATCCACGGCAAAACAATCTGTCCGAGATCACCTGAAAGAGGTGGTCTCGGCTCGATTGAAACAAACTCTGGAGCGGATCGATTGTAGTGAGAAAGCCACAAAATCTAACAAACTAGCGAACCAGGCTATATCACAGTGTATTATGGTTGTGTAATAGCCATATGGCTATATGAAGAGAGAATTATTAGTAGGGCCGGATGTCATTCCTATCGGCAAATGTGGTTTCATGTCGAATACGTAAGTGAAAGCATGCTGAAATATTAACGAGTGCTGTTTATCCGTTAGGAAACTGACCGAAATTATATCTGATACTCTTTCCATATTTTTATCTTATAATATTTTGTATTAGGCCTATTGTTTTGTTAATTTCTGCACTGACACCTCGAAAGAAAGGATCACATCTGTTTCATGATCAGACTGCAGTCTCGATTCATTTGTTAAAGCCTATAGTGCATAATTCTAGCCAACATTTTTTTTAAATAGATTAATTCAATAGATAGATTTTTACAAAACTTGACAACTGAAATGAGGCTGTATGAGAAAGTCTGACCTCTGATTTATATTTGGTGACGATGTCTGTGGGTGTCAGAATTAAAGTGCACATTTTCGCTTATAAAATATATTTATATATATTTAT
>CAIGQW010055747.1:62326-84838 GCA_903798125.1 Danio choprae | reverse complement strand
GGACCACAATACCAGTCATAAGGGTCTATTTTGTACATTGAAATTTATCGATCACCTGAAAGCTAAATAAATAAATAAATAAAAATAAACACATTTTGGCATAAAAGAAAAATGAAGAATTTTTGACTGATACAACATTATTTTGAGCTATTCCCACAAACATATCCATTCATCATAAGACAGTATTTCCGATAATATTTTCTCTTCTGGAGAATGTCTTATCTGTTTTATTTTGGCTAGAATAAAAGCAGTTTTTAATTTTTTAAAACTATTTTAATGTCAATATTATTAGCCCCCTTAAGCAATATTTACTTTTAATTGTCTACAGAACAAACCATCGTTAAACAATGACTTGCCTAATTACCCAAACGTACCTAATTAACCTAGTTAAGCCTTTAAATGTCACTTTAAGCTGAATACTAGCTTCTTGAAAAATATCTAGTCAAATAGTATGTACAGTCATTATGGCAAAGATAGTTATTACTTGGTAATTAAAACAATTTCGTTTCAAAATGTGTTGAACAAAAAAAAACAATCTTTCCTAAAAATATACAGAGGGGCTAATAATTCAGGAGGGCTAATAATTCTGTCTTCAACTGTATAATCTTTGATCTACTTGTTATTCCAGGTTCCTCCAGAAGAGATGACATACCTGACCCGCATCCATTATAAAGCCCAGTCGGATGGCGTTTGGGGCGAACACGAGATCGACTACATCCTCTTCATGCAGAAAGATGTGGACCTGAATCCAGACCCCAACGAGATCCAGAGCCACTGCTACGTCTCCAGAGAAGAGCTGAAGGAGATCCTGGAGAAAGCCAAGAGGAAAGAGCTGGAGATCACGCCCTGGTTCAGTCTCATCGCTGAAACCTTCCTCTTCAAATGGTGGGAAAACCTCAGAAACCTCAAACAATTCATTGAGCACGACAGAATCCACCGCATGTAGGACACTAATGGACACCGCTGACTTAATAGGGGACACTTAAAGGGATAGTACACCCAAAAATGAATATTTACTCGCTATATACTCTCCCTCAAGTGGTTGAAAACATTTAAGTTTCTTTATTCAGTTGAACACTAAATAAGATATTTTGGAAAATGTTGGAAACCTGTAACCATTGACTTCCATTGTAGGAAAAAGAAAAATCCTATGGAAGTCAATGGTTACAGGTTTTCAGCTTACTTCAAAATATCTTCTTTTGTGTTTGACAGAGGAAAGAAACTTATAAAGGTTTGAAACAAGTAAAGGGTGAGTGAATGATGACAGAATTAAGCATTTTACGGTTCCTGTCTTCTGTTGAACATTAAAAAAATATTTTTTATAAATTGAAAACCTGTAACCATTGACTTCCATAGTACGAGAAACAAATGCTATGGAAGTCAATGGTTACAGGTTTTCAGCTTTCTTTAAAATATCTTCTGTTGTGTTTGACAGAAGAAAGAAACTCATAAAGGTTTGAAACAAGTAAAGGGTGAGTGACAGAATTTAAAAGATTTGGGTGAACTATCCCTTTAATAGGCCGCTTTATTACAATGGAAAAAAAGACTGAACCTTTTTGATCCTGAGGAGTCTTTGGACAATCTGAGAGGGTTATTTAGTGTTAAAGTTCTTCTTATATGTTGATTAGAACTTTATTGCAGCCCGAATTACAAAGTGATGGAAGAAAATGTAAGTATTTAAAGAGACAGTTCACCCAAAACTGAAAATTCTGTCATTTACTTGACCTTTAATTGCTCTGATCCTTTTTGAGTTTCTTTCTTCTATGGAACACAAAAGAAGATATTTTGAAGAATGTTGGAAACCGGTAACCATTGACTTCAATAGTAGGAGAAAGACAAACTATCTAAGTCAATGGTTACAGGATTTAAGCTTTCTTCCAAATAAAAAAACTAAATTGGGTGAACTATCCCTTAAATAGGCCACTCCATTACAAGGAAAACAAAAAGACTGAACGGTTTGATCCTGAGGAGTCTTTGGACAGTCTGAGAGGTTTATTTAGTGTTAAAGTTCTTTATATATGTTTATTAGAACTTTATTACAACTCATATTACACTCGTATTACAAAGTGAAGCAAGAAAATGTAAGTATTTAAAGAGACCGTTCACCCAAAACTGAAAATTCTGTCATTTACTCTCCCTTTAATTGTTTCTTTCTTCTGTCGAACACAAAAGAAGATATTTTGAAGAATGCTGAAAACCTGTAACCATTGACTTCCATAGCAATCGTTTTTTTCCTACTATAGAAGTCAATGGTTACAGGTTTTCAGCTTTCTTCCAAATATCTTCTGTTTGTTCGAGAAGAAAGAAACTCATAACGGTTTACAATCCCTTGATGGTGAGTACATTTTACATTTTGGGGTGAACACTCCCTTTAAGGAGGTTTTGCTAACTAACATTTTGTCCATTGTGTGTGAAGTGTCTAGTTTCATATCAGAGACTGAGCTTACGAGAGAATGTTTTGTGTAGATAAAACTATCAGGGCCTATTATGAAGTTTACAGTTATGTTAATGTTTAGAGAACGACAATAAAATTAGATTTCTTTGTAGTCTCATGGGTCAAGCCCTTTATTTCCCAGTTTTTTTTTTTAGAAAATTAATAAGATCTGCGCATTCACACCTCATTATTCCCTCTCAGTTTTTAATACAAATTCAATGTTAAAATATTTACAGCTTTTCCATGTCTGTTCTGGTGAATTACTGTTGTGAATTTGCAGAAGAGACAAAACCAGGAGGATTTTCGGGTATCTTCAAAGCAGAATCCTTTAATAAAAACTGTCCGTCGGTGTGGCGTTCATCAAAAATCTCTCAACTACTGCAGCTGGCATGCAGTTAAATACACAGTTTAGTGGGCAGCGCTTATTAGTAGAAACAGAAACTGTCAACTGTCACAGGTTTAATACAAACATCTTGTTTTCAGGGCCTTGCCTGAAAGTATCACCTAGCCATTTGTTAGACCAAAGACACAGCCGTGCCTGGAACACAAAAGAAGATATTTTGAAGAATGTTGGAAACCTGTAACCATTGACTTCAATAGTAGGAGAAAGACATACTATGTAAGTCAATGGTTACAGGATTTAACCTTTCTTCCAAATAAAGAAACAAAATTGGGTGAACTATCCCTTAAATAGGCCACTCCATTACAAGGGGGGAAAAAGACTAAACGTTTTGATCCTGAGGAGTCTTTGGACAATCTGAGAGGGTTATTTAGTGTTAAAGTTCTTCTTATATGTTGATTAGAACTTTATTGCAGCCCGAATTACAAAGTGATGGAAGAAAATGTAAGTATTTAAAGAGACAGTTCACCCAAAACTGAAAATTCTGTCATTTACTTGACCTTTAATTGTTCTGATCCTTTTTGAGTCCTTTGGAACACAAAAGAAGATATTTTGAAGAATGTTGGAAACCTGTAACCATTGACTTCAATACTATGTAAGTCAATGGTTACAGGATTTAAGCTTTCTTCCAAATAAAGAAACAAAATTGGGTGAACTATCCCTTAGATAGGCCACTCCATTACAAGGGAAAAAAAGGCTGAACATTTTGATCCTGAGGAGTCTTTGGACAATCTGAGAGGGTTATTTAGTGTTAAAGTTCTTTATATATGTTGATTAGAACTTAGAAATGTCCTGATCCTTTCTGAGTTTCTTTCGTCTGTGAAACATAAAAAAAGATATTTTGAAGAATGCTGACAACCAGTAAGCATTAACTTCAGTAGTAGGAAAAACAAATACTATGGAAGTCAATAGTTACAGGTTTATCAAAATATCTTGTTTTGTGTTTGAAACCTTTCTTTGAAATATCTTCTTATTCAAGAAATCTTGTTTTCAGGGCCTTGCCTGAAAGCATCACCCAGCCATTTGTTAGACCAAAGACACAGCCGTGCCTGGAACTGGCAATATGCATTACTTTTAGATACTGTATTTCACACATAGGCAGTCAGACCTGATGTGCCTAGCACTTATCATTTGCATTACGTTGGATACATGATACATGACTTGCACACAGGCCGTCAAACATGCTCCCTCAGAATGCATCTTACAATGTAAAAACATCCTTTATATAGTTAAAGAAATGTGTAATCTTTCAAAGTATAAACATTTATCAAGCGGAAATGAACAGCATTGATTTGAAATATGAAGAAACGTCTATATTTTATTAACGTTTATTTACATATAATTATAAATAAAATATAATTAAAATAAAAAGTTATTTGTACCAATATAAATGCCTTTACTGTCAGTTAAATGAGTGATAGTTTTCTTTTTTTGTATTTATAAGTGGTTTATGTTTGACTAATATTTTATAACTAACATTTATATCATATTAATATCAATATAATCTCAGAGTTTTGGTATTTTCAGTATTTTAAACAGATATTCAGAAACAAAATTGCGGTTTTTACAACTTTTTGCATTTTATAGAATATTAATTGTATATTTTGTGTATTTAAAAGTATATTTTGTTTTTAAAAAGCATTAGTTTCAAAGCAATTTTGTGAAATTATTCCATTGAAATTATTCTAAATATTTCATTGTAGTAAAATGGCATAATAAATGGACGTCTCATTAATATTGATAGCATAAATGGCACTAAAACAAATAAAAAGTTATATTCCGTAGTTGTGATATTAGTGGCCAAATGAAACTTGCTTCACAGTATATTGAATTGTCAGCAGTAACACTGATTCATGATTTTTTCGTTTATATCTGCATTCATATTTGATGTTGTCCAGCAGATGGCAGCAAACCCCAACAACAGCCATGTAAATGGCGCCAAAGACAATAAGGGAACAGACTGTACTAAAACCAACAAGAACATTTCAAGAAATAGGAATAGAAACATTTCGGTTTGCTCATATCTGAAACATTAAGAACTATGAAAACAGCAAGCATTAATAGCAGCTAACCAAAACATAGCAATAAACTGTTGCTCCATGTGGTGAAGATATATGCACTCAAAGCCTAATAGTAGGTCACGCTTTCATAAAGAATCCCTTATTAGCCTGTAACACGCCAGGTTGGTTAAAAAAATCAATCAATCAAAACAGAGCTGTCAATCAAGAGCATTTCCATGTGGTGATGTCATTGGCCCATAAACATTTCCTGCTTGTCAAACTATTTCATAACTGTAACAAGAGGCAATTCATTCATACTTTAACCTTAAAACAGCTGCCATAACGGTATCAATATGGGCACGTTTTTGGGTTCTCTGAAACTTTGGTAATTAAAATGTAAAACATTATTCATTCTTTCATTTCCAGCTTATCCAGCATATGCTTTACATAGCGGATGCCCTTCCAGCTGCAACCCAGTACTGGGAAACACCCATTCACTCTCTCATTCGCGCGCACTCTCATACACTACGTCCAATTTAGTTTATACAATTCCCCTTTAGCGCATGTGTTTGGACTGTGGGGGAAACCGGAGCACCTGGAGGAAACCCACGCGAACACGGGGAGAACATGCAAACGCCACACAGAAACGCCAACTGACCCAGCCGGGACTCGAACAAGCGACTTTCTTGCTGTGAGGCGACAGTGCTAACCACTAAGCCACCGTGCCGCCATGTTAAACATTACTTTAGTTATTTGCGAAATACGCTACGACCATTGTTATTGTTTACATCCCACAAAATGATTTAATCATGAACCACGACATCATAAAATATTTATCTGAATGAATATGTAGGCTATTAGCAAATTAAAAACCTTTAAGTTAATATTTAAGCACATTAATACTACTTACAGCGTCACATTTAACACAGCGGTCGTAATTATGTGGACATTTTTGGATCATCGGAAACAGAAAACGGGAAATAGGCCTACATTACGACCAGTTTATTGTTTACATCCTTCAAAATGCTCTATATAATGCATGAGATTGCATTTATTCATTCATTCATTTTCTTTTCGGCTTAGTCCCTTTATTAATCTGGGGTCGCCACAGTGGAAGGAACCGCCAACTTATCCAGCATATGTTTTACGCAGCGGATGCCCTTCCAGCTGCAACCCATAACTGGGAAACATCCACATACACTCATTCACACTCATACACTACGGACAATTACCCAATTCACCTATACCGCATGTCTTTGGACTTGTGGGGGAACCGGGATCACCCGGAGGAAACCCACACGAGCACGGGGAGAACATGTAAACTCCACACAGAAATGCCAACTGACCCAGCCGAGGCTCGAACCAGTGACTTTCTTGCCGTGAGGCGATTGTGCTACCCACTGCGCCACCGTGTCGCCAGATTGCATTTATCAGAATTAATAGGTTGTAAGAAAAGTATATGTAATATGCAATAAAATTAAAAACCTTAAAGTTAATATTTAAACGCATTAATGCTACTTAAAGCATAATTTCCTTAAAACAGCGGTCATAACATTATTTATCGATATGTGGACATTTTACGATTCTCAAAAACAGGAAATGCGTTGCGACCATTGCTATTGTTTACTTCAACATGGTCAATATAGTGCATGAACCACTGACATAAAAGATTGATCTCAATTAGGTTGTAAGATGTGTATATGTAATATGTAAGAAACTTAAAAACCTTAAGGTTAATATTTAAGCCCATTAATACTACTTAAACAGCGGTCATAATTATGTGGACATTTTTGGATCATCAGAAACAGAAAACGGGAAATAGGCCTACATTACGACCATTATTATTGTTTACATCTTTCATAAATGTCTATATAATCCATGAACCACAAGATTTATCTCAATATGTCGTAAGAGAAGTATATAAGCAAATTAAAACCTTAAAATGAATATTTAAGTGCTTCTTTTAGCGTCATTTCCTAAAAACAGTGGTCATTAGCAGTATGTGGACGTTTTATGATTCTCGAAAACAGGAAATACGTTACGACCATTGTTGTTGTTTACTTTAAAATGGTCGATAAAGTGCATGAACCACTGACATAAAAGATTTATCTCAATTAATATGTTGTAAGAAAAGTATATGTGGGGCCTCACAGTGGCGCAGTGGGTAGCACGTTCGCCTCACAGCAAGAAGGTCGCTGGTTCGAGCCTCGGCTGGGTCAGTTGGCGTTTCTGTGTGGAGTTTGCATGTTCTCCCCGTGTTGGCGTGGGTTTCCTCCGGGTGCTCCGGTTTCCCCCACAAGTCCAAAAAACATGCGGTATAGGTGAATTGGGTAAGCTAAATTGTCTGTAGTGTATGAGTGTAAATGGGTGTGTATGGATGTTTCCCAGAGATGGGTTGCAGCTGGAAGGGCATCCGCTGCGTAAAACATATGCTGGATAAGTTGGCGGTTCATTCTGCTGTGGCGAGAGATTAATAAAGGGACTAAGCCGAAATGAAAATGAATAAATCAATGAAGTTGGCGGTTCATTCCGCTGTGGCGACCCCAGATTAATAAAGGGACTAAGCCAAAATGAAAATGAATGAATGAATGAATGAAAAGTATATGTAAGAATATTAAAAACCTTAAAGTTATGATTTAAGCACATTAATGCTACTTGTAGCATCATTACGGCTGTCATATTAATATGTGGACACTTTTTGATTCTCGGAAATAGAAAACACTGGTATTGTTTACATCCTTCAAAATGGTCAATAATGCATGAGCCACTGACATTCATAAAATCCTTTTCTGAATAAATATGTAGGCTATTAGACAATTAAAAACCAAAATGTAAGCACGTTAATGGTACTTCTAGCATCATTTCCTTCATTTAAACCATCATAGTGTGTGTGTGGTGTTTGTGTGTGTGTGTGTGTGTGTGTGTGTGTGTGTGTGTACACTATAATGCAGTCAGATGTGGACCGAATTATCCCAGCTGCTGTAAAAGAAACCCCCCATCCCCTCCTCTCCATTGTGCAGATGGATTTTCCCTGAGAGTGTTGATGGGGGAAGGGTGCATGAAAGTGGAGTTTTCCAAGAGTCTCCAGCAGGGGGCCTGCGGGATTAAAAATGCATGGAGAACATCATATAGAGCGGCAATCACATCAGCAGCTCATGTATATTACATAGAGGTGTGATGTTCAAAAGCCTGTGTGTGTGTGTGTGTGTGTGTGTGTGTGTGTGTGACCAGAAATTACAGCCTGTTCCCTGGAAAGGTCTTTTTTATAGAGGTATGAGAACACTAATGAAAACGCTTTTAATTTGCGTCTTAACATATGTGTAAAACATGGACGTGCGGTCGGTCAGGGGAGATGTATACTAATGATAAAATAAATATTTGTCCACTGAGCTGTGCTATAAATGCAATTTCTGTATCATTCAAATGATTTTAATTATTTTTATATTCAAAATCGCTGTATTTTGCGTATTTCCTGTTCAATTACAGCGTAGGAAGCGAGGTGAGGCAGCACCGAGAGCGCCTCGCGTCAGATTGCGCAATCCCTTGCAGACTGGGTTGAGCGCGTGCCTTTTGCTCGCTCAGTGTATGCTACCAATGTAACGCTTTATTAAAATGTTTTTATACATTGTAAACATTTTTATTATATGTCCTCACTTTCCATATAATAGGTAATGTATTTCACGTATGTCTATCACTTATTTAGTGTCAGGATTTGACGCACAGCCGCACTGAAAAGACATGAGGTGAGGCAGGCGGTAGCTCTGCCGCAATGAAGGGTGCGCGCGTGAGCTCACGGTTATTCTTGTTCGGTGTTTGCTCTTCTACGTCAGCTCAAAAGTTTCTCAAAATTAGACTTTCAATCAAAACGTGAATAAATAATCCAATCAATAAATGTACCACGTGAATAAATAATACGAATAAATGTAAATAAATAATAAATGTACCACGACTACTCTTTTGGATTGCCCTTATGTTAACGTTTGCTCCTTTTGACTATTGCCTGACTAAGTTGAATAAACTGCATTTGGACCACTCCGACTCCTTGTTACAGTAATTCATTCATTCATTTTCTTTTTGGCTTAGTCCCTTTATTAATCTGGGGTCGCCACAGCGGAATGAACCGCTAACTTATCCAGCATATGTTTTACGCAGCGGATGCCCTTCCAGCTGCAACCCATCACTGGGAAACATCCATACACACTCATTCACACAGATACACTACGGACAATTTAGCTTACCCAATTCACCTATAGCGCATGTCTTTGGATTTGTGGGGGAAACCGGAGCACCCGGAGGAAACCCACGCAAACACGAGGAGAACATGCAAACTCCACACAGAAATGCCAAGTGACCCAGCCGAGGCTAGAACCAGCGACCTTCTTGCTGTGAGGCGATCGTGCTACCCACTGTGCCACCGTGAGGCCCTGTTACAGTAATAAGTTAACTTAATTCCTTCATGTTGCCCTAGCACAAATCGATTGTGTGGAACCCAGCGTTTTTTACAGTGTCCTTCAAATGCGCATTGACACCCATAAAACCCAGCTAATGTAATCTACCCGGTGCTTAATATCCAGCCCTGTTAGGAGACGGTCAGCATCACTCACTTCACCTGTCGCTAATCTGAATGTTCTGGCTCATCACTGTCTATAAGCTCAGTCTAGCAGAAGCCACAGTATATCAGGCAGAACAGAGTCTCCTGTTTTAAATAGAAATGTCAGGATATCAGATTATGTGGGCAGCAAAGGAAAAGCACATCAGAAGCCTGCTAAAGGTGAAAGCAGAGAAAGAGCCTGAAAAATCCTGAAAAGTTCACACTGAGTCTATATTTGGCACAATCCTGAAAAAATATGAATAACATTTCTTTCAGGGTGTCACGTGTCTGCTGGTGGATCGTAAATGAGGACCAGCATGCGAATCCTTTAGAAGGATTTAAAGAAGCTTGAAGCATTATTGGCTTATTTGACAGGGACATCATAACCAGGGTGCGAATTATACATTGACAATCACGGGGGTCCACGTTTTCAGTAATATATTAGTTTGTGTAACGCTTCAGTGGATCAAATGTATGCATTTATTGTGATTACATCTAATGTATTAATAAAACATATTTAAGTTTTCAGTGTTTTCTGCGATATTTAGTGTACTCTGACCTACAGTATCTTCTGATTAGCTATTTCAGAGATTACTGTAGGTCAAACAATACAAACGATGTGTCTAATTTGACTTTACTTTTAGGCTATAGCTAGAAACAAACATTTTTTACACACAAATGTACAAGAACGTTTATACGCAGGTATTTATGTGTATAAAGCATCTGTTTTGTGAGAAGTGCTTCTCATGTGATATGTGAACGACCCGTACAGCTTTACTTTGACATTTGCTGGAGTGAGAAAGACGTCGACTGAAACTTTCTGTCATACACCATGACCATTGGTACCCTTTTGGCAGTGGAAACGCAAGCCTGATAAAGGTGACCCGTACCGTAGCGTACCACTCAGTGGAAACGGGCCATAAATGTGTTGTTTTTGACTGGCTGAGCGGTTGGAATCAAGCAAACGTTGAATGCGAGTGGGAGGTTTTGGGATTCATGGTTTAATTTTTAATCTCGTGGCTTTCCGCATAACCACCCACTTCAGAGAAACCTACAAAATTTGACTTGCACATCAGACATAATCAAACAAACATTTCCATTAGTGTATGATTATTATGCACCGGAGCACTAATAAACTCAGCAATCAAAGTAAACGAGTGTACATTGAGCCATAACACTATATAACAAGCACGCTGCAGCACGTCTCTAGAGAAAACACACATTACACGCTCGTTGACTGTTCGGGAAGTCCATCGAATACAATCACAAATCTCATTTCTATTCTTGTGCCTTCGAAGCAAGCAGTCGATATGTATTCCATAGAAGTTAATTGCATTAATAATGTATACAAAATTAGCATTAGCTCTTCACACACCTGCTTTCATTAGGATCCGCTTCTCTGTTATAAGCACAGTTGATTGCTTTTCCTGCCATGATGAGAGGATTATATTAATATCTGGCCCAATTGGTCAATCCGCATGTCCTAATTCACCATCTTGCATCTTCCCGTCTCTCTATTTCATCACAAACAGCTCTTTCATCATGTCCGCATGGCTCCTTCTGCTGTATAATTTTGTGTCAGAATAAGGCCAGAAATCACCACTTGCTTCAGCTCCCATGAGAGACGAGAAAGATGAATGAAGGAGGATAAGATGAGCAGAACAAGCTGTCTTTACTTGTCTGACATCTCTAGAGTATAAAATGACTGAATATGATGGTGCGACACCGTGGCTCAGTGGTTAGCACAGTTGCCTCACAGCAAGAAGGTCGCTGGTTCGAGTCCCGGCTGAGCCAGTTGGCATTTCTGTGTGGAGTTTGCATATTGGCGTGGGTTTCCTCCAGGTGCTCCGGTTTTCCCCACAGTCCAAACACATGCGCTATAGGTGAATTGAATAAACTATATTGTCTGTACTGCATGTGTGAATGTGAGTGTGTATGGGTGTTTCCCAGTATTGGGTTGCAGCTTGAAGGGCATCTGCTGTGTAAAACATATGCTGGATAAGTTGGCGGTTCATTCCGCTGTGGCGACCCCTGATGAATCAAGGGACTAAGCCGAAGGAAAATGAATGAATAGAATGAATGTCATGCAACATGTACAGTATTTCAAAATAATACAAAAATGGCCGCTTGCTATATATATATATATATAATTTTTATTTATTTATTTTTTAACCGTGAAGCTTCTTGTGCATTGTCTTATTTCCTTTTGGGAGAAGCCTGTGTCATTTATGGTTAAAAAGAAAAATAATCTTGCTGGTTGAATAAAAGTAACTTTAGGTCAGAGTTTGTTATTGGTATGAATAATTTTGTATTTATATATTTTTAACCATTGGAATTACAAATATGTACATATATGTTCAAATATATTAGCTAATTTCATATGTTCATATATGGCTGTATATGCCATGATACGGCAGCAATATTCTTTGATTATTACACTGGAAAAAAGAGTATAGGTCAGCACACAGAAACGCCAACTGACCCAGCCGAGGCTCGAACCAGCGACCTTCTTGCTGTGAGGCGAACGTGCTATCCACTGCACCGCTGTGAGGCCCCCATAATTTAATTCACAACCGTAAATAAACAGAAAACGCACTTGTGAATCACAAAATATGTAAACTGTTTATAAGCAGAGTGTATTTCCTGAAAAAAAGTGGAGTGTTCCTTTAATAAGCGCTGATGAATTATTGAGATGAACATCAGCTTAATATGTTATGACCAGCCTGTGAGCTCTTCTTCTCTGGCCTTCAGCTCTTTATCCATTCGGATTTGCACAGGAATAAGAGTGGGTGGAAAAATGGGACTCAGGGGTGTCTTGCTGTATGTATGTGTGTGTGTTAAGAAGTGTATACATCTGTGTGTGCGTGCGTGCGTGTGTGTGTTGCACGTCTGTGACAGATTTGCTTTGACACCTACATCAGCTTGGGCTTCCAGGTCTGACCTGTGCGGGGAATGTCTTATAGCATTACTGTTTGCCACACACACTTACGCTCTAAGCTTCAGGCCTCTGTTCAGAAGGAAAAGGTCAAGATGAAGTCAAGAACACAAATGCACTGTGTCATGGACGCAAACAAGTCGTACACCTACACACTGGAAGCTCGGGTGTATGACGTGTGGCTGAAAACACACTCAGGCATCGTATCTAACAATATAGGTCAGCTCGCTTGTATTTTGTTGCAAAGCTATTATAAGATGAGTCATTTAGGAAAACAAACACACACGCTGTTGTGTAGACGCAAAGGTGGGCGCTTCATTCAAGACTCAAGGGTGGCGCACTTATAAATATGACGCAGGTTTTTACCCCTAAAAGGTACATCAAAAAACATGACGCAAAAGCATTGGTTTTCACAGTTAAGACATATTCAGTCATATTGCTCTATATTGTGACAGGATTTCATTCAGTCCATTTTTTGAGTGAGAAAAAAACACGTAGGTATAGCCAGCATCAGTGTAAATTAATTCTGTTTTGCGTTTGTGTGTGTACAGGTACAGTTGAAGTCAGAATTATTCGCCCTCCTGTGGTTTATTTATTTATTTATTCAAATATTTCCCAAATGATGTTTAACAGATTCAGGAATTTTGCACAGTATTTCCTATAATATTTTTTCTCCTGGAGAAAGTCTTATTTGTTTTATTTCGGCTAGAATAAAAGCAGTTTAAAATTTTTTTTAAACCATTTTAAGGTCAATATTAATAGGCAAAAATTAAGCAATATTGTTTTATTGATTGTCTACAGAACAAACCATCGTTATACAATGACTTGCCTAATTACCCTAGTTAAGCCTTTAAATGTCACTTTAATCTGAATACTAGCATCTTGAGAAATATCTAGTATAATATTATGTGCTGTCATCATGGCAAAGGTACAAGAAATTAGTTATTAGAAATGAGTTATTAAAACTATTATGGTTAGAAATGTTGAAAAAATCTTCTTTCCGGTAAACTGAAATTGGGGAAATAAATATACAGGGGGGCGAATAATTCTAACGTCAACTGTATATGTGGTTTACAGAAACACAAAGTTGTGTAATGACATAGCTGTGACCTAGTTGTACTCTCTTAAGGTGGTTTACAGGGACACACCTCGTGTCCCTGTTATTCAAAGCACTTTAAAATCATACTTAACAGGGTCATCTGAAATTCAAAATTACCCACAGGAATCTTGTAAAGGCTGGTTTATACTTCTGCATTGAGTGATTCCCATGACCCACGGCGCCTGCCTTGTGCGTTGTCCTGCATTCATACTTCTGCATGCTGTTTGTGTTGCTCTGCATTAACACTTCCAAAACGCTAGCTGGCAGTAGCCTTTTATGTTCCTATGTGTCGAGTTTCTTCGTGGGTGTTTTGTTTTTTCTGAACGATACCTTAATGTACAAGTGGCTCAAACTCGCTCATTCATAGGCAGGAACCGGCGGACGTGCAGCAACTTTAATCATAAGGTAAACACAAAACAAAGGTTTCTATCTGGAGATCCTTCACGGGACTCGACACTTGTAAACACTCGCTCTATTGGGCTCGTGGCTCTCAGCACCGCCCACACTCATCACCGCTACCAAGCCAACCAATCACAGAGCTTGTGCTACGCATCGTTGCGACGTGTAGTTACATTTTTTGAGAGGTGAGCGTCAGCCACTGCGAGAGTTAGGTGACCTTGCGGAGGCTGCGCCGGAGCATACGTGTGTGTGCTTGACGCAGAAGTATAAATCAGCCTTAAGGGTTGAGTTTACGTGCGGGGCCATATAATAAGCGTTTTTTACTGTATAAAATAAATAACGCTTATGGAGTGTCCCTGTAAACCATATATACAAGTATGTGTATGCCTCTGTATGTGTGTGTGTGTGTGTACTGGTTTTGGTGGTATTCGGTGGGCTTTGTTTTGTGTTAAAAAATGAGGTGACGTTGAGACGGGTTTACTTTCTATGCTTTAGACTTTTAAGATGTCTGCATTGGATTCTTAAATATATAATTGCATATAAGTTACATCAGGGTGGCTCAGTGGTTAGCACTGTCGCCTCACAGCAAGAAGGTCGCTGGTTTGAGTCCAGCTGGGCCAGTTGGCATTTCTGTGTGGAGTTTGCATGTTCTCCTCGTGTTGGCGTGGGTTTCCTTTGGGTGCACATGCGCTATAGGTGAATTGGGTAAACGAAATTGGCTGTAGTGTATGAGTGTGTATGAGTGTTTCCCAGTACTGGGTTGCAGCTGGAAGGGCATCCGCTGTGTAAAACATATGCTGGATAAGTCGGCAGTTCATTCCGCTGTGGCGACCCCTGATAAATCAGAGACTAAGCCGAAGGAAAATGAATGAATGAATGAATCAGTTACATCATCACATGATTCATAAACTGTTGAATCAGTGAACCAGAAACTGTCCAAACCAAAAAGTTCATAGACAAGAATTTTCCCATTTGCCTGAGGCTGTGGATTACAAGTAATAATGTTGCAATAATGTTCAGTTTCTTCATTTTTCTTAAGTCCTCAATGTATGATTAGAATCCAAAGTTATTAATTTTGCATTCAGAATGAGCTTTAGTTTTGTGGGAATATTAATTCTGAGATTCACAGAAACTGGCGACAAATAAAACATGCAGAGAAAAGGGGGACAGACAGCCAAATTGTGCTGCTGACAGAGAAAAATGGCTCTGGCTCTATAAATCTCTTCCTCAAGCCATCCTGACTGACATACAGCCTGTCCTTCCTAACTGACAGTGACGGGGTGTGAAGGCCTGACTACATCCACATCTTACATCATTTTGTTAAGTGCATGCGATAATTCACATCAGTAAACGCAGGAACAGATAGCAGAGTTTTACAGCTATCCAGAAATCCTTGCTTTATCTTAACTTAAGTCGGTGCGATGGACAGAAAAATGATGCAAACTGACTTTCGAATCATTTGGCTTCATATTGTTCTCATATCTTCTAAGTCTCAATTTTCTGTTCAATGTGTTGTTGTGAATATTGTGTGTTTTTTGGGTGTCAGTTGTTAAACTGCTACATGATCGATTATGTCTAAAGGGTTAGTTCATCCAAAAATTTAAATTATGTTATTAATTACTCATATTTACATTGTTTCTTTAAGTCCTTCGTTCATCTTCAGAACACAAATTAAGATATTTTAGATCAGTGTTTCTCAACCATGTTCCGCCAGTTCTGCACTTTTTTCAATGTCTCCTTAACCAGACGTCTGATTCAGATCATCAGCTCATTAGCAGAGACTGAAAGACAGACAAAGGAGACATCCAAAACATGCAGTGCTGGTGGTCTTCCAGAAACTTGGCTGAGAACCACAGTTAATTTGAACCACAATCTTAATTTGTGTTCAAAAGATGAATAAACATTTTAGGCTATTGAAACGGCATGAGGGTGACTAATTAATAACAGAATGCTCTTTTCTTAATGTTGTTCAACTGGATTGTGTATTAAATAAAAAGCCATTCTTTAATGTCATCTAGCATTGATTTGCAGTTCTATTTTTTCCTATTGTTTCTAATTTAAGCACCGGGTACCAAACGCGGTTCACCTTTCGCGGCCTCGCAGTTTCATGGATTTTTTAAGTGCAATTTCACATGCTTTGTTTTTTTTTTCAGCGCATCAGCTTGCCAAATTAACATAAATCTTCGATCGCTAGCAGTGTGAGTTCCAACAAGGATGCAAAAAGGGTTGTAACTGTTCACAGCAAGACCATCGTAAGGGCGGTCGCACACCGGATGCGACACTCCACGCAGCGCCATGCATTTTAGAATTGTGAACATAGGTTTATATCAGGGTATGCACACCTACGCTGCAAGTCAATGGCATCTGAATAATTTCATTTTAAACATGTGAATGTGCGCGTCCGGTGTGTGTTACTTCCAACTGTCATGTGCGCGGTGCATCCGGTTCACGACCCCCTTAAGGATGGAGTCTGCTTTAGCTTTGTGGATCAGTGACTGCTGGGAAAAGATTATTACACTGGATGCCGACATTATCCACACAAAAGCTAAAAAGCTTTATGAACCTTTTGCTGACAGCGATGAATGTTTGCAGGTTTTGGTTTCATTCTATAATACTGGACTTATTTTTCTTCAAAAGTTTAAGGGTGTTTAAATGAGAGAAAATGTTAATGGCTACCTGAGAAAAGTGTATAAAGTGTGTAGTGAGGGGTTTTACAGCCTTAGGGACCACCGTATTGCAAATAACCCAAATGATAGTTAAAACTAATGCAGCAGACCTGTGTTTAGCTATAAGAAGCCATGCTGATTTCACACAAGACTGGCATTCGTTACTGTTCCTAAAGGCTTGAAGATGGCTTTTTTTTGTCACATTGGCCAAGTAACCACCTAGCAACCATCCATAACCTAACAACCACATTTGACAATCTTACCATTATGGCCGTGAGTTTTTACACCACTTCACTTGGTTTTTAAACAATGAACTTTTGAAAATCTCTTGCACCTTTACATCATGTTCACTATATTACTGATTTCTGCTGAACACAGGCTTTCCTTAACCAAGAGGAAGGGCAAGAGAGAGATGGAGAGGCAAAAAAAAGTCCCACCCAGAGGACAAAGTGGCAGAAGTCCCAAGAGATGCTGAGGAAAAGTGCAAAAAGTAGCAGAAAACTAGTGCTTGGTTGTTATCTGCTGATCCCAGACAGCTGTGCCTTCACCCACACAAACCCACAGTAATTACCACTGACAGATAGAGACTCCCACACACACACACACACACACACACACACACACACACACACACAGCCAGAGCAAAAACACGACCACACATCCCTCCCCCTATACTGCCTCATTGTATGCATTTAGCTCGAATCCTCTTTCGTTTCAAGCATATGAGCGCTTCACAACAATAGTGGCTTATACTGTATGCAGATGCGAATGCTCCAGCATAAATTAGTACTTGAAGGTCCATTATATTTATATGGAGATATAGACAGAAGTACACTATTGTTCAAAACATACTGGAAGAAAAATAGATTTTATTGGTAATTAATTATAATAAAATGATTCATTCATTCATTAATTTTCTTTTCGGTTTAGTCCCTCCATTAATCTGGGGTCGCCACAGCTGAATGAACCGCCAACTTATCCAGCATATGTTTTACGCATCGGATGCCCTTCCAGCTGCAACCCATCACTGGGAAACATCCATACACACCCATTCACTTTCATACACTACGGACAATTTAGCTTACCCAATTCACCTATACTGCATGTCTTTGGACTTGTGGGGGAAACCGGAGCACCCGGAGAAAACCCACGCCAACACGGGGAGAACATGCAAACTCCACACAGAAACGCCAACTGACCCAGCTGGGGCTCGAACCAGCGACCTTCTTGCTGTGAGGCTATTGTGCTACTGTGCACGGTGGCACAGTGGGTAGCAGAGTCGCCTCACAGCAAGAAGGTCGCTGGTTCAAACTCCGGCTGGGTCAGTTGGCATTTCTGTGTGGAGTTTGCATGTTCTCCCCGTGTCTCGCTGGATAAGTTGGCAGTTCATTCCGCTGTGGCGACCCCAGATTAATAAAGGGACTAAGCCGAAAAGAAAATGAATGAATGAATTAAATATAAATATGCGATATAAAGGAGCCCTTTAAATCAATAGTTCTCATACCACTTGCCTCAGTAATAGTGCTCTGTATTCAGCTGTAACTGGACAAAACTCATCTTTCCAACCAAAGCCAGCCACGATGATTCAATATATCTAGCAGAATATCAATCCGCCTCTTTCTTGCTGGCCGGCTGGGATTATCAGACTTGATGACACTGCTATCACAGTGAATACTGAGCACTGAAACACACAGGCTGTTCACAGCTCAATGGACAGCATTTGATGTGTAGCTTCTTGACTCTTAACACTCTACGTTCAGTACAGTACGCATGTGTACTCTAGTTGCAGTCCAAATTTGCTACAGCCATTTCTCAATATGCGTTTTTACATTTAGTCATTTAGCAGACACTTTTGTCCAAAGCGACCTACAATTGAGGTGATTCAACAAGAAGAGGCAATACATACAAGAAGTGCTAGTTATACATACTTGTTTGTGCTCAGAGAAGAGAATTTATTGCTAGAATAAGAGTGATTTTTTTTTTAGAGAGAGTGAGAGAGAAAAAAGTGTTTCTACAGGTGGTTTGTCAAGCCCACTCACCTATGTGAAGCTTCATAAATGCACAGTGTTTGTGTCGGTTAATGTGCCAGTGAGATAAATGAGTGTGTTTTCTACAGGTGGTTTGTTAAGCCCACTCACCTGTGTGAGGCACACTCGGTTTGGTGTGTGGTGAGGTGGGAGAGAGAAGAGGGGTTTTATTCATCTGGGTTCAGGTGCTCTCGGAAAAAATGAATTTTTAGTTGTCTCAAATTTCTCTCACGAGTCCCATTCATGCCTGCTCTTCTCTCGTAAATCCACCAGAGTCCGCTGTCAACTGACTGACCGACTGACTGACCGACTGACTGACCCACCCTCCTCCTTCCCTAAACCCAACCAAAAGTGTTTTCAAAAGCACCGATTGAACAGCGGCCACCCACTTCCCTAAACCCAACCTACAGTGTTTTAAAAAGCAATTCAGAAAAAGAAAAGCCCTCGCCTCATTTTTACCATGTTTTCAGATTTTACCACATTCTCACTCTGTTATTTAATTTAATTTTTTGGCTTCTGTTTTTGTCTAGCTGGGTTTCTGGAACCGTTCTTCACCAGACTCGAACCCCGTCGTCGTGGTCAACTCCTCTCTGCGTCTCAAGTCCGCTGACGTACATGGCTAGTCACTGGACAAACTTGTAACAGCAGGAAAGCCGTCCATACAGAGGTAAGCGGTCAGCTGGTAAGCGCGAAAGGGAACTTTGTTTAAAGTAGCTTTGTTTTAAAGACGAAATGCAGCCATACATATGTCTGGCTACATAATTCATGATCTCCAGAAATGTATATAGGGCTTCGTTTTCAGAATGAGCCTATGTTGTGCAACATTGAATGAAAAGGTTTTGGAAAGTGACTTATAGCCTCTCTTGTCTGTACCTGCGTTCTTGTGAAATGTCATAAGTCATTACAACCTATGCAATTATATATGATGTTTGTTGCTTTCCTGAAATATGACCTATAGGAATGTTTACTTAAATAGTGCCCCTGCAAAAGTAAACATTTGGGATAGCTCGACTGCTAGAGCATTGCATCTTAATAGGATCCTACGCTCATAGAAATTTACCTTACCTTAGACTGTACAGAACCTTACCTTACAGTTACCTTACAGCTATCTTACCTATCGGAACGCTATTGATTTGTATCAGTTCATGAAGAGGCATCATATTGATTAAAAGTACAATGCGGGGTACCGCAAGGCTCAGGTCTTGGCCCCTTGCTTTTTTTTTCATTATATATGTTACCACTGGCAAGAACCCTCACAACAAGAAGGTCGCTGGTTCGAGTCCCAACTGGGCCAGTTGGCATTTCTGTGTGAAGTTTGCATGTTCTCCGCGTGTTGGCGTGGGTTTCCTCCGGCTGCTCTGGTTTCCCGCACAGTCCGAACACATGCGCTATAGGTGAATTGGATGACATAAACTGGCAGTAGTGTATGTGTGTGTGTCAATGCGAGGGTGTTTATGGGTGTTTCCCAGTACTGGATTGCAACTGGAAGGGCATCCGCTGCTTAAAACATATGCTGTAATAGTTGGCGGTTCATTCCGCTGTGGAGACCCCGACTAACTAAGGGACTAAGCTGAAGGAAAATGAATGGATGAATGCTACCACTAGGCGACATCATTAGAAAACATGGAATTAGTTTCCACTGTTATGCTGACGATATACAACTCTACATCTCCTGCTCACAACCTGATGACTCGTACAAATTTACAAAACGAACAGATTGTGATATTAAAAATTGCGTGACTAATAACTTTCTATTTGTAAGCCAGACTGCTTCGATTGTGTCTTCATATCCTGTGAACTTCATGCATACCCCTTTGATTTACTATGACTGTGATTTGCAACCCATGGATTTTCCATTTTGGCTTTACTTCTTGTTACATGAAGTGCAATGTTGCAGCTTTATAATGAAAACTTTCCATTTGGACGAACAGTTTGTATTGCTTTTTGCTAATTCATCGTAGGAAAACATGACACCCGAGTGATGTTGATTTTTCAAGTGCATCAGTTGAAGACGCTTGACTGATTTTGTTATTACAATTAACTGACCCTTCCATCGATTATGATGCTGTTTTCTGAGAGATTAATGGAGCAGTTGATGGACTTTTAGAGACGGGGGGTTTTTTCTAGAGCATGATTGATTAATTACTTCACTGACCCCCACTTTCTAAATTGACTATTGCTAAACTGTTGCCATAGCAACCTGATGTTACGGTAAAGGATGCACACAATATGAGCTTCTGAGTGACGATTAAAGTGTGAATAGCGGAGGTGTGCGGTTAATTTCATTTACATTTTTAATCCCGAGGTTAATCTGCTGCCATTCAATTTTTTGGGGGTAAGACGTGCTGCTTTTCATAAGCTGTGAACCGGCTTTTTATAGCTGTTCTTAAACGTGATATAACTGTGAAATTGTTACAGTCTTTTCCTCAGAGACTGTGATCTCCAAAAGAAGGGTCGGGGATGAAGGCTGCAAATGTCGCAGGCTTTTTCATAGTCGACAAGAATCATGGGGTGGACCATCTGTTCCTCAGTTTTCATTCCACACAGCAGTCATGCAAAGACAAGACTGGGGCTTTAAAGAGACAGCGCACCCAAACATGAAAATAATGATGTCATTGTGTACTCACACAGTGGCATATGAGTTTTGAAGAATCTTAATGCATGTCTTTCTCATTTACTTATACTACACACTCTTAACAGTTTCCTGTAGAGTCTACGGTAACTCAGCAGTTCGCCAGTAACTTACTGTAAATCAATTACAGCAAAAATACTGTATTTACATTTAGGGCTTACTCACACTAAGCTATGCTAACTGTGCCCGGGCACGTTTCCCAGTTCATTTGACAAGTGTGAGTGCTCCGAATCTATCTAATATTTCTAAATCATTTAGACTAATTTAAGCCTCATTTCTGATCATTCTGATATGTCTAATATAACATTTCTGAATCACTAAAACTCATTTAAGCTTCCATTTCGTAAGACATTTACAAATATTAGATTGGATAAATGCTTAATGAATGTTTAAAAGGCAATATTTAGTATTTGGTTGGATCCAAATCTTACTTTTTTACAATTACAAAACATATTATGTACATACATTGTCATAAAAATAAATACATGAAACTGATTTCCTAACATGTTCCTTTTCAATGACCCTTCATATTCATTCATTTATTCATATATTCATTCATTCACATATTCATTCATTCATTCATTCATAATTCAATCGTTCATTCATTCATTCATTCATTCATTCATTCATTCATTTTCTTTTCGGCTTAGTCCCTGTATTAATCTGGGGTCGCCATAGCGAAAGGAACCGCCAACTTATCCAGCATATGTTTTACGCAGCGGATGCCCTTTCAGCTGCAACCCATTACTGGGAAACTCCATACACACTCATTCACACTCATACACCACGGACAATTTAGCTTACCCAATTCACCTATAGCGCATGTCTTTGGACTTGTGGGGGAAACCGGAGCACCCGGAGGAAACCCACACAAACACGTGGAGAACATGCAAACTCCACACAGAAACGCCAGCTGACCCAGCCGGGGCTCGACCCAGCAACCTTCTTGCTGTGAGGTGATTGTACTACCCACTGCGCCACTGTGCTGCCCTCATTCAATCATTTATTCATATATTTATTTATTCATTCATTCAATCATTCATAGATTCATTCATTTATATATTAATTTGTTCATTCATTCATTCATATATGCATTCATCCATACATTCATTCATTCAATCAATCAATCATATATTCACTCATTTATTCATTCATTCATTCAATCATATATTCATTCAATTATTCAATCGATCATTCATATATTCATTCATTCAATTATTAATTTGTTCATTCGTTCATATATTCATTCATTCATTCATTCATTCATTCAATCATTTATTCATATATTTAATCATTCATTCAATCATATATTCATTCATTCATTCAATC
>CAIGQW010055747.1:1004-12110 GCA_903798125.1 Danio choprae | reverse complement strand
TTTACATTTAAGGGTATTCTTTTAACGTTAGCCTATATTATTTACATAATAAGTCTTTTTGAAGTATACTATATTCCTCAAGAGAAGGAGAGACGCCTGCTGTCAAGGCCAGAATCCCTATTTATGTTGTTCATTTTTAGGGTAAAAAATTAGAACAGATATTAAAGTGACAGTTCGCCAAAAAAATGATTAACAGCTATTTTTTCATTTCTGTTAATCTGGTCTTTTAACATGAAGTTGTGTATCTAACCACTAAGTATTAACAATACAAACGATGTAGAAAACACAGGAGCACATTAAATTAGCAAACCAATTAACCTAAAACAGACAATGAGCTACTAAGGCTCTGTAGGCATTAAATGCATTGAGATTATTAGAAACTAAGCAAGGAACAGGTGAACATAATTATAAAGTAACCATGGAGACAAACAAAGCCAAGAAACCACATTTACTTACTAGTTTATTGATGTCCACTTGTTAGTCCCTTAAAATCTGAACAAGTAGTAATGTGCTATTGAAAATGTAAACAGAAAATACTCTTCAAAATAAGAGTCCTTAGAACAGAACAGAAATTTGACATTTAGTTTACATTTAAGGGTATTCTTTTAAAGTGAGTAACATTTATTTATTATTATTATTATTATTAAGTCAGAAGCTGTTACTGAAGACTGGAAAAAAAGATGGAATAAATGGTTTTATAATCAGTTAACAAATAAATAATTTATAAAATCAAGTTTGCATGTTCTCCCTGTATTCGTGTGGGTTTCCTCAGGATGCTCCTGTTTCCCTCAGAGTTCAAAGACTAAACTGAATAAACTAAATTGGCAGTTGTGTGTGTGTGTGTGTGTGTGTGTGTGTGTGTGTGTGTGTGTGTGTGTGTGTATGAATGAGAGTGTTTATGGGTGTTCCCAGTACTGGGTTGTGGCTGGAAGGGCAGCCGCTGATTAAAACATATGCCAGAGTAGTTGGCGGTTCATTACGCTGTGGTGACTCCTGATAGATCAGAGACTAAGCCAAAGGAAAATGATGTACAAAACACAGAAATTCACAGAAATCTTTTTTGGGGGAAAAATATCTTTTGTTTCAAATGAAGTGCCATAAATGAACATGTTTCTGTGCTCCCGAAAAGTTCATGAATATTTAACAAGGCAAGCATTGAGAAAATGTATGATTGGTTGTGTGCTGGTCATATTCTGAATGCTGCCTCGTCTTACGGTTTATTCCTTTGACTGAACAGGGTTTCATAACCTACTCAAAAGGTGATCCACATGACACACAGAGATGTGCTTATCTAAACATTTAAAATGAGGATAAATATAGTGTATTTATTTATTTTTAGCTGATGTTCTTGTGTACCTGTGGCTTAAATACAGCAAACAATAACACGTTTTCAGAAGACTCGCTGAGTTTATTACAGACTCAATTCAGCTCAGAAATAAGATCAACTCAGCATGCGCTTTTTCTGACTCTGAAGATGATGATGTGAGGCTGAAGCAGTTTTCACATGTCCACCCCACCCTCTCTCTGCTGCCAGACAGAAAACCAGGGGGTTTGTCTTGGGGTTCGTCGCGTCTCTGTCAGCCCAGCCAAAACGCGAGCGTCGGGAGCGCGTGGATGATGCGCGCGCCTTGGAGACGTCCAGCGCGTCCGTGAGGAAAGGATGGAGACATGGCAAGCGCAGTTCTCCATATCTTGACGCTAACCAACTAAAACACTTATGTTTCATTTTACAAGAGCTTTAAAGACAGCAGGATCCTTTCTCTGAGAGACGCGTGGTGAGTATAAACCACTTGATTTGATTCACTTGATGCGCAATATGGAGACGCGTTTGCGATGCGAGATTTGCAGGAGAAAATAAACATGACGCGTTTTGACTGCTGCATGTGCGCTTTTGCGCAACAGTGTTTAAAAAGCGTGGCGAAATCTAATTTCGGAGAACAAAGTATTTGAAGCAGCATGCAGAATTTGAAGATGGCGAATTTGCACTAAACTACATGCAAATAAATGAAAAATTTGAAGTATACAAACATGCATTGTAGATCGGAACAAATGGCCAGTCAAGCAATTCTGTTTATTTTATTTGCATTCTCTTTATTTCTATCTCTCTTGCTCGCTCTCTGTTCTTCATTGTTGCTTAAATAGCAATATATGCATTATATATGCGTATAAATATATACATACGATGTCTGTGTGCGTTTATGCATAATTGCTCGATGATTTATTGCAGAAATCAGAGTTCTAATAGCTAGGCTGACCGCCAATAAATCATGCTTTCTTTCCTCAACAAGATTTGTCCTGTCTCCAGCCTCGCGGTGTGCCACGAGGACAATATACTGACTGATATGATCCAGAATGGCTGTATCGTATAATATGACATTTTTACGAGTTATCGGGTTAGAGCATAATAAGTGGGCTTTCGTCAGGAGCATCTTGTTGATGTTGTCGCCCCCTGCTGGGGACTTTGCTTATTAACTGCGTTATTTCATGCTGTCAAGCGGACAACAGAAACACTAGATTTGGTTGCTTGATGCACTCCGATTTTTTCCCCCCGGCAAATGATGCATCTTGTAGGCTATATCTATCAATAAATTCATAATGTTTTATTTGATATAATTTGGTAATGCTAATTTGTCTTACCATTTGCCCACTATCCAGTTTCTTTCCGCGTTACATAATTTCTTCCCATCACACTGGATCAAATTCTGCTTATCTGAGCAGGCGCTACAGCACTTAAATATAGAAATTGCTTTACACATGGGGCGGCTGAACACAGAGAGAGAGAGAGAGAGAGAGAGAGAGAGAGAGAGAGAGAGAGAGATGGCATGAAGAGGGGAACCATTGAAGCAGCGAGTTATGAATTATGTAAGATTTTCTTCTGCATCTCTGTGAAACCAGTGCAAGCCTAAGTTGGCAAAAATATGCTTCACTGTTGGATGCAGACTCGCATCTTCTAAAACAATGTGTCGATCTTAATGTTAGTCCTATTTTTTTTTTATCATCATACTGCTCCAGTAAAATATGCTAATATGTTTTCCCAAGTGGAGCACAAAGGAAGACGTTTTAAACAAATTGTGATAATGTTTGCCAATCTTTATCTCAATCATAGGCAGTTTCCATTCATTGCTATCAATAACTGATTTCATTGCCCAAAATAGGCTACTTGTATTAAAAGACAACAGACTTTCTGCCATCCACGTTTTGCTCGTGCCAGAAAACAAATGATTCTTCTGCACCCTTAGCTGGGTCAGATTTAACACATAGCGAGCTGTCTATTAGTAAACAAACTATTTTGATTTCTCGCATGTGTTCATTTAACAATTAAATAATAAATTATGGGCCTCATGGTGGCGCAGTGGGTGGCATGATGGCCTCACAGCAAGAAGGTCGCTGGTTCGAGCCTCGGCTGGGTCAGTTGGCATTTCTGTGTGGAGTTTGCATGTTCTCCCCGTGTTGACGTGGGTTTCTTCCGGGTGCTTCGGTTTCCCCCACAAGTCCAAAGACATGCGGTATAGGTGAATTGGGTAAGCTAAATTGTCCGTAGTGTATGTGTGTGAATGAGTGTGTATGGGTGTTTCCCAGGGATGTGTTGCAGCTGGAAGGGCATCCGCTGCATAAAAGATATGCTGGATAAGTTGGCGGTTCATTCCGCTGTGGCGACCAAACATAAATGAATGAATGAATAAATTATCAATTATTTTGAAACTTACACCAACATGAATCCACCTTGTGGTCAGACGTGGAAATTTAATTGGCATGCAAACTCTCACAGTGCATTATGTATATTCTCTTGACTACACTGGTTGTACACTCGTTATTGCGGTGCATTGTGGAACTGATTGAGTGCACTTTGATTCATAGGTCCCCACTAATGTTCAAGAGCACATCTATGCACTTGGTTATGTATAGTAGCCTAAATACTAGTGTTTTTGAACCATACTATAGTGTGTCATCACTTTTCGTCAAAAGTTAACACGCATTCTTGCCTTAGGACAATTTTGATCCTCTTCAAATGTTGACTACTGTATAGTGATGGTAATTACAGCCCAATGTACATATTATAGTATTTACAACTTTTTGTTAATGAATGCTCCAGCATACTATGATATAAGTGAACTGATAAACCATAATAAACACTGTAGTATACTTTCATTTTTACTACATTACAACTAGGGCTGCGCTACATATCGTTTCAGCATCGATATGGCAATGTGATCATTCGCAATAGTCACATCGCAAGCATACGCAATGTTGAGTCCGGACTATAATTCATCATTTGCATGTGTTTTTGATGCCTGTGATTGTATAATGACCTTAAAAGCACTCAGGCGTAATAGATTGTACCATTTGTAACTTTACCAATGATTAATTTAATTGAATTATTTTTATCATTCAGTTATTGTACTTTTGCAATTGTTTTTCCATTGTATCTTTTTCTTGATTGTGTTTATAGATTGTTATGCATGAAAATGCTCATGCAAATACATAAATGCACTGCAAAAAGCACAGACCAGATCAAAAATGTGTCGGGGGACCCTAAAAAGATTGTTTGTTAGATTTTATGGAGATGCACTCCCACTGCAGAATCATCCCAATCCATCTAACAAAATAAATTCTTTCCATATAGAGATATTAAGTCATCTGGTGAAGTATTCATATCGCAATTCATTCATTCATTCATTTTCTTTTCGGCTTAGCCCCTTTATTAATCTGGGGTCGCCACAGCGGAATGAACCGCCAACTTATCCAGCATATGTTTTACGCAGCGGATGCCCTTCCAGCTGCAACCCATCACTGGGAAACATCCACACACACTCACTCTCACACACACATACACTACGGACAATTTAGCTTACCCAATTCACCTATAGCGCATGTGTTTGGACTTGTGGGGGAAACCGGAGGGCCCGGAGGAAACCCATGCCAACACAGGGAGAACATGCAAACTCAACACAGAAACCCCAACTGACCCAAATGGGGCTCGAAACAAGCGACCTTCTTGCTGTGAGGCGATTGTGCTAACCACCGTGCTGCCCTCATATCGCAATATTCATTTATTCATTCATTTTCATTTCGGCTTCTGGGGTCGCCACAGCGGAATGAACCGCCAACTTATCCAGCATATGTTTTACGCAGCGGATGCCCTTCCAGCTGCAACCCATCTCTGGGAAACATCCATACACACCCATTCACACTCATACACTATGGACAATTTAGTCTACCCAATTCACCTATACCGCATGTCTTTGGACTTGTGGGGGAAACCGGAGCACCCGGAGGAAACCCACGCCAACACAGGGAGAACATGCAAACTCCACACAGAAACGCCAACTGACCCAGCCGAGGCTCGAACCAGCGACCTTCTTGCTGTGAGGCGAACGTGCTACTCACTGCGCCACTGTGAGGCCCCCATATCGCAATATATATTGTAAAATTGCAATGCTAGATTTTTCCAATATCGTGCAGCCCTAACTACAACTGTGGTGTATTGTAGTACAATATGTCCTATAGTTGTAGAAAACTACAGTGTTGGGTCGTTTGTTTATATTTCTATATCTATTGTGTTACCATAGTAACTATAGAATCACCACAATATAATAATTCAAGTACTTTACTATAGTATGGTTCAAAAACACCGTAGTATTTATTATAAATTACCGGCGTAGATTTGCTCTTGACATTGTTGGGGACCTATGGATCTAAGTGCACTCAATCAATCCCACAATGCACCACAATAACAAGTGTACAACCGACGTACAGTATGCTGTTTCCTATAAATTATAGTACTTTTTCCTGTGTGTTCATTACATAGTCCTGCTTATATGTGTGTGTTTCAAGTTTCCACCTTGAGATTATTCAACGATGTTTGTGTGTTTTTAACAGCTCTTCTGTAGCTGAAGAAAATGGATCCGTCCCCCACAAGGCAGCAGTACGGCTCCAAAAAGAGGGTTAAAATCCACCCCAACACCGTCACGGTGAAATACGCCACACATTTCCCCCAGCCGGGCGACGAGGGATACGATGATGCTCCGTCCTTTGAGGACTTCAGCTCCTTCATGGACAACAACCCCAGCAAGAGGCTGGTGTCGGAGAGTGGTGGCAGGACTTTATTCGGCACTATGGATTCCCGTCCCAAAGCTGAACAGAGAGATAAAGGAGTGGGCAGCCAATTGGCCAGCTTTGGAGAAGCCAATGTCCTGGCTTCACGGGTCACTTGGGGTGCCCTATTTGGGGCGGCCATTGCTCATGGATGCGTAGCGCTCATCACACGCCTAGCAGCCGACCGCTCCAAAGTGCCCTCATTAGAGCTCATCTTCATCCGCTCCGTCATTCAGGTGTTGTCAGTATTGGTGGTCCTCTACTATAAAGAGGCTCCCTTTGGGCCCAAGGGCTACCGACTGCGTTTGTTCTTCTATGGGGTTTGCAATGTCATCTCCATCACTTGTGCTTACACGTCCTTCGCGATTGTTCCACCTAGCAACGGCACCATCATGTGGCGGGCGACCACCACTGTATTTAGCGCAGTTCTGGCCTTTTTGCTTCTCGACGAACGCCTTGGTTATACCGATGTAGTGACGGTCGTCGGCAGCCTTTTCGGACTTTGTCTTGTAATGATCCCGAACATCGCCGATGAGGAGAAATCTGCTTTGGGATTCTGGAAAGAAGCGTTTGGGTACACTATGACTGTAATGGCAGGTCTGACCGCCGCGCTGTCCATGATCGTATACCGTGCCATTAAAGAGCGTGTCAGCATGTGGACGGCGCTCTTCACTTTCGGGTGGACCGGGACAGTGTGGGGAGCCTCCACCATGTTCATCATGCAAGAACCCATCATTCCTTTGGATGGAGAAACGTGGGGTTACCTAACGGGAATCTGCATTTGCTCCACCGTTGCGTTTCTTGGCGTCTACTACGCCCTCAACAAGTTCCACCCGGCGTTGGTCAGCACCGTACAGCATCTGGAAATCGTGGTGGCCATGTTTCTTCAGCTCATCGTGCTGCGGATGATCCCGTCGGTGTATGACGTCTTTGGGGCGTTGGTTATCATGGTCAGCGTGTTCGTCCTGACGGGTCTCAAGCTTTACAGGGTGAGCCGAGCCATAAGACAAGACTACCAGGAGATTCTGGACTCGCCCATTAAATGAACGGCGCAGATGTGTGTGGTTTTTTTGAGCGCATGAGGGGGCATGTATATGTGCGTCTGTATGTGTGTGTGTGTGTGTATGTGTGCAGTGTTTCCCAGCCCCTCTTCTCTTACAAATGTGTGCAATCACTGAATGTCTGGATCTTCGGCATGTGTTTCCAATCGTGTCGTTGGAAGAGTGCCAATTGGTGTAATGTCTTTGCTAACTGTTGATGTGTGAAAATAAAAACAGTGATCCATAGAGCCCCGCTCTGATACCATTGATTTTTTTTTCTTGTGTCTTTGAAGCATGGTATGATGCAGTAGGGTAAATCTATAAACAGCGCCATTGATTGTTCTTGAAGACAAAATCAGAGCAGCATTGTTTGGTTTGCAAGTTTTGGATTGTTTCTCTTTTTGATTAATTTCAACTCAATTTCCGTATTTTATTGTCATCAAAGATGAGACCGATGAAAATGAGAGTGTCTAAACCCTTAAAGTCGCCATGGTCAAAATTGACTCTTCTTATTTTCATATGTATATAGTAGTTTTTATTATAAACGATGCATCTGTGCACTTCGTTATTTTGTAAAAATAAATTTGCCCTCATAAACCTTAATCAAATACCATAAACTTCCCTCCCCCTTGAAATGACTATTCTTCACTTCCTGGTCACATGGAACGTCTTTAGGGCGGGGCTATCAGTCCCTTAGGGCGGGGCTATTGGTTGTTTGAGGTGGGGGTATCAGTCCTTTAGGGTGGAGCTATCGGTCATTTAAGGCGTGAAGTCCTTTGGGGCAGGGTTATCAGTCATTTAGGGTGGAGCTATCAGTCATTTAGGGCATGGCTATGAGTGCTTTAGGGCAGAGCTATCAGCCCTTTAGGGTGGAGCTATCAGTCATTTAGGGCATGGCTATGAGTGCTTTGGGGCAGGGCTATCAGTGCTTTAGGGTGGAGCTATCAGTCATTTAGGACATGGCTATGAGTCCTTTGGGGTGGAGCTATCAGTCATTTAGGGCGGGGCTATGAGTCCTTTAGACCAGGGTCACAGTGCTTCAGGGTGGAGCTATCAGTCATTTAGGGCGGGGCTATGAGTCCTTTGGGGCAGGGCTATTAGTGCTTTAGGTTGGAGCTATCAGTCATTTAGGGCATGGCTATGAGTGCTTTGGGGCAGGGCTATCAGTCCTTTAGGGTGGAGCTATCAGTAATTTAGGGCATGGCTATGAGTGCTTTGGGGCAGGGCAATCAGTGCTTTAGGGTGGAGCTATCAGTCATTTAGGGCATGGCTATGAGTCCTTTGGGGCAGGGCTATCAGTGCTTTAAGGTGGAGCTATCAGTCATTTAGGGCGGGGCTATCAGTGCTTTAGGGTGGAGCTATCAGTCATTTAGGGCGGGGCTATGAGTCCTTTAGGCCAGGGTCACAGTGCTTTAGGGTGGAGCTATCAGTCATTTAGGGCGGGGCTATGAGTCCTTTGGGGCAGGGCTATTAGTGCTTTAGGGTGGAGCTATCAGTCATAAGTTGGCGGTTCATTCCGCTGTGGCAACCCCAGATTAATAAAGGGACTAAGCCGAAAAGAAAATGAATGAATGAATAAAACATACAAATTTTTTAAATGGTTTTAGAACATCTTCATGAAAAAAATATGTAATTTTTTACAAACAAAATCCCTGGCAAAATGTTATGAATGAACCTGTATTGATTTTCTTCAATCCTCTCTCAATAAGGCGATCGATACAATCCCTGCCTGAGTGATGGAGGGATTTGTGTTTTGAGATTAAGTGTGATGGTATTTTTATCTCATCAGACTGAAATGCCAACTGACCCAGCCGGGACTCGCACCAGCGACCTTCTTGCTGTGAGGCGACAGTGCTAACCACTGAGCCACCGTGTCGCCCCTGTTCATTTCAGTAAAAAGTAAAAAAAACAAAAAACTGATACTTAATGACTCCTTATATTTTCTCTTTTTATTTATATTATAACTATTTATATTATATATATTTTTCTGCTACAGCCACAATATTCTTAGCCACGCCCCTCTTATCTTTAGTTTGCTGAGGTAACGATGCGTAAAAAGAAAGCCCCGCCCCCTACTCAATATTCCGTTTCAGTTTGAAGTACATCAAAATACTGAAAAAAAGTCTCAGAAACTTCCGGGTCACGCAGACTTTAAAGGTGCAGTACAACAATTACATAAAACAAAAAAAAAGAAGTAAAATGGCTGTAAATAATACTGTTTTTAAACCGAATTGTTATAGTTATTAAAAAAAACTGTAAAATAGAACAAATACTTCTTTTAGAAAACTGTTAAAGTGTTCACTGTGTAAATTATGCACTAAAATGTCTGGATGGATGGATGGATGGATGGATGGATAGATAATGTAATGTGTGTATTTATATAGTGCATTTATCGTGTATGGCCATACACCCCAAGGCAGAGGTGGAGTGGGGGGGTGGGGTCTCTCCACACCACCACCAGTGTGCAGCATCCATTTGAATGACGTGACAGCAGACACAGGACAACGGTGCCAGTGCACTATCAGGCAGTGATAGAGCCAATTCTGTGGATGGGAATGATTGGGAGGCCATGATGGGTAAGGGCCAACGGAGGGAATTTGAACAGATCATCAAGGTTACATCCCTATTCTTTTACGAGAAGTGCCATGGGATTTTTAATGACCACAGAGAGTCAGGACCTCCGTTTAATGTCTCATCCAAAAGACAGGTAGATAGATAGATAGATAGATAGATAGATAGATAGATAGATAGATAGATAGATAGATAGATAGATAGATAGATAGATAGATAGACACTGTCATCTGTGTCTGCGGTTTGATCTCGTGATATTTACTTTTAAATTATTCAGCTCCTGTTGAGCAGTCTCATTTTCAGTGGCATTTCATTTTCGTCCGTTTTGTTTACACTCCAACACAAAGGTTATATTTAAGATCAAAGTAATCATTGTTTCCCTCGGGCAAATGAAAGCTGTGGTCATGATGAATCGCTGCTCGGTTTGTTGGCAGGGCCTACAGATATGTGTGTAATAAATCTTTTAAATGGCAGAGCATCAGACATTTCTCCTGTGTTCCACAAGGTGGCGCTTCTGCGGCTTTAGAGACCCTTTCTGTTTTCTTAAAGGAACAGTTCACCCAAATTACAGTAAGTGCCATTGTTTACTCCTCTTCATACCTGTATGAGGTTATGTTTATTCTGTGGATTACAAAAGGGAACTATGTGTAAGATGATACTTTAAGTATAATTCATTCAGTCATTCATTCATTCATTTTTTTTCAGCTTAGTCTCTTTATTAATCTGGGGTCGCCACAGCGGAATGAACCGCCAACTTATCCAGCATATATTTTACACAGCGGATGCCCTTCCACCTGCAACCCATCACTGGGAAACATCCACACACACTCATACACTACGGCCAATTTAGCTCATCCAATTCACCTATAGCGCATGTGTTTGGATTGTGGGGGAAACCCGAGCACCCGGAGGAAACCCACGCAAACACGGGGAGAACATGCAGACTCCTTTGCGCTGTATATTCAAAGCTTTTATTGTAATGCTTTAAAAACAAATTTTAACCCTATTTTGACTAAATCTGTTGTGTTTTTGTTCATTTAGGAACACTTTTTGCTCTTTGGAGATCCACAAAAACAAAACAACAAACAAAAAAGCTGCTGGAATATGCGCTGGAATAGGAGGTTGGTCTAAAACATATTTAGTTTAAATCTAACAGTCAATAACATTCCTTCATAATGATACATTGTTCAGCTAGGAAGGATTTTCATGTTAACTTAAAGATGAAAGAAATAAAGCAAAATAAATATTAATAAAAAACTAGAAGGCATCTTTATAGGATAAAAACATAAAATAAAATAAAAATCTAAACTTCCAAACTGCTGCTAAAACCTACAACAGTTACTCAAAGATACAACAATAATGTGTGTGTGTGTGTGTGTGTGTGTGTGTGTGTGTGTGT
>CAIGQW010055714.1:1371383-1399907 GCA_903798125.1 Danio choprae | reverse complement strand
GTCATTTGAAAGACTGGTGCTAGCATATCTGAAGGACATCACTGGACATTTGCTGGACCCTCTGCAGTGTAAGAGTGGCAACGGAGACGGTGTGGAATCATCTGTCCTTTTGTTCTTCTGAAGGACAAAGGTGTTAAGAGGCCAACACATGCAAAGCGGGTTCTTGACCTAAAAAAACATTTTCTTTCTAATCTACATCGTCTCAGACACACACTGAGAGAGAGAGAGAGAGAGAGAGAGAGAGAAACCCATGGATTACAACATGTCCGTCTAACAAAGTGGACACAAAATGGAATATTTCACTTCATATACCTTTTTAGGTTCCAATAAGCATGTATATATATTTAATATGCACTGTTTAGATACTCCACTGTATGAAACCTTGCTTATTGATGTTTATATAGGAACGCTTGGGTAAAGATCAACATTACATCGTCATCTTTAAACTTTCTATTTTCGGAACAATGACTTGGGTAAACTAGAAGGGGTTTGGAAAGTCAATTATGCATGGGGAAAATATTAAAGACTCTTAAATATAAAAACAGTTGAGCTGTACTAGAACTGTGCAAACGCCGGTCACACTATGGATGACACCCTTCAGTGACCATCTGACAGGATCATTCGTTCACAATGCTGGATTTGAAAGGCGCCATCTTTTCAATCCCGCCTTCCTGAGAAAGGATAAAACATGTTCTCAAAGGGGTGCAATTAAAAGTGGTGGTGATAAACAAGGTGGTAGTGGTGTTACACAGTTTGTGTGCTTTTCAATGCGAGCGTAACCACCACTGGATGTCAAAATTCAAGGATTTTCTGCACGTTCCAGGCTCTCCGAATTGCTCAAAAACTTGAGAACTTTGCCGCGTGCTCCAGCAAGGATTTTCATGGGGATTGGA
Source organism: Danio choprae (assembly GCA_903798125.1). Classification (NCBI taxonomy): domain Eukaryota; kingdom Metazoa; phylum Chordata; class Actinopteri; order Cypriniformes; family Danionidae; genus Danio; species Danio choprae. The sequence goes on along the minus strand of CAIGQW010055714.1, from coordinate 1,399,014 downwards.
TTCACAGTGCTTTTTCCAAGGCGTCTGAAACCATCGCTTCAGGACTAGCACCTCCAGAAATTTGCGTGTTCCAGATTTCCAGGACCTCTAACCTTCAGGCATAAAGACGTCGGCGCGTTCCCGACATCAGAAGCACCACCTCCACAATCTCCAGATTTCTACTTCTCAAAGCTCAAGAGAGTTACGTCTGCTCGTTCCATGCCTCAAGGCCTGCAGGAAGATCCAGCTTCTTCCAACCACTGCATTAACAGCAGAAACCTAAACGTACCACTTTCCAAACCTCTAACAGAGACCTTGGCATAGCGTCTTTCACTGTAAAATGATCCAATTAATTGGATGTTTGTAATTGATATTCATCAATAACAAAGACGTCCTCGGTTGTTTGTTATTTTAGGATAAGGTTTACCTTGTATCAGACTCTAGCTTGTCTTTACAAAGGATAACAGAGTTATTAATCACAATCCTCCGCTTAATCTTCTTCAGAATTCATGCCTATACACTTCATTTATTGTACATTTTAGTAGTTTTAGTTACCCTTGTTTGTTCTTTTGTTAATAAATACTCATTTATTACAGTTGCGTCTTCCTTGGGTTGATAATACAGTAAAAGGCTCTAAAGGACAGACGATCTCATTATCCTTCAGATTTGGCCAGATAATAAACACCTTTACGTTTGTATTATTCAATTAACAATATTTAATTGTTAATTATTTTGACAGTCGAATCTATCAGGTGCCCCTTTTAAAAGGCGTTATTTATCTGTTATTTATATACACCTTATAAGAGTGGAGTGACCAAAATCTCAATATAAATACTCTTCATTTTAATATTCGAGTCAAACCAAAGAAATTATCACAACATTACTGATGCCCTCGTGTGAGGCTAAAATATCAATATCAAAATATTGATGGCAATACTTGTGATAAATCATTACATTCAGTAAAATCAAATGTAAAAAAAAAAAAAAAAAAAAGCTCTCAAGACATCTAATATTGTCTGTAAAATCAAGATTGACAAGGAAACTGTACCATCATATTTTACATTTTTAATTGTTTTTTGTTTTTTTTATTCATTTGAATTCCATTTCATTCCTCTGGCTGTATTTTATTTTATTGTCTACTTGTAATAAGATGTGCTGCTGTTGTATTGTGTTATTATTATTATTATTATTATTATTATTATTATTATTATTATTATTATTATTATTATTTGTATTTCTCTTGTTGTATATGTGTTCATATGCATTGAAATATATGTGAGAAAAAATGACAATAATAATAATAATAATAATATGACCTTGTGAGTTTTATAGGACATGGAAGCTTTTTGTTTAGTTCAAAACTAGATGAAAACAAATACTCTACTGCCACCTAGTGGAATAAAATGAAACTTAATATGGACCAAAGAGATCGTAGATTACACAAAGAAAAGCTTAAAATGCAATAAACCAAAAATATGCAATATCCTACATGCATCTAAAAAATTGCTTCTGCCTTGCCTGTTTAATGCTTTTCTTTTCCCTTCACTCATAGCGCTTCATCTTTCGTGCTGGAGACTATGGAGGACCAAACTTGCAAAAACAATAAACGGATAAATAGGCAAATATATTAAGAAATCACTCAATAATTCCGTCAATAAAATCAGAAATGAACAAAAATATGCAAATAATTAAACGTATAGGAAAATACACAAATTCCTACACAAATAAATATATACATAATTCATAGTGCAGGCTGGTAAATAGTTCACAAACTGCAGCAATGTTGGGGGGATTCACGGAATTATGTATCTGCCCACACTATGGATAATTGAAAGAATTATTAATGCAGGAATTCGTGGATATTTACTATGCATGTTACATTTATTTATGTGCATATTTATTGATTTCAACTGTTATTTAGGCAGGAATTGCTGGATTTCTTGGCCGATTTTCTGCTATACTGGCGTGTTAAAATATTGTTTGTGCAGGTTTGGTCGTTCGGTGTGTGTGTGTGTGTGTGTGTGCAGGTGATTAGAAATCAGGTGCTTGTGAACGGGTGTGTGTGTGATTCCAGGTGAATCCAACGACTGCCTGACATTACCCCCTCCTCCAGGGGTGGCTCCTGACGCCGGGATCTTCCACGACCTCTAGGGGCCAACCGGTCTGGGTGGGCTTGGTGGAATTCAGTCAGGAGAGATGGATCCAGGACATCTGCTCTGGTCATCCAGGATCGTTCCTCCGGGCCGTACCCCTCTCAGTCGATCAGGTATTCTAGTAGATTACCCCTGCGTCGGGAGACCAGGTTGGGTTCTAGGACCTCGGGAGGAAGGAGCGCCGCATCAGCTTCAGGGGTTCTGTGGTGGGAGGGGAACAGGGTTTCAGTAATGACACGGGGAAAATTTGGTGAATTCTATACCTGTGTGGAAATTGGAGCTGATACGTGACATCGTTGATCTGCCTCAGGATCTTGAAAGGACCAATGTAGTGGGGACTCCGCTTACGACATGGGGAGATGGAGTCGCAGATCCTTGGTGGATAACCATACGTGGTCTCCTACTTGGTACCGAGGAGTGGGGGATTGTCGGGCATCTGCGAACCTCTACACAATTTCCTCTCGGATGCCGAAGTTTCTGAAGATGTGAAGGAATAACATTTCAGCAGTTTCGAAGGCAGTGGGTAAACCCTTGAGGGGAATTAATCTGCAGGCTTTGGAAAAATGATCTACCACAACCAGGACATGTGTTACCTTCAGAATTGGGTAGATCGGTTACAAAGTCCACTCCGATGTGGGACCAGGGTCTCTGTGGGACTGGAAGCAGCAGTAGTTTCCCTGAGGGCAGATGACGAGGAGTTTTAGACATGGCACAGACTGAGCAACCTCGTACGTACCTGTTGACATCCTCGTTTAAACTGGGCCACCAGAGCAAGCTTGATGGCCAGAAGCTCTCTGTTCCCGCTGTCATATTTCTGCTCTGCCGGGGACAACTTCTTGGAGAAGTAAGCACAAGGATGGAGGCGTGCAGTCTCACCAGACAGCTGAGATAGTACAGCCCCTACTCCGGTGGTGGAAGGGTCCACAGTAAATGGACTATGTGGGTCAGGGTGTTTCAGGACAGGGGCTGTACTAAAGGTGTTCTTCAATCTTTTGACTTGTCCCAGACCAGGGACTTGGGTTTGCCACAAAGGAGGGAGGTCAGGGGGGCAGTTATGGAGCGGTTTTCTTTGATGAAGCTTCGGTAGAAATTAGCAATGCCTATGAAGCAATGGAGTTCTTTAACTGTATTGGGTTGTTTCCACTCACGGATGGCTTGTACCTTCCCCTGGTCCATCTGGATGCCTTCAACAGAGATGATGTACCCAAGGAACTGCACAGATTGTCAGTGGAACTCACATTTTTTTGTCTTCAGAAGCAGTTGGTTTAACATCTTGTTTAACATCTAAACAAGATGCAAATGCAGTTGCAAAGGCATTAATACTTGAGATAATTCCAAGATGGGGAACTCCAAGGAGAATTGGAAGTGACAATGGTACCCCATTTGTAAATAAAGCCCTACAACTATTAGGAGAGTATTAGGGCATTGATTTGAAACAACACTGTGCCTACCACCCAGCGAGTTGAGGAGCAGTAGAAAGAGAGAATGGCACATCAACATAAAAATAAATTAACAAAGTGATTAAAAAATAAATAAATAAATCGCTGAAACCGGTTTGTCATGGGTAAAAGCATTACCAATAGTGCTCTAACACATGAGAACTAGGGTGAGAGGAAGGGCGCAACTTAGCCCTTTTGAAATATTAATGGGACCTCCAAACACAGGCATTGGACCACCAGGCCAGCCAAGGAAAATGACTGGTGAGTGTCATGATGAAATGCCCTAGTTAGACAAGTGAAGGAGACACAGACAGCGGTCAAGGTCGCAGAGAGGGCCACGTGGATTCACGCATCACACTGCAAAAGAGTTCCAACACCCAAAGAAGAGGAAACAGAAGATCTCAGGGAAGGAGGACACAGGTCAGACTCGTAGAGCATCTGTGATTGCTTAAGTCTGGGCTACAAAGGGGAGTGAAAACCAATAGGTCCACTCATCTCAAACTCAGTGAAGAAATCAACAAGCATCACAGACATTATTCTACAGAGCTCGAACCTGCCACAAGACGGAGACGAATCAGGTCAATTTTGATCAGCTCAATCAAGATAACAAATGATTGACCCACTGCCCTCGTGCCGAGAAGGGATGTCTCACTAATTAGGGTGTGTAAGCATGTATTGAGAATGGGGATCTTTTCAGCATCACTGAAGGTGACAGGTGGCATGCTCAAAACCAGGACAAAGAAGAGATAAAACACCTGACTACCATTCATAGCAGACAATGACGCTGATGGACACGTCATTGACCAAGGAAAGAAGAACATCACAATGGTTATGATGAGACTGTCTGTTAGAGAAACAGCCAGCAATGGATTTTGGGTTTTAGGCTGGTAAGGTGAAATGTAGAAGAAATTTGAGTATGTTGGATTGTGTTGATGATTTTGTTTTTCCTATGAATGTGACCCTGTGTGAATGCAACAATGACATTTTCCTTTACCAATCAAATGGTAATGTATAATGTAATGTGTGAAAACAAAAGAGAATAGGTTTCTTCAGAAACAAACCCTAATTAAGTAACATCAGGATCTGGTGCTGATGTTAAAGACAATTTTGTTGAATTTGGTTAATTTGAGAGGGTTTCCAACAGATCGTTATCCATAATATGATGTAATGAATAAGGTGATTGAGGGGGGTTTACCGTAATGTTGAGATAATTGTTTCATTTTTCAAATGAGTTAAAACGTTTTTGCCTGCTTAAATATTAAGCAATGACTATGTACCACAAAAAGCAAACAGTGCAGAGAAAAGGCTGGGAGTAAATGTGACAAAGCTGGAAGAGTTTATATGGCATTGTGATTTCTAATTCTTAAAAATCTTTATGTTATGTGTTGTCCAAAGGACAAAAGTGAGGAATTGTGATGGAAATTTTTAATGAACAACATGTTTTCTTAAAATGCAGGCAGAAGCAGTTTGGTACTGGCCAACGCCAAAGCCTGATACATTGTAGCACTCCTAGTCAGGAGTTAGAAGACCACAAAAGATCTTTTCTTTTTCACCAGAAATGTATCTTTTCTGGAGTTTGGCACAAATGTGTGTGTGTGTGTGTGACAGGTGTCATCCAGCAGGTTTATTTTAATAAACTACTTTTTTGCTTTGCTCTACCCCCTGTCTGACTGAAGTCGTTTTAGCAGATTTCCACAACACGGGCTACACCAGGGGTTCCCAAACTTTTCAGCCTGCGACCCCTAAAATAACAATGCCAGTGACTCGCGACCCCCAAATTTCTTAGAGGTGGTTATAATAATACAAACGTTGGCCTATATACAACACAACAATAGGCCTATATAAACACAAGTATATTGACAACACATAAAAGTACAACAATCTAACAACCAAATCATTTTTATAGTCATTTATTAATTTGTTTAATTGAATATTAACCTCAACTAATGAGACTGGTGGGCACAATGTTTTTTAGCACAAGTCGGTTTATTTTTTGGAGCCAATAAGAGATCATTCTCAATGTTCAATTGTGGCCTTATTTTTTATGTATTTTATTGCCATGAAGGTGTCAGAAATTTTAACCTGGTGCTATAAAATCAATCTTTGCAGCTGACAATATTACTATTAAAAACTACAATTTTTAAAAAATCTTCAGTGGGTTATGGTTAAAATATGGTAATTCTAATAGTTTAACAAAATTTATTTGTTTTTGGAAATCACCAAACGACCCCCTGTCATTGTCGCGCGACCCCCCAGGGGGTTCCAACCACTGGTTACACAACCACTCATATGTTGTTCTCTGGCTGTGGCAGTTATCCAATTCATCCACAGGTTGTCATCACTATAACCAGTCAAATTTGGTCAATTGGTATAATCAGTGGTAATAACCACAGGACTTTAGGGCTGATAGTCCATGCCCCTGTGTACCCCACTGCTTGTTCCCACCCTCTACACCATTAATCATCTGCCCTATCTCCCATGTTACGGTTAGAGTCTGATCAAAACAAACATATGTCGTATCCTCGCCAAGAACCATTGTATCCGTCACAGTCAATTACCTGACATAGATTAAATGTGTATGATGTTGTCTCCCTCTATCACATAGTCTATGGACAAACCTCCATATCTTTTCAAATACCCATCCTTCTCTGTCCCACGATGGTGGTAATCTCAATGAGCCTCAGAAGCTACCTTCAACCTCCCAACATCTTTACCAATTCAGGGGCCTCTCCTAAGGGTGAATCAGATGAGATACAGTAACACTTTCAATTCTGCAACTATTTAAAACAAGAAATATCACAATGTCATAGAAACAGAAAATGTGGTAAGAGTAACAATAATAATAATAATAATTTTTTTTAAACCCTTAAAGGATATAGTGGGTTAATTTATAAACTGTAGATTTTAATCAGATTATCAACATCAAAAAACACTTCATTGATTATTTGCAGAACTCTGGTGAAGTCCAGTTTGTTCAGGCCATACCCCAGTCGGGGTATAGACACACTCCCCCACACCTGCACTTAATTTCAGTGAAGATGATGTGCACCAGGTTTTCCGAAAACAGAAGAGGAAAAAAGCACCAGGTCCAGATTTTGTAACACCAGCCTGTCTAAAATCCTGTGCTGACCAACTGGCCCCCATCTTCACCCTGATCTTCAACAGATCACTGGAGCTGTGTGAAATGCCCTCCTGCTTCAAGCGCTCCACCATCATTCCCATCCCAAAGAAACCCAAACTTACAGAACTACATGACTAAATGGACTTACAGACCAGTGGCGCTAACATCTGTGGTCATGAAGGCTTTTGAAAAACTGGTGCTGGCCCACCTGAAGGACATCATTAAACTCTCTTCAGTTTGCCTACAGAGCAAAGAGGTCTGTGGATGATGCACTCGATATGGGACTGCATTGTGTTCTGCAACACCTAGACAGATCAGGGACCTATGTGAGGATCCTGTTTGTTGACTTCAGCTCAACTTTTAACACTATCATCCCAAAACTTCTCCTGCTCAAATTAACTCAGCTCTTCGTGCCCACCTATGTCTGTCAGTGGATCAACAGCTTCCTAACGGACAGGCAGCAGCTGGTAATGCTAGGAAAATTCTCATCCAGTACCCGCACAATCAGCACTGGCGCCCCTCAGGGGTGTGTCCTCTCCCCTCTGCTCTTCTTCCTGTACACGAATGAGTTGTTGGAAAAAAAATAAAATTGAATGAAGAGAGAACCCAGTCCAGAAGACTTGAAAACAAACAGAATTTCTTTATTGAGACGTGTTGGTTGATCTGCAGTCAAACAGCGCCTTCAAGAAGTCCACGAGTCTGCAAGAGCCTACAGAAGTCTCCTACAGGTCTGCAGTCTGCAAGTTTTATCACAAGTCTATAATATGTTTTTAGGAGGAGGGGAGTGGCTAGGTGGAGATGACTAAACAAAGGATGTAAATGAAGTATTGGAGTCAGCAAGATAACCGGCATATAGGTGTTAGAAACCTGCCCACCCACTGACCACACGAGTTCATCAACAAAATGGGTTTCTTTGACCTGAAAGCATCACCCGAAGACAAAGGCAGCATAGCATTTGCATCACTTTGGCTCAGCCAGTACTCAGAAAACAAAAGGTTTATTATCCCTCATAGTTGGGGGCTGTTACAGTTTCGAATGAAATGATATAATTAAACCAAAGAATATAACGTTTCAGCTATTTATAGATTATTGTTAATTTGGAACTAGATTGTCTAAATTTATATTTCCACAACACGAATGACTGCACTTCAAAGGACCCCTCTGTCAAGCTCCTGAAGTTTGCAGATGACACCACACTTGTCTGCCTCATTCAGGATGGTGATGAGTCTGCTTACAGACAGGAGGTTAAGGAACTGGCTGTCTGGTGCAGTCACAACAACCTGGAGCTCAACACGCTTAAAACAGTGGAGATGAAAGTAGACTTCAGGAGAAACCCACCTGGTCTCCCCCGACTAAGCATCATGGACAGCATTGTGGCACCAGTGGAGTCATTCAGGTTCCTGGGCACCACCATCTCTCAGGACCTGAAGTGGGACATTCACATTGACTCCATTGTCAAAAAAGCTCAACAAAGACTGTACTTTCTTCATCAGCTGAGGAAGTTCAACCTTCCAAAGAAGCTGCTAAAACAGTTCTAAACTTCCATCATTGAATCAGTTCTCTGCACTTCAATAACGGTCTTGTTTAGCTCAGCTACCAAATCCCACCTCCGAAGACTACATTGTATAGTTTGGACTGCTGAGCGAATCACTGGTACAACCCTCCCTACTCTCCAAGCACTGTACTTATCCAGAGCGAGCAGAAGGGCTGATAAAATCACTCTGGACCCCTCACACCGCCTCTTTGAACTTTTACCTTCTGGTTGACGTTACAGAGCACTGTGCACCAGAACAGCCCGACACAGAAACAGTTTCCTCCCTAAGGCAATCCATCTTATGAACACTTGATGATAGTAATTGTGAAACAAACATCACTACTTGCTATACACTTTTTATACACATTTACACTTATTTAACAACATACTTTACATGCAAATTTGCACATAACAGCTGCACATATAATGTTGTATATAGTAATATACCTGTACATACACTTGTCAATTTGCATATTTGCATTCACTACTTCTATTTTTTAAATATATTTATTATTTGTTTTTGTCCTGTCTCTGTAATTCTGTTGCACTGTAGAAGCATCTGTCACAAAAGCAAATTCCTCGTATGTGTGAACATACCTGGCAATAAAGCTCCTTCTGATTCTGATTCTGCTCACTATGTAAAACAGACACCAATATTTAATTTCATTCAAACTGGCTTTCAAGTCTTTATATGTTGGTTTGTCAGTAGCCAATTTTTTGTTCACCAGATGAAAGACAATCCTGTCTTGGTTGTTTTACCCCACATCTTTCTTTGAATTGTTTTGCTATACAAACCCCAAAAGCACAGTCAGCACTTATACAGTGAGCTAGTGGATCATTATCAGGTGATTAAAATAAGTCTCCAGTTTTATGTTCAATCCTTAAATTTCTTGTCAGGTTACCTGCAAGTGATTGTGTGTTAGTTTGTTTCTTAGGTCTATCAGTGTCAGGTGCAGTCTCATTTCTGTTACAAGATAATACTAAGTGCAAATCTGTTTTTGACATGGAAAAAGTAATTTAATCTTGACTGACAGCGATAAGAGGTAGAAAAAATTATATTCTTTATCATCAGGGTGAAGTTCCCCAAACATCTACAAAGCCAAGATCTTTACAAATATTCTGAAGAGATATTGCCTGAGTAGTAAGGGATGCAGAGCTAAGTGGGTATCTATCTACAATGGTATTCAATGCACAATTAAAATCTCCTGCTACAATTTTTAAGTCTGCTGACCTGGAAATCAAGTCCAAAAACACTTTAGTAACAAAGTCAGGTGGGTGAGCTGGTGGATAATACATATTTAGTATAAGAATTGTTTTACTTTGAAATAAGCCTTCAATTATAGCATAACGACCATCTATTTCTTTAATACAATTTGTAACTTTGAGTGGTAAATTACGTTTAATGAGAATAAAAATACCTCTACTTGTAGATGTAAAAGATGAAAAATATATCTGCCCAAACCCACCCTGTTGTAATGTTAAGTGTTCTATGTCATTCAAATGAGTCTCTTGTAAAAGGCAATTTTTTCAAAAAAGACAGTATCTTTCTTAGTTTTATAGGATTATGTATACCATGAATATTCCAAGTACAAACCCTAAGCTTTCTAGACATTATGTAATGTACTAACAATCAAAAATACAATAATAAAATAAAATACAGACAAACAAAGTATATTCCAACATTTTTGCACGCACAGAGATAAATAGATAATTAATGCCTCTCACTCCTTCTCCTGTGTCTACTGTCTAGGGCAACTGCTGTTTCTCTCCATCTATACCTACACGTGGTGGTTTGTCAAAGAGAATTTCAAATGGGCTCAAATTCGTTTTTGATCTTTTTCTCATTCTCATATACATCAAAACTATGGGCAGAGCTTTGACCCAGTTTAGTCCTGTGTCTTCACAGCATTTTGCCAATTTGTTTTTTTAGTGTAACATTTTCTCTTTCAACAGCTCCACCAGAAGCTGGATGGTAACTACTGTTGTGAATTTCTAGAAGAGACCAAAACCAGGAAGACTCTTGGGTAATGTTCAAAGCAGAATCCTTTAATAAGAACTCGGCATCGCTGTGGTGTTCATCGAGAAATCTTTCAAACTTCTTTTTGTGCAAACAGGCACTCAGTTTAAATACATGTTTAACTAACATAGTGGGGAGAGGGGTAAACAAAGCATGCAATTGAAAGTGTTGTTGTCAGCAGGGTAATATGCATTTCACAGCCCCGATCTCATCAGCATACAAGTACCCATTCATGATACATTTTAGCATGAAGACAAAGCGTGCAAATGAAATACTGGAGTCCTGCCACTGGACCAGGAAAGGTGTTACCTAGCCATTTGTTAGACAATAGACACAGCCGTGCTTTGAAACTTACAATTTGCACTACTTTGGAGACATGAAACTGTGTCTCACATATAGGCTTCACCAGAATGCATTTTACAATGTATTTTATATATTTAAAGAAATTTGTAAGCTTTCAGTTCCCCCTTTGAGAGTTCTAATAACTCTCACAAAATACAAATTTAGACACTTAAGAAAAAAAGTTCATTCTTGTAACGTATTGTGGTTACAGGCTCGTGGTACTTGCTCTGTGTTTTTTTCTATATTTACAAACGGCATACTGACACAGGAGCAAACATGCCGCTATTGTCCTTGGATTTCTTGAAGGTAATATTCTGTTCTGGTTGGAAATGTAATTTTCTCGTTATGGGTGTGGGTCAAATGTTGAGTAAAACATTTGATACTGTGGATGCAAAGATAGTACAACAGTAGGAACAGCAATAGAAGAATAGCTGTTTCCTTGATCCACAGCCAGGGTTTACCTAACAGGTTTCCAAACCATGAAGAATTATCTTCAGTCATCTGGTGCAATTTTACTGAAAGATCAAGTATGTCTTGTTGAATTTTGTTCAAGTTCTTGGTTGGATCCATTCATCCGGTGCAGCACTCTGGGCCTATGATTGTGCAGGCTCCTCCTTGTTTGGCAAGAATGTAGTCCAAGGCCACTCTGTTCTGTAAGATCATTATCTTGTGTGAAGCAAGAGTGTCTGTGATATTGCCCAGGGCCAAAGCTGTATCATTGGCCAGTTTCTGAACAGAATTTGATAAGCTTCTGACTTGATCAAGGGCTTGCATGACACCATAAGACGGAATTAATGCTCCAAGAGTTCTTGACCACCATGTTTGCGCACAAGTGAGTCCTGGAATGCAGCCATCTTCTTCCTTTGTGGTAGGAGCGGAGTTATGCAGATGTAGAGAGCTTGGGGTGGAGTGCATATTTTCTCTGATAGCCGTAGAACATAAACCAGTGTGCACCTGCCGTTGAATTGGCTGGGAAGGATGTCATAGGCTGAAAGTCCACATAACCAAAAGGTTCCTGTTGGTGAAGGAATCATACGCCACTGATTTAAAATAAGGTGCACGTATCACAGTTGGAGATCGGGTGTGCCACCCAGGGGATTCCTGCTCCTACTGAAGGTGGGTGTGGCATGCAGATGTTCTTTCCAGCAAACAAGGCATTTCTTGACATATTCATCAGCTCTAAGAATATGTTGCTTTGTGAGTCTATGGCTTGTGCGATGTTCATGATGATCACTAGTACGGCAATCTTGATCATATTGATGGATGACTGAAGTTCTTGTATGTAGTTCTCTGCGTTGTGTATTCTTCTGTGACGGTTGGTTTAGCAGTGGGTCTAGTTGTCTCTTGAAGGTTGTGACTAGACTTGCAGGTGAGAAGGTTGGTGTCTATGGGTCTCGGGACAACACGTTGTATCTGCACAGAATATGAAAGAAAAACAAAAGGCGACGAAACAGTATTTGTTGCAAAAAGAAAAAAAGGTCAAATTTGCAAACACTAGTTTTGTATCCTCTGTTAAATCTAATTCTGCTATAGTTGTTCCTTCTTTCCCTATTTCTTAATTCCCATGACACCTAAAGAAACAGTGAGGTAAGGATGGACTAATAAATGGGCAGGACCTATTTGGGGTGTCTTCACCCAGGGGTGGCCCCCGATCCTTAATGGACCAGTTCTTCCCTGGGCACCCCACTGTTCCTTGTGTCCTATCCTATCCCTGTAGGTGGTGGAACAACCTTACAATGCGAGACATGTGTCCAAGTTTCCCTGACACAACACTGCAGCTGCTGTAATCAACATCACTTGATGTGGTCCATGCCATTTAGGCTCTAATGGCTTGTTTCTGAATGACTTTATCATGACCCACTGACCTGGGATGATTGTGTGTCCACCTTCCGGTGGATTCTGCCAACACGACTCAACTCTCTCTCTGGCATTCTGTACAGACGCTGTAAGATTTTCACAGTAAGCTATCAGAGCATGAGACAACGTGTACATCAGCATTTCTAAGATCAATTACACCTGGCATCTGCATTGGGCGTCCAGTAATAATCTCATGAGGGCTCAGTCCTACTGATCTGTTAGGTGATGCTCTCATACTACACAGTACCGCTGGAAGTGCTTCGACCCATGAAACTCCTTCCTGATGCATTTTGCTTAGCCTGGTTTTAATTGTCCTATTAGCTCGTTCAACCTGTCCTGATGCTTGTGGTCTGTAGGGGCAGTGAAGATTCCACTTAATCTTCAACATTTTAGACACTTCCTTGACTACCTGTCCTGTGAAGTGTGTACCCTGATCTGAGTCAATGGAATCTGGTAATCCCCATCTGGGAATAAAATCAGTGATTAGACATTTAGCAGTATGTGCAGCTGTAGCACGTCCTGTTGGATAAGCTTCAATTCATCTCGAGAACTTATCATTACCCCCCTGTAAAGGAAAAACTGATGTTTTGATAGTAATAGATATGTAATCGACCTGCAGGTGACGAAATGGCCCCGGTGGAGCTGGGGTATGTGTTGCTGCTGTAGTTGCTGCTGGCACATCATTATTTTTCTGACATGTAACACATCTTTTCACTGTTGTTTCGGTGGCTACATTTCTGAATTTTAGATTCCACCATTGATTTGAGAACCTGTGATTCATGGTTGCTGAACCACTGTGACCCAAATTGTGTATTTGTTGAGCCAAATATGGCAACAGTGATTCGGGAGCAATATATTTTCCCTCTTTAGTCCAGCAGCCAGATGAATTCACTGTGGCTCCTTTGTCCAACCAGGTCCATGCTTCATATAAAGGAACATCTTTGTACAGATCAATGATTGATTCAGGAGGCAGAAATGTTTTCTGTGCTGTACTACCTGAACATACGTGTACATTAGCATAATAACAAGCCTGTTTAGCTGCTACATCAGCAAGAGCATTACCTTTAGCTTCCATTGTATTAGCTGTGAGATGTGCTTTCACTTTAATCACCGCCAATTTCTTAGGGAGTTTCATGGCAAACATTAGATCTTTCACTAATCCAGCATGCTTAATGGGGGATCTGGCAGATGTTAGAAACTGTCTACTTTGCCAAATGACACCAAAATCATGAATTACCCCAAAAGCATATCTGGAATCAGTGTAAATATTTGCAACTGATCCTGAAGCTAGTGTGCATGCTCTAGTTAAGGCTACTAGTTCTGCAGCTTGAGCTGACAAATGATCTGGAAGACGGCCTGTAGCTATTACTTCTGTGGTGGAAGTTACGGCATAACCTGCTCGTCTGTTACCTTCAATGATTTGTGCTGAACCATCAACAAACAACTCCCATTCTGCATTCTCTATGGGCGTTTCTGCTACTTCACGTGTAGGGTTATATGCAAGCGTGACACAATCATGAGTTATTTCTCCTTCATCCTCTAACACAACTTCAGTCAATGCAGACATCATACATGAGGATGGGTTTGTGATTGGTGCATGCTGTAAAACAACGTTTGGGGCTGTGAGAGTCATTAACCAATTTCCCCAACGAGAGGAAAGGACAGAAGTGACTTTTGCTTGATTCATTAGTGCAGACACTGTGTGAGGGCATCTTACATTTACAGTCTGACCTAACACCATTACTGCTGAAGCCTGAAGAGCTAGATGAACTGCCTGCACTGCTCTAAGCCATGGACCCATACCTTGAGCGACTATGTCAAGTTTACCAGAATAGTAATGAATTGGGTGTAAACTGCCCCCATGATCTTGCATTAAACATGCTGTCATAAAGCCTGAGTGTTCATGAACATAAAGCACAAAGGGCCTATCTGATTGTGCAATTCCTAATGCTGGTGCTTGACATAGTGCTCTTTTCAAATTATTGAAAGCGTTAAGCTGGGTTTCTTCTATACAAAAGGTATCAGAATCTTTAACCTGACCTTTCAATAAGTCATAGAGTGGCTGGGCAATTGAGGCATACTCTTCGATCCACGGTCTACAGTAACCTGCTGTTCCTAAGAATGATCCGAGTGCTTTAATGGTAGTAGGTGGAGGTATTATTTTTACTGAAGCTGCTCGATCCTCTGAAATGGATCCATTTCCTGTGCCAATTGTTTGACCCAGAAATGTAACTTGATTTTTAGCAATTTGAGCTTTGTGAAAGCTGCATTTATGTCCTTTTTTATGCAAATAGTCTAACAATACTGCCAATTCAGTTTTATGTACCTCATGATCAGTCGAGGCAATCAAAATCATCAACATACTGAATCATAGTAGACTTTTTGACTGGACATTCTGGGTCACACAAATCACGTCTGACAGCTTGATGATAAATAGTTGGGGAATTTTGAAATCCCTGTGGTAACCGTGTCCACTGGTATTGTTCATAGTCAACTGTGAAAGCTAACCATGTCTGGCTGTCAGAGTGCAATGGTACAGAAAAGAATCCATTAGACATATCAATTACTCAAAAAAATTTTACATTCTAGTGGTAGACCATTACAAATTGTAGATGGATCTGCTTCTAATGGGGTAATTTTATCAATATGTTTATTGGCTACTCTGCAGTCTATGGTGAGTCTCCATGTTCCATTAGCTTTTTTTATAGGCCAAATGGGTGAGTTACAGGTACTGTTAGTTTTAACTAGCACTCCTTGCTTCAGTAAATTTTCTATAATAGGTTTCACTCCCTGTATAGCTTCCTTACTGATTGGATATTGTTTGGTAACTGGAGGTGGAGTTCCTGTCAATTTAACTGGTTCTACACCTGTCAGAAGTCCACAATCATCCTTGTCTTTTGCCCAAATTGGATGATTCTGTAAGAAAGCATACTCGGGAGTGTTTGCATTATCAGTAGAAACTTGCACTGAAGAAATTTTTATGCTAGCTGTTTCTGAGGACATGTCTAAAGTTAGATGTAATTGTCTTAGTATATCCATGCCTAGTATTGCACCTGTATTTAATGGAGCACATAGCAATTTTGTTGACAATTGAGTTTTTGGGCCAAATTGTACCTCTATGGACGGGGTTTCAAACAAAACAGAATCTTCACCTATTACACCTGTTAAGGAAAGTTTAGTTTTGTTGTACGAAATGTTTAAATTTGTAGCCAATTTCATAGGAATTACTGTAATTTCTGCACCTGTATAAAGTAAGAAAAATCAATCTCTTTATCTTGTATGCTACCTTTCACAAAAATTCTTTTGTCATTGTGATGTATTACAGGGGAAAGGTAGCTACTCACAGCCCCAACAATTAGTTTTTTTCTTGGTGTTGTGCTCTTAGAAGAGCCTGAGCAAGCTGTCCTAATGCTGCGGTAGACAATGGCGGAACTACTTCGGGGTTGTAGACAGGCTGAGAAGGAGCAGAATTATGCACAGCATGTCTTTTGCTATCTTGCAACTTCTTCCTACACTCTTTCTCCCAGTGTCCTAATTTCCCACAGTAGTTGCATTTGCCTTCTCTTTTAGGCCACCTAGTGTCTTGTTTTTTTGTACTAAATGTTGTTGCTGCTACTCTCACTTTTGCTTTAACATCAGCATCTTTTTCCCCATGCAGCTAACTTGTCTAGATTATTTCTGATAGTATTGTTATACCAAGTAAGATCTAGAAATGGCAATGCTTTCCTGTACTCAATTACAAGGCCAGATGCGAACTAGTGGTCCCTTGTCATCTAACACATTTTCAGGGTCTTCAACAATTCCACTGTAAGCTATGGCTGTCTAACAAAACCTCTCAGTGAATTCATTCACCGATTCATTTTTCTTTTGAGCACAGTTAGTGACTCTGGACCAATCTATTTTGAGTCCCATTATATTTTTTTGAGTTTTCAAAACACCCTCCCTCAAATCGTCTTTACTGGCATGTCGTAGATCAGAGACAGCAGCTTCAAAATTGCTGAATTCAGATTCTGTTAGAATTTGAGACATTAGCTGTGTAACTTGTCAATGACATGTCATAAAGCCGCATTTTGCTGATTAGTGCTCTCCTAAAATCAGAAAAATTTTTGCGAGCTGAAGGTAAACTTTGAGAGAGTCTTTCTATATCTTTAGGTCCTAGTTGCTTTGGTAACAGCCTGAACTCGGACAACAGCAGCATTGAAAGAAACACTTTCATTTTCCTCAATTCTCTGTGATCCTCTCCTAGCACCACAAACATTCACTGACTCTACAGGTACATCCGTTTCAAAGAAAGTTTGTAAGTCTGGATAAATATTATCAGACTCACTGATTTCTTCAACATCAGCCTTATCTGAAACTTTATTGTGATTTAGTTTCTTTGTCAAAGATGCTACTTTAGCACGGAGCTGTTTGATCTGCTCCTCTAGCTCTGAGTTTTACTTAGTTTGTTGTGTGGCTAGTGCTAAAGCAAATTCTCTGTGACAGCAAATAATGCCTTTTACATTGTTTTTACGAATGCTGGCACCTAATACTTTTTTACATTCATCTACAGACCAAATTTTGCCTGGATGGATCTCATATTTCTGAGTTAGCCCTTGTCTAACTTTCTCAGTGACTATTCGATCCATTTGTACTCCTAAAATTTATGTAAATTCCTTATCTGACCACAAAGGAGTCGCAAGACCACCTTTTTCATTTGTGGGGATCAGTCTAGCATTCTTCTTAAACATTTTGTGGGTTTCTGGGTTACCACACAAACAAAACACTAAAAAAACTTATCTGATCAACAGACTGTATGTTAACACAGTTAACCTTCCCTGGCAATGCAGAGGACAAACACAAACTACTAGCACTTCACGCTAAACAAAAACAAAAGGGTAACAAAATATTAACACGTAAGGTTAATCTTCCCTGCCTGAACAGAGGATAACATATTTTAGCACAAAAGGCTAACTTCCCTGCCTGAACAGAGGATAACAGATTTTAGCACAAAAATGCTAAACTTCCCTGCCTGAACAGAGGACAACAGATTTTAGCACAAAAGCTAACTTCCCTGCCTGAACAGAGGATAACAGATGTTAGCACAAAAAGCTAACTTCCCTGCCTGAACAGAGGATAACAGATTTTAGCACAAAAAGCTAACTTCCCTGCCTGAACAGAGGATAACAGATTTTAGCACAAAAGTGCTAAACTTCCCTGCCTGAACAGAGGATAACTTATTTTAGCACAAAAAAATGCTAAACTTCCCTGCCTGAACAGAGGATAACAGATTTTAGCACAAAAGTGCTAAACTTCCTTGCCTGAACAGAGGATAACTTATTTTAGCACAAAAATGCTAAACTTCCCTGCCTGAGAACAGAGGATTACTTATTCATCTCTAAGATAAAATTTAGAGGATAACTTAGCTAACCAAACCCACAGCTGTTTGTTAACTCTTCTCTGACGGCGCAGAGGGTACCAAATGTACTGGTTTGTACGGTTCTTTTTATAGAGTGAAAACTCACCAAATCGTAGTTGAACTGAAAAGATTCACCCTGAAGAGAAGTCTGATCTTTCTTGAGCTTGATGTTTCAATCAGAATTCAAGTAAATTTAATTTCCATCAGGGTTGCAGTCACCAAATAGTTGAGAATATGTGACCTCAGATGTTCAACTTCAAATTGCTGGAACTGGAACGATTCCGTCTTGAGTAAAGTCAGATATTTGTTAAAAATGAAAATTCAAACTTGATTTAGGTGAATTTCTCTATCCGGCTCACGGCACCAAAACTGTTGTGAATTTCTAGAAGAGACCAAAACCAGGAAGACTCTCGGGTAATGTTCAAAGCAGAATCCTTTAATAAGAACTCGGCATCGCTATGGTGTTCATCGAGAAATCTTTCAAACTTCTTTTTGTTCAAACAGGCACTCAGTTTAAATACATGTTTAACCGACATAGGTGGGGAGAGGGGTAAACAAAGCATGCAAATGAAAGTGTTGTTGTCAGCAGGGTAATATGCATTTCACAGCCCCGATCTCATCAGCAAATAAGTACCCATTCATGATACATTTTAGCATGAAGACAAAGCGTGCAAATGAAATACTGGAGTCCTGGTCCACTGGACCAGGAAAGGTGTTACCTAGCCATTTATTAGAAAATGGACACAGCCGTGCTTTGAAACTTACAATTTGCACTACTTTGGAGACATGAAACAGTGTCTTACATATAGGCTTCACCAGAATGCATTTTACAATGTATTTTATATATTTAAAGAAATTTGTAATCTTTCACTACAATGTATTTTCAAATCAATTTCCAAAAATTTACCCACTTGTTTGATTGCATTATTAACAAAATGAGTACTGTAGTCCGAACTTATTTTTCGTGGAATTTCCCATCTCGGGACAATCTCAGTCAGTAACGCTTTTGCTACTGCTGCCGAATCTTGTTTTGAAGTCGGAAAGGCTTCAACCCATTTTGACCATATGTGAACCATCACCAGACAGTACCTCTTCCCATTATATGGGGACAGTTTAATGAAATCCATCATTAAATATTCAAATGGTGGGTGGGTGAGATGTTGTGGAACTTTTATCGCTCTTGCCACATTATGTATATTGCAAATTACACAACGTCTACAGAAATTGTCCGCAAATGTGGTAAATCCTTTTGTTGAACCACAGCTCTCTCATTTGCGTAACCATTGCTGTTTTTGATGCATAATCTTTACCGTGCATCAATTTCGCATAATGTTGAAAAAAACATTGCTCTTCCATACATTATCCTTCACCACACAACCAGACTGTCTCCACTTGTTTTTCTCCAGTCCAGTCGCAAATGTATGCATATCCTGTAAAGACGAACAGATATCGTTGTTATTGTTGACAAAGTACATTAAGAGCTGTCCTCATCTCGGGACGCTGCGACTTTCGCTGCTGCGTCTGCTCTCGAGTTTCCTGTAGACACAAAATCTTTATTGTTAGTATGTGCTGCGCATTTGCAAATGGCCAGTTTGCCAGGTAACAAAATCGCCTCCAGTAGTGCAGCCACTAAAAGAGCATGAAATATTGGTCGACCATCAGATTTCAGAAAATGTCTGTTTCCACAAAGCCCCAAACTCATGAGCTACCTCAAACACATATCTTAAATCAATATACATGCCTCTGTCAAAGCCACAAGCTCTGCGGCCTGTGCAGAATAGTGCCCTGGTAATTTCCCAGAAGTTACCACATCAAATTCAGTTATTACTGCGTGACCAACCTTGTTCTGGCCCGTTTGTGGATCTTTATATGCCGAACCATCCACAAATAGGACATTGTCACAATTTTCAAGCGGTTCTTCAGAGAGGTCAGGTCGTGGTGTACACACCTGTTCAAGAGCTGTCATACAACACTGATGCTCCTGCCCATCTTCCTCTTTAGGAAGAAGAATAGCAGCATTCAAACCTGTACATCACTTATGTTTTCTGTTCTTGAAGTATCATGGACACTGCGTGCGGCACCATCAGTATCAAATCAGAATAACCAACAAAATCTCTTTAAGCCATAACAGCTTTTTTCTAAAGCTCTTAAGCAACGTGGCAGGCCTGCTGCTACAGGGTAAATTTTACTTGAAAAGTAGGCCACAGGTTGCAGCCTGCCTCCATGATCCTGAAGTAATGTCGTCATAAATCCGCTCTTTTCATCAACCATTTGAACAAAGAGTTTAGTTGGGACTGATAGGCCCAAAGCAGGCACCTCAGCCATTTGTAACTTGATATTTACAAATGCCTGCTCTGCCTCTGTTGTCCATGTCTGATGTTTATCAGTAGATTTCATGTTTTATTGTAAAGTTAGAGCTCTCAGGGCTGTTCCAAAATTGCATAATTTGGAATGAATGTACGACAGTAGGAGCACATTCCTAAAAAGGACATTTGTTTTTCGTCATTGGTGTAGGTACATCTTTTATACCTTTCACCCTTTTTTTTCAAACAAAGATTTGCTGTGTGGAGTAATGACATGTCCCAAAAAAGTTACTTTTTGTTTTACAAATTGCAGTTGTGTCAAACTGACCTTGTGACCCTCCGCTGCTAAGTGCTTCAGGAGAGACACAGTGTCAGTGTCATAAGTCTGTTCATCTTCAGCACAGATCAACAAATCATCAACATACTGCAGCAAGGCAGTTTCAGCTGTCAGGGCCAAAGGTACCAAGCTTCTTAACAAGGCCTCATTGTACAAAGTTGGAGAGGATGTAAAACCTTGACAAGCGTGTGAAAGTGTAGCCTTTGCAATTAAAATTAAATGCAAACCAAAACTGGCTATCTTTGTCCACCGGCACGCTAAAAAATGCATTTGCCAAGTCAACCACAGAATAGAATTGTGATTTTTCAGGAATTTGTGACAAAATAGCATATGGGTTAGGAACCAATAGAGCTCTTTGTTTTACAGCTGCATTTACTGCTTGTAAATCTTGCACAAAATGCCACTCAGTTGGCTGTCCATTATCCCTTATCTTTTTAATAGGAAAAATAGGTGTTTGCACTTCAGAATTGTTGCATGGGACAATAACACCTTGCTCCAGTAAGGGTTTAAATACTAGGGTAATGCCATCAATGGCTTCTTTTTTCAAAGGATATTGTTGTTGACATAGTCTGTAATTCGATTTGGGAATAATGATCACTGGATCACAGTCTTTGATTAAACCCACATCATGTTTGCTTTTTGCCCACAATTTATTTGGCACCTCTGCTAAGGCATGGTGAATGTCAGTAGCGTTACAGTCAACCATGCAAGATTTCACAAAAATTGTCAATAGCAATTTTTGTTCTTCACACAGCTATTTCATACATGCAATCACATCCGAATGATTTAAGCTGCTAACTCCATTCTACCCCTCCCTCTTATTTCTCCCAGTCTGCTGTTTCAACACCCCACATCAGCCCAAGACTTGGAAGATTCGGCCCTTGAGATTGATAAGTGAGGCACACCCTGCTCTGGCACAAGATAAAGTGAATGCTGCTTTTCTGTCAGAGACACACAGACTGCACAGATACTTTCTGCCAATACTTTTTCTGACATCTTTTTCAGAATCAAAGTCTTCATCTCTGTCAATTACGACATGTCACATGCAATGCAGTTCACCAGGTGACATTACATCAATGTTAAAAGGTTTTAATTATTCTTTAGCTAATTTGCTAATTAAATCAGCCCATTCATCGTTTTCAATGAGCCATTCGTAAGCCCTCTGTGGTGCTTGTGATTCAAATAGCAAACAACAAAACTCCTCTCCTTCTTCCACTCTCACTCTAGAGGAGTCTGCTGTAAGAGTTAAATTTAGTTTACACAAAATATCCCGACCCATTATTGGCATGGGACACTTTGGTGAACAAACAAATGCGTGTTTAAATACTTTGCCCCCCTCTGTTTCACAGGTCAGCGGAGCTGTAAATCGCTCAACAGCTGTATGACCAGATGCAGACAGAGACTCGTGAAATTTGTTTGTCAAGGGCATTTCACACTGTAAATCACATGTTCAAATACATGATGTGCTTGATGTGCTGGCTCCACTGTTAGCTAACAACTCAACCAAAGTATTCTCAATCAACAGAGTATTTTGGCATATCTAAAAACGCTTCATTATCAAAAAATAATGCCATTTCATCAGAAAAGTCATTAACATTACTGTGATCAAAATTACAGTAAGAAATGCAAGCTTTTTCTTCATTGCAGAGGGCAGAACGGATATCAGTGTATGTGAATGTGTTTATCTTTTGTGTCTGCATTTGAGTGTGTTAAAGAATATTCACTTCCCTTTCCTGTAGCTGTTGGCTGCTCGCCCAGACCCCCTCCCCTCTGCTTCTCCCTCTCCGCACATCAGTTCGTCGATGCTGGTTTGCGCTTCTCGGGGCATTCACTTGACCAATGTCAATCTTGATGGCAGCGCAGGCACTTGGTGCAATCCCTTGTCACATGATCAGTAGCACCGCAGGCTCTGCAGCTTCCATCGCCACCAGGCACATTTGAGTTTCTCCATTTTTTGCCATCTTTCTCACCCTTGGCACCCTTGTCGCCTTTGAACTTACCGTATCTTGGGTTTTCAGGTCTCGACACTGCTTGTACAAGAGCCATGTGCAGCTCTTTCTCTGGTTTCTTCTTGACTTGTTCTTGTTTTGCAGACAGCTTATCTTCAGCATGTAGAACATATTACAGAATGTCTGTTAAACGTCCGTTTCTCCAGTTCAAACTGATGTCCTCCACTCGCTTCATGTGGGGCTTGCGTTGGTGCGGTTGGTCTTCTGGAAGGGCAGCGGTCTAAGTCGGGGTCAATTTTCAGGGCTCGCAGCTTAGCCACGGGATAGTGAAGATATGGCGGAATCTGTTTAAAAAAGGGTTAGCAGGGCTAATTAATCTTTCATTCACATTTTCACTTCACATATTTTCCCTACATGCCAGCTGTTTTTGGAACATTTTCCTCTGCCTCTTATCTGCCTCACTCAGCCAACAATGACAGTTTCATCACAAAACAAGCACACATGCCTTTTACAACAACCCGCTTTTTCTTCTGTCTTTCCAATCAACTCTTTCACTGTGTTTAACCTAATAACACTCAACATTCCTTCCCTCGGAAAGTTGTGATACTCAAATTTTCTATATCTCGCATGCCTGTTTCTCCATACAGTTGTTCCATATTCCAAAACACCGGTGTATCATATTTTCTCACTTTACTCTGGGACTTCCCCATTCTGGTGATCACCCCCTCTCTGTGGACTTTTTTGGTACCTATTAATCTATTGGACGTCTCCAACAGATTAGATTTTTCACCTAAAATCGAAAAGTTAAGTTTTACAGCTCTAATTACGTGCGTCACAATTTCAACTTCTTTCTGGAAGTAAATCGCACGCCCCCTGATTTCAACCCCCTACTGGGAGTAAATTGCTTTTAGCTAGCCAAACGTAATAAAAGGTCTTGATCCAGGGACTTTAACCCCTCTGCAACAGTTGTCTGTAGCAAGTCACGACTCAGATCTCACTTATATTCATTATGCTGCTATCCCACAGAGACAGATCTACCATTATGGTGATGGGCCAAGTTAAATCTTTTAACTGCCCAATCAGATACTCAAAACTTGAAAATAAATGAATTCCCATCACAGCTATCTGTCCACTTTTCACGCTAGCCCATGTTGTCAATGAATGAAGTTGCGTCATCAGGTGAGGTGAAGCGATTCATTGTCCCGCTAATGTTCAGCCTCAGTGTTGCTGGGTACAACAGAGCATATTAAATTTTTAACTTCTGCAACTGTTTTTTGATATTGTCAAAAGTGTTGTGCTTCATCAGCATTGCAGAATAATCGTTGGAAAACAGAATCCCCTGACCTTCATCTGTGCTCCTCTCTGGATCCGTGCCACATTAACGTGCTGCGTTCAGCACTCGCTGCTTGTCTGTAAAGTTATGGAACTTTATGATGACAGTTCTGGGTCATTGAGCAGGTCCTGGTACTGGTGCCAAAGAGCGATGAGCATGATCAAGCTTGATCCGCCTGGCTTTTGTGGCGATCTTTAAGTAATCGGGGAGCCATTTTTCGAAGAAATAAACAGAATCACTGCCCTTCATTCCCTCTGGCAGCCCGATTAAACGCAAATTACACCTACGCCCACGATTCTCCAGATCATCAATATGCGCTTACATGTCGCTTGATTTTTTTTTGAAGATCAGCAACTGTTTTCTGCAGAGATTTAGTTGAATTTTCCACACCAGCGATCCTTTCCTCCACCTGGCCTACTCGTTCAACCAAGGCTTGGAACTGAAACATTTGATTGTTAATTAGGGCTAGGACAGTGTCCACTTTTTCATCTATTACCTTCGTAATATTTTCAGTTAATTTGTCCAAAGCTTCAAAAAGTTGGAGCTGGAACTTTCCTCATCACAACTCACACCCGCATCATCAGCTTCCTGCTCGACACTGCTAATGGTAGAGCTTTTTGACATCGTTTTCTTCACTTTGGGCATTTTGTTATACTTTCGAAAAATATTGATTTTACAGACATGGCACAGTCTCTCTCTAATCAGGACGAGTGAAGGTATATTTTTTACTGAATATTTGAACTAATGCCACAGGAGCTCACCAAAATGCGTGATCTATGACACCATTTTCCTCCCCCCACTTTTGTTTTTTGTTGCCAATGTTAATAATGCAGTGTATGGGTTGGGCACAGGAAGAGGCGGCGTGACCACTATCAAGCTAATCTGTCTTAAATAACGTACCATCCTGTATTTGTCAGTGCCAGGTTTTGGCACAGGCAAAAGTGGGCTGTTCCATTCAGAGTAAGTTGGTTTTAAAACTCCTGATTTCAACAATCCTGTGATTGTTGCTTCAATGCCAACCTCAGGTCTATTTCTGTATTGGGGTACCCAAATAGGTGCATCAGAATGTGGTACTATTCAAGATCTTAATGTGAAAGAAATTGGGGGTATTTTCTATCTTATGTAACTGGGGTCGTAGGTTAAACAATTACTCCCCAGAGTAGATGTTTTACTGCTAAAATTACTTTTACGAGTCTCAGCTCCAAAAAGTCTAAAAGTAAGATCACTGTGACACCTTTATCTACCAAGATGTTTAACAAACACCTCTAGCTTCATCCATAGAAATCCCCTCATTCTTTGCAAACGCACACACAAACACTATTGAAATAGACTTCTAAGTAGCAAAGCAGGAACCTTAGTGCTTCCCTCTTTACTACCGTTCGGACGTCTTTGCTTACTGCTCCACTCTTTGCACTCTTGCTTTTTATATTTTATACTCTAATTTTAACTTGAGCCTATCAGCACAGTGCTCAAACACAGCTTGAAGATCAACAAAATATACAAACTTTCTGGAATACAACTTTACTAACATGAGGGGAATTCTCGACTAAACAATCCTCCCGCTACCAGCTGCTTACATTCCTGAGATGGGAAAACGCGCCTTTGAAAATGCCTCTGGATCAGATTAATTCAGAATCTCACTGCTGCACAAACTGCCACAGACTTCTACAAAAATTGCAGTTCTTGAAACAGTTACTTGTGATCCGATCAGAACTGCCGGATCACACAGGACCATTTCATCATGGACCCTCACAGCATACAGCCAGTGAGTAAATCTACTCCAGCTAAGGTTGAGCACAGAGAAACAGAATGAAACTGTTGAAAATGAACATAACCAATGGCATCAACAAGGTGTGAGACCAAAGGGTACTCGAGGGGTCAGATCACGAAGATCATATGCTGCTGCATTAGCATCCTCTACCCCAAATACAGCTCGGATTCATATACAGCTTCAGAACAGATATGAACTTGAGTAATATGGGTAAAGAATCCCCAAATGCAGTCAGACAGATGACTCAGCAGCTAATTCTGCATGGAACGGAGGCTCAAGGCTGACTAGACAGCTCAGATTGCAGCTGAGATAAGAACATTGTTGGAGATTAAATAATCAGGAATTTTAGGAGCAGAGCTACAATGACATACTGCTTTCCTCATGCGACAGTTTCTGATGTAAACAAAGAACTTGAGAAAATTCTGAAGAAGCACAAGACTGCTAAACAGATTATCATGCATGTGAGGAAGAATGATATTTGGAAGGAGCAGTCAGAACTGCTCAAGAAAGATTTCTGTGAACTCTTGGAAACAGATGAAAGATTAATCAGAGGACCACTGCCTGCAAATTGCCAAATATGTTTTCACTGCTTGTTGGCCTAAATGCATGGCTGCAGAAAACATGCAACATGAAAGACTGAATTTCAATGACAACTTCAATCTCTTCTGGAATCAAAGACAACCATTTATATCAGACGGGCTTCATCCAAACAAACTTGGTGCAAAAGTGCTAAAGGACAATATCAATTTCTCCCTCCAACATCCATCGGCTGCGTGTGCCACTGAACTCCACTCAAATGGCACACACATCCCTAGAAAATGTCCTAATGACCACACGACTTCAAATCAGCTCCTGAGTGGACTTGAGGCTGACGCATCTCACAAGGACAGTGATAACGCCACACAGCCAAAACAACCACTGCTCACAGACACTGCCACCTGCACTCTGCAGAATCTCCAGAGCCACAGCCTATCACCAGACACTCTCTTCTTGTCAACTTGCTCACCTCTCTTGGGTTTCTTAAAAAAGATGGAGGAACTGGTGTTTTCTGGAAATAAACTCACACTTCATTGCTGCAAGCCACCTGGAACCCACCTGAAAGAGCCCTCAGACTCTTGCCACTCCGCCAGGGCCTGTTCAACCTTCATATGCTCCCACTGAGCCAAATAATGAGAAGGAACCAAATCTCCTACCACAGCTATGCTGATGACTCTCAGATTCACTTAGCCTTACTGCCTAATGACTTCAGCCCCATTGACACCCTCTGCCAATGCATTAATAAAATGAACAGTTGGATGTGCCAAAACTTTCTTTAGTTAAACAAAGACAAAACTGAAGTCATTAGCCACATTTCCACTATTGCGCCTAAAGCGAAAGTTCCTCGGGGCCAGTGGCCGGCCTTTTTCCTTTACTTAAGATAACCGAATAATATGTGACATCCTTAAATTATTCCCTTAAATAAAGGGGAATTACCTATTAAGTGTCTTATAGTCTAGGGAAAAATGTATGACTTTCCTGAGCATTTGGGCTGAATGTTTGACGGCGTCTCCCAAAACGAGGATTTTATAAAAATTTTTTTAATGTATTTTCATCCCTTTGTTAATGGCGAGATCAATGACCCGACAGTGGAAATGCGGCTATTGTGATTAGGAACAGATTACAGCATTACATACTTCAGTAAATGGAATTTTATTTATGACAAAATATTAAAATAATAATAATAATAAAAAAAAAAAAAAAACAAAAAAAAACAGTGTCCATGAGTTTAAGACATTTTTTCTCCACCTCATCATTAAGACAATTTCTATGAAAATGTATCAAACTGTATTACAGACACACTGTGACTGAAGTCAGTAACAATGCATCAAACTGAAGTCAGACAAATTAACTTAAGAAAAATACAGATTTGAAACATGAAAACTTTTCCATGCATAAGGAATCATCAGCAAGAATCAATTGCAATGTAATTGCAGAGTAGAGGGGAAAAAAAAGTAGGTAAAAGTAATTAAGCATCTAAATGACTTAAGTCAAAAAGATTAACTTCAAAACACAGATTTGTGCACAAACATCAACATATCCCGAGATTGATTGAGAGATA
>CAIGQW010055714.1:1322479-1346777 GCA_903798125.1 Danio choprae | reverse complement strand
GTTTGTCATTGTGGCCTTTCAGGAATCAGTCTCATGTACTCCATTCCTCCATGACCACCACAACATCAGCTTGGGATACGGCCTGGTCCAGGAAACCTTGGGATCATCTCTTCACTGGTCTTGGATCGCATCAATGGCACTGCATAGTCTGTAGGGGCCTCGGAATGAGTATGGTGGAAATAGAAAATAAAGAAAATAATTACCTTAGCTGCTGTTCATAGTGTATTTAAAAAAAAATGGATTGTTATAGATGAAAATAGCAGTTATATAAACAAACATAGAAACAAACATGTAAAGCATATGAGTTTCTAACACAATGTCTGGTGCATTGATACAGAAGGAGTGTGTTCTACAGGTAGTTGTCAAGCCTGCTCACCTGTGTAGAGCACACTCATGCACCATACCGTTATGCGATGCATTGAGTGTATGCTTTACTAAAAAGATAGGTCTTTAATCTAGTTTTAAACTGAGAGAGTGTGTCTGAGCCTCGGACATCATCAGGAAGGCTATTCCAGAGTTTAGGAGCCATAAATGAGAAGGCTCAACCTCCTTTACTCGACTTTCCTATTCTAGGTACTATCAAAAGTCCTGAGTTTTGAGGTCTTAAAGAGCGGGCTGGATTGTAGTGAGACAGAAGGTTGGTTAGATAAACAGGAGCTAGATTATTTAAAGGTTCATAGGTAAGAAGCAATGTTTTGTAATCAATACGGAACTTAGGTAGCCAGTGTAAAGAGGATAAAATTGGGGTGATATGATCATATTTTCTAGACCTGGTAAGAACTCTGGCAGCTGCATTTTGTACTAGCTGAAGTTTATTAATAGAGAATGCTGGGCAACCAGCGAACAGAGCATTACAGTAATCCAGCCTAGAAGTCATAAAAGCATGAGCTAGCTTTTCTGCATCTGAGATGAGTAGCATATTTCGTAACTTAGCGATATTTCTTAGATGAAAGAAGGCATTTTTTGTGACATGGGAGATATGATTTTTAAAAGTTAAATTGCTGTCTAATATAACGCCCAGATCTTTTATATCCCTCTTTGCATCCCTCTAATTGCAGGTCGAGTTGTGAGTTCTGCTGTGTACTGGATTTAGGCCCAATAAGTAATAATTCTGTTTTGTCTGAAATGACAATGAAAATGCTGAAAGGGAAAAAATTCGCTACAGTCAAGAAGTCATGTTTCCTGAGGAAATCAAGACTCTCCGGAAATAACTTTGAAACAAAGTAATGCTCTTTTCAGGTTGTCACCAGTTTTACAAAACAAAATCTTGAGAGTAGGTGGCAGACTAAGTAGGTCTGCTATGCCCGAGGAGGCCAAGCATCCTGCAATTTTGTCAAAGGACCATCACGTTGCACACTTAATTTTAAGATCAATTCATGTAAATGTAGGTCATAGTGGTTGTAATTACATGTTGTCCAAGTTGTTATTAAACCATGTAAAGGGTTTAATAAGGATGCAGGATGTAAGAATCATCTGGATTTATACTTTCATTTTAAATAAACACGCATTTGTTTACAAATTTGTCTGAACTCAACGTTCCTGCCACTGCAAAGAAAGATATAGTTTGCGGCTACAGTCGTGGCCAAAAGTTTAGAGAATTACATAAATGTTGGAAATTGGAAAAGTTGCTGCTTAAGTTTTTATAATAGCAATTTGCATATACTCCAGAATGTTATGAAGAGTGGCCAGACGAATTGCATAGACCTTCTTTGCCATGAAAATTAACCTAATCCTCAAAAAAACTTTCCACTGCATTTCATTGCTCTAATTAAAGGACCTGCTGAGATCATTTCAGTAATTGTCTTGTTAACTCAGGTGAGAATGTTGACGAGCACAAGGCTGGAGATCATTATGCTGATTGGGTAAGAATGGCAGACTTGACATGTTAAAAGGATGGTGATGCTTGAAATCATTGTTCTTCCATTGTTAACCATGGTGACCTGCAAAGAAATGCGTGCAGCCATCATTGCGTTGCATAAAAATGGCTTCACAGGCAAGGATATTGTGGCTACTAAGATTGCACCTAAATCAACAATTTATAGGATCGTCAAGAACCTCAAGGAAAGAGGTTCAATTCTTGTTAAGAAGGCTTCAGGGCGTCCAAGAAAGTCCAGCAAGCGTCAGGATCGTCTCCTAAAGAGGATTCAGGATTCTAGGGTCCATGGCCTAGAAACTCCCCAGAACTTTATCCCATTAAGAACTTGTAGTCAATCCTCAAGAGGCGGGTGGACAAACCCCTCTCCACTAATTCTGACAAACCCCAAGAAGTGATTATTAAAGAATGGGTTGCTATCAGTCAGGATTTGGCCCAGAAGTTGATTGAGAGCATGCCCAGTCTATTTGCAGAGGTCCTGAAAAAGAAGGGCCAACACTGCAAATACTGACTCTTTGCATAAATGTCATGTAATTGTCAATAAAAGCCTTCCACACATCATGCAGAGTATGAAGTGCTTGTAATTGTATTTCAGTACATCACAGAAACAACTGAAACAAAGATGAGCAGCAAACTAAAAGCAGTTTAGCAGCAAACTTTGTAAAAACTAATATTTCCGTCATTCTCAAAACTTTTGGCCACTACTGTACAGTTGATTTTAATATTCTGGGAATAATCAATTGTCCAGAATTAATTGAGCGTAGTGGACGTGAGGGGCTATAATACACCAGGAGCTCCCTCAAATACTGGGGAGCTAAGCCGTTCAGGGCTTTATAGGTAGTCAATAACATTTTTACATTCATTCATTCATTTTCTTTTCGGCTTAGTCCCTTTATTAATCTGGGGTCACCACAGCGGAATGAACCGCCAACTTATCCAGGATATGTTTTATGCAGCGGATGCCCTTCCAGCTGCAACCCATCACTGGGAAACATCCACACATACCCATTCACACTCATACACTATGGACAATTTAGCTTACCCAATTCACCTATACTGCATGTCTTTGGACTTGCATTGAACATTTTTACATTTATACCATATTTAATAGGGAGCCAATGCAATGATGAAAGAACTGAAGTAATATGATCATATTTTTTTGTTCTACGAAGCACTCTAGCAGCTGCATTTTGAACTAGCTGAAGTTTGTTAATTAGGCCAACAGGGCAACCGCCTAGTAATGCATTGCAACAGTCTACAATAGTCATAGATGTAATGAAAGCATGAATAAGCTTTTCTGCATCAGACATTAATATTTGATATTGATGTTGAAGTTTGGCAACATTCTTAAGGTGAAAAAATGCAGTTTTACAGATGCTTAAAATTTGGCCTTCAAACAACAGGTTGCTGTCAAAAATCACCCCCACATCTTTGACTGAAGATGAGGACAGCATTCTAGGTTTTTACGTGTGAGGTTTTTGGGTCCAATAAACAAGACCTAAATTTTATCTGATTTTAGTAATAAGAAGTTATTAGTCATCCAATTTCAGCTATGTCAGCTATACAATCTGTTAATGTTGTAAATTCATACAAATTATCAGGTTGAGAGGAGATATAAAGTTGTGTCATCAGCATAACAGTGGAAACTAACTCCATGTTTTTTAATGATATCGCTTAGCGATAGCATATATACTTTAAAAAGTAATGGACCAAAAACTGAGCCTTGTGGTACCCCATGTCTGTATGATGCCTCTTCTATAACTAATACAAATTGATAATGTTCAGATAGATAAGATCTAAACCAGGCCAATGCAGTTCCTGTAATACCAACATAATTTTCAAGCCTATCAAGGAGAATATTATGATCGATTGTATCAAATCCAGCACTGAGGTACAATAACACTAAGAGAGAAATGCAACCACAATCCGTCGACAGGAGGAGGTTATTTGTAACTCTTAGGAGTGCTGTTTCTGTGCTATGAAATGCTCTAAATCAGGGGTGATCAACCCTGTTCCTAGAGTTCAGCTCCATCCCTGATCAAACACACCTGAATCAATTAATTAGGACCTGAACAGCACTTCACAATTACAGGCAGGTGTGTTTGATAAGGGTTGGAACTGAAATCTGCAGGAAGGTAGATCTCGAGGATTAGGGTTGGTCACACCTGCTCTAAATTCAGATTGAATTTTTTTCATAAGTCTTGTTTCTCTGTAGCAAGGAACATTGTTGAGCAGATGCAACTTTTTCTAATATGTTTGATAGAAAAGGCATGCTTGAAATGTATCTATAATTTACATAAATTTTTTGGGATCAAGCTGTGTTTTTTTAATAAGAGGCTTAATGACAGCTATTTAAAGTTAAAAAATAAGCAAGTCTGGCCGAGTTTAAAGCTTTTCTAAAATTAAGTACACTTTCTTTCCAGGCCAGATGAAAAACCTCTAGTTTTGATTTTTCCATCTACGTTCCATTTTCCAGGCTGCTTTCTTTAAGGCATGTGTGTGCTCATTGTGCCAGGGCGTCAGATTTTTTTTCCATGATCTTTTTTAAGTGTTATGGAGCAACTATGTCTAAAGTGCTGGAAAGGACAGAATCAATAGTTTTAGTTGCAGTGTCAAGCTCTTCTAGGCTGCCTGGAATGCTAAGGGAATTAGAAAGATCAGGTAGGTTACTGACAAAGTCATTTTTAGTGCTAGAGGTGATTGTTCTACCATATTTATAAATAGAAGCTGATTTTGTAGACCTATCAATGCACAATAAACAAGAGATTAAATAGCAATCTGAAATGTCATCACTCTGCTTTATCAATATCGATACCATGTGATAATATTAGGTTTAAGGTATGATTATGCCGATGAGTAGGCCATGAGACATGCTGTTTCACTCCAACTGAGGCTAGTATGTCTAAGAAGGCCAGACTTAAAGCATCTTTTTCATTATCTTTATGAATACTAAAATCACCAATAATTAAAACTTTGTCTGTGGCTAGAACTATTTCGAATAAGAAATCAGCTAATTCTTTTGTAAAGTGGGTATAGTGCCCTGGAGGTCTATATACAGTTGCCAATATAAATTTAGATTCATTGTTTAAATTGCACACTGAAATATACAACACTATTACTTCAAATGAATTATATATAAGTCAAATCGCAGAGTGACACTAAAAATATTATT
Source organism: Danio choprae (assembly GCA_903798125.1). NCBI lineage: Eukaryota > Metazoa > Chordata > Actinopteri > Cypriniformes > Danionidae > Danio > Danio choprae. Next base: position 1,341,732 of record CAIGQW010055714.1, on the reverse strand, counting down.
ATATATTATGCCATCGCCTTCACCTTTCCCTTTAAATGTTTATAATGATATCCTTCAGGTGAAGACTCGTTTAGGGTCAAGCAATTATCTGGTTTTAGCAAGGTTTCTGTTAGACAAAGTGCATCTAGCTTTAGATCAGTTATCAAATCATTAACAAAAAGAGTTTTAGAGGAGAGTGATCTAATATTCAATAATCCGTGTTTTATCTTTTGATTACCTTTATTCTTTATTTGATGATCATCAATTCGATTGTTACCTTTGAATGGGTTTGGGAGTTTTTACATTTAGAGGAGGTCTCTATTTTATTATATCTAGGTGGCTCTATGTGCTGCAGATTATCTGAGTTTGGTAAACTGTGGAGGCTAGAAGATCTGTCTGCTCACTGACCTGGGCCCTAGTTAGTCAAGTGCCAACATTAAGACTATATGCCAGATTACTAGAGAGGAGAGCTGCCTTAGCTCGGGTGGGTTGAAGACCATCTCTCTTCAACAGGTCAGGTCTACCCCAAAAACTTGGTAACAAAAAAAGAACCTGCTGATGCTGTTTGTGGAGTTGTTTAATGATCCTCTGCTGAGACTGAAGGTGTTTTATTTTAGTTGATTTTATTTAATGCTGTAACTGAAGTCCCTCTTTGTGTTTAGTGTTTCTCTTTTTTTCAGTGACTGTGATTATTAAGCAAAGTTTTACAGTGAATGGTTTAAGTCATACTTAACTGAATGTTATTAGTTTGTAAATATTAATGGACAGTTTTTACAAGTCAGGCCAGTAAAGTATACGATGCTTCAAGGATCGGTTTTTAGGCCTTTTTTACAATATACATGCTATCCCTGGGAGACATTATTAGAAGACATGGGATCAGCTTTCACTGCTATGCAGATTATACTCAACTATATATTTCAATAAAACCTGATAAGGCTAACTGAGTGTATTAAAGATGTAAAAGACTGGATGACCAACAATTTCCTTCTTTTAAATTCAGACAAAACCGAAGTATTGCTTATTGGGCCAAAATCCTGTACACAGCAGATCTCACAACTCGACCTGCAATTAGAGGCATACAATGTTAGTATTAGCTAGTATTAGACAGCAACTTAACCTTTGAAAACCACATCTCTCTTGTCACAAAAACCACCTTTTTTCATCTGAGAAATATCTCAGATGCAGAAAAGCTAGTTCATGCTTTTATGACTTTTAGGCTGGATTACTGTAATGCTTTGTTCCCTGGTTGCCCAGCATCCTCTATTAATAAAGTTCAGTTAGTGGAAAAAGCAGCTGCCAGAGTTCTTACCCGCCCAAGAAAATATGATCATATCTCACCCCATTTTATCCTCATTACACTGGCTGCCTGTTAAGTTCCGTATTGATTATAAAATATTGCTTCTTACCTATAAAGCTTTAAATAATCTAGCTCCTGAAATTTCTTCATTGATATCAAGTGACAACCCAGCTAGAAGGGAACGTTCTCTCAACTTTGGCTAACATTCCCTACAGGTTGTGTTAATGTTTTAAAGAAAACATTTTAATGTAATATCAAATGAATATTCAAAAAATGTTTTTTCCAAAACAATGAACAAGAACGTTCTAGCAATGTTTTGAAAATGTTGGTAAGGGACCAGATTAAACAATGTTCTCTTAGAACACGTTTTCACAATGTTTCATAAAACCAAAGTAAGAACATTCTCACAGTCACCTTAGAGAAATGTTATAAGAACAACATTGAGATGTGAGATGTGGAATGTTCTTTGAAAAATGTTCTTGCAATAAGACATTTGAACAAAGCTAGCACATTTTATCTGCAACATTTTAAAAACATTTTAAGATTATTGAAATGGCACCAGATTAAACAATGTTCTCTAAGAAAACGTTTTCACAATGTTTTATAAAACCAAAGTAACAACATTCTCACAGTCACCTTAGAGAAATGTTATAAGAACATAATTTCTTTTCAATAACGAGACAGAAAGACAATTAACAAAGTTATCAGGCACGTTAACGTATTGCAGTAACCAAAGCGACCATTGGTTAGTGAGCCAAATTCGCCTGCATTTTTGCTATATGACCACTAGGGGCTGCCAACTGTCTGGGAAGCACCGAGCATGCGAAGCCATTCCGAGCATCGTCATGCTTATGTCCTGCGAAAGGTAAGACATCTCAAGACATGTAATTTTAAAGAACTGGGTCCGTTTATTCTATGGTTTGTTTAAACGTTTTACCTAATGTTTAAGTGTTGTCAGAATTTCATTTACCCAATGTTTTATCCTGGGACAGGGTAATTTTAGCAGTTATCAACAGGCGTGGGGCTAAAGTGAGTTTAAGTTTTATAAGAGGCAGATTTCTGGTCGAAAAGTATTATGAAGACAAAATAGACCTAAATGTAAATCACAATGTATTTTGTTGTATTCATGATACACGCAGTGTTTAAAAACAGAATCCGTGCTGATTTGGTACTCGACCTAACTTAAGTTTATCATTTAACGTTGTTTTATGTCTTTTCGATGTTACATGCGTTAAAATGTTTACAATTTGTTGCTATTTTTTAAAGTGAAATTCTTGGCAGTTTTGTTTTTGCTCTGTGCATCTGAGATAGCGTTTACATGTTTAAGTCGCCTTAATGTTTACTCATCTAATGTTACTTTAAATAAGATATTTTTTCGTTTTGTTTTTATTTTTGCTTTAAATTTGTTTACATAAATTATCTAGTGCTTAAACTACAGCTTAAAACTAATTAAATCGAATTGCCTATACCATTATTATATAGTTGGAAGACTTTATTCAGATATTTTATTCTCTGTTTTCGACACCAACCGTTAAAGTCAAACTGCATACATTTAAAATTTGGCGCCATTAATCATTATGACGCCAAGCCGCAAACGCTCATTGGCTCTTGCCTGTTTTTGGCTCTTGCTTTCAACACTTGTCATGTTTTGGGTTACGTTACGTACATTAGTGCTGTGTTGTGTTTCTACTTAAAAGATGGAACATTTAAGTGAACGTTCAAGATTATATGATTCACTGCTGTGAAACACAAAGGAAGATATGTTGAGAAATGTCATTGGTTTCATGTCTATTTAATCAATGGGGTTGAGTGTTGTTTCATTACCAGTGTTTTAAATAACTCAATCTTACGTTTTAAAAAAAGTTTTGCAGAAGAAAGTCATACAAGTTCTAAATGAAATACATGATCAGAGAATCTTTATGAATCTGTTGTTTCCATAAGACTATTGCAATTTTTGAAAAATATCACCTGCTTATCATTATCGACAAAATTACAGAAAATATCTAGGTATAATTTTGCCAACATCGCACACTCTTAGTTATAAGTACATTATTAAACCTATTTTGTTACCGCAGTTGTTATTTTTTTATTTTGGTCCATTACAGTGTCTTATTTACACACTTCTCGTGAATTCTGTGTTTTTGTATATAAATATACCTTCTTCACTAAAATGTACTCATACTGCCATTTGTTTGTGTTCTGTCTTCACAGTAAAGCAGCATGGATGTAACGTTGTGCTCGGTATGTTTTCTTTAAACCCTATTTTATTCTTCTATTTGTTACTCTGATCTGTATATGCAATGTCAGATAGAAAGTACTCATCGCTTTGGAAAAGGGCAAAAAGATTAGAAAAAAAATGTGCTAGTGCTCCTATAATGTAAAACACAATGCAGTGGATTCATTGTTAAACATTTGAATAGAAAAAGGACATCCAGAGCTGCCAAAGACAGCAAAAACACTTCTTGCAAATTAAAAAACGCTTGAGTTTGTATTAAATATGTATTTAATTTAGTTTTTCATTTAGATTTATTCCTATTTCATTGTTTATTCTGGTAAGTTCTGTACTGTTATGAGTTCATATACAAATTTAAAGTACTAAAATCCTCTTTTTTTCCGCTTTGTCTTTCTTTATATTTAGAGGCCTGCCACAAGATCCACCCCAATACTTGCCCTCACAGAGGCACTCAGGTAAGTAAAAGGATGTACTTTCATTTCAGCAACTGAAGCATTTTCTGTCATTTTGGGTGACTGGTTACAAATTACATGAGTTTATACAATTTACTTATTATGTTAATTCATGTTGGTACATTGTACTGGTACTTAATTAACATGTGTAGTTACAATGGTAATGTTACATCTAAACTTTATAAAACCCTTAAAACAAAATTTAACTCCTTACAAAATATAAATTCTGTCATCATTTACCCACCTTTAAGTTATTTCAAATCTGTATAAATTTCACAGAGAAAGATATTTGAAAGAATGCTTGTAACCAAACAGTTCTTGGACCCCATTGACTGCCATAGTAGGAAGAATTACTTTTATCTCATTTTGTGTTCAACAAAACAAAACAATAAAAAAACAGTTTGGACACCTTTTACTACCATCATAATTTTTTTCTGCTGTGATCGTCAAAAACTGTTTAGTTACAAGCATTCCTCCAAGTACATTTCTCTGTGTTCAACAAAATTAACAAAGGTGAACAGATTAGACTAGAGAGACAGAATCATGACAGAATTAGATTTTTGGGGGAATAATCACTGTAAACTTGACCGAACATTAAATCCATTAATTGTTAATATAGTTAATATTAATTACAAAGACAACATAAAGTTACATTGTAAATCCATAGTCTTGCAGCCAGGTATGTACTATAAATTGTAGTCATTTCTGAATGGCCAGATGGAGGGATTAATTGAGCGTGATGCAGAAGAGAAAAAAGTATTTTAGCTAAACATTATATCCCCTCACAAGATATTGTAATATAATTGCAAATATTTGATTTATATATATACACATGTTAAATTATGTTTTTATTTTCATGAAAGCCTGACTTTTATTTTTATGTCAGTCAGCACAAATTGAAATCTAATGTTTTTTGTGACAATTGACAAATTTTTAAATCATTATCACTTTAAAGTTGTTCTGTTACTTTTAGTTTATGAGATTTAATTATAGTGTTGGTTGACACAAAAATACATAGTTTGTCCCATTAACACACATGTATATATCTAGATTTCATGAATAAAATCACAAAATGTCGTGAGATTGAGTAGGAGAGCCATGTCTAGTGCAGTGCAGTGTCATTAGTTTGTGTTGTTAATAATTTAGTTGAACAACATCTCTGTTTGATTAAACTTGTTTGATATGCACTTGTTTTGATGTCTTTCTTTTGTATGAACTGTATCAGAGTTTCTTTTAACAAACAAGGCAATGGTGTCTTAAATAATCAAGAAATCAGACATTACATAGATTTTAATTAATATTCTGTATGCAGGTGGATAATGGAGGGCCAACTCAAGGTGCAGCACCAGAGGGGAGTGGCCCTGTTGATTCTGCCTTTTTTCTCGCTCTTTCTAAATCTGGTTTGTTTTTTGAACAGTTTGTTTTTTAATTTTTTTTTAATTTTTTTGTTTTATATGTTACACTTGTTATACAATGAGAACAAGAATGTAAGAAAATGCAGTGCTTCAAACTTTCTTTTTCACAATGTTACGGTAAAATAAAATATTTGAAATGGTTATAGAGAGTGTTTTGTGTCTGTCATATTGTTACTGTACATTTTGGAAACAATAAGAAAAAAAACTATTTTATTAACAAACGTGTAGAATATTTCGAGAATATTGTCCTGACTTTAAGGAAGGCTTTCTGGGAACTAGAACAAAATACCTGCTGAAAATGTTAGAGTATAATATTTCAACAATGTTACCATTAAACGGGATTAGAATGTTTTAGAGAACATTTACCTGTCTTTTAAGAGAATGTTCTGGGAAGTAAAATAAAACAGTACCTTGAAATGTTGTAATATTGTTAGAGTATAATGTTTCAACAATGTTACCACCAAATGTGGTTACAATGTTTTAGAGAATGTTTTCCTATCTTTTGAGAGTATGTTCTGGGAAGTAAAATAAAACAATACGTTGAAACGTTATAATAATGTTAGGGTATAATGTTGTAGCAATGTTACTTCGAAACGTATTTAGAATGTATTTAGAGAATGTTTTCCTACCATTAAAGAGAACATTCTGGGAACTTAAAGAAAACTGCCCACTAATAATGTTATAAGAATGTTAGAATATAATGTTCTAAAATTGTTACCAGCAAATGTGGTTAGAATGTTTCTAGAAAATGTTTTCCTATCTTTTAGGACAATGTTCTGGGAACTAAAACAAAACTACCCGCTAAAAACAGTAATGCAACATTGCTTGGTAATATTCTCAGAACATGTAGAGAACTAAAAATTTCTAGCTGGGAAGTGGATGCAGAACTGACATTGGACCAAGACGTACCACCTAAAATGACATCAGAAAACCCTGCCTGCCTGCTGCCTGATGGTGGAAACAGAAAACCATGTATCCTTTCCTGTCAGATATTGCCTCTTCATATTTATGTATGCAGGCCTCTTCAACCCTAAGTGAAAGGGTTTTTTCCCACTGCTGGAGACACCATTTGCCCTGAAAGATCGTGTATACTTCCCGAAAAGGCTGATATGTTGATTTTTCTAAATAAAAATTGTTAAGCACTTGTGATGATAACTGTAGCCAATCCTACAAGCCCTTGAACTATTAAAAGCTATTCATATGCACTTTATGTAGCTGCAATCAACGTGTTTTCTTTTTTAATTGAACTTTTTCAAATCTGTCGCTGAGCAGCTGAACTTTGTTTTTGTTTGTTACTTGAGGTCAAGGTAAAACTAATGTCACAGAAAATAAATATGTTTGATATACAAATGTTTTGTGTTATGTTTTTTTACTACATTGGAATAGAAACTCAATAAGAAGGATCGGAATCAATAAAATTCAAGTGATGCCCAAGCTAGACCTAAACCCATTTTAAACATTGTGTGTTGAGCAGTGTTATATGTATAATTTATACTGAATTAATTGGATGTTTGTATTTGTGCTTAGAAGAAAATTGTTCCAGAGCTCTTTATTTGTAGTTATACTAAGGTCACCCCCCCCCATGTTTAACTGGTGCTGCAGTGTTGGTGTCTACTGATGATTTTAGATTATAAGTCTCATAAGACACACTCCTCCTGTCTTAATGCACCAGGCATTTTGTTAGAAATACTTATAGGCTTTATATGTTTGTTTTCTGTGATTGTTTTTCTAACTCCTATTTTCATTTATAGCACTTCATTTTCACATTGACATTTAATATCTCTTGTTCAAATGCATTATGAATGTTATTATTTTCTTTATTCTCTATTTCCACCTGGGAATGCCCATCCCGAGGCCTCTAGAGCGCCATTGATGGGATCCAAGACCTGTGAAGAGATTATGCCAACCATAGAAGACTTCGAAGACAGCACATACACTTAATACACAAATACACTTAATTGGCATTAAACATGTACACATGGACATCACCTTGTGTTTTATGCTATAAAATCGCAGGATGTCTGTATATATTACCTTATATTTGATTGTAACTTTAACTTAATTTGATTGTATAGCAATAATGTGCACCTTTTGTAAAGCTGCTTTGAAACAAAAAAAAAATGTAAAAAGCACTATACAAATAAACTTAAATTGAATTGAATTATAGAGTCTTTTAAGCTTCTGTATGGAATTATTAATTCTAAAATCTTAAGGGAGAATGTATGTTGACTGGGCAGCATTTCACTTATGAAATGGAAAGGAAATTTGTTCACATGATTTCAATTTAAAATGAAATATTTTTCTTATGAAAGAAAAGCTACATTTTTTCTTCCTCTAGTCTTTAGTGCAACATAATTCATCAGAAATAATTCAGGCCTTGTGTTCAAGTAACATTTATCAATGTTGAAAACAGTTCTGCTGGAAAAAAACATTTCTGGAAAAAATACTTTCAGTATTCTTGAAAGCTTATGAATTTTAATAGAAAACAGCTTTTGAAATATAAAATTGTGATAAATTTAATGCAGCCTTGCTCAAATAAAATAATAAAATAAGCAGTATAAATTCATACAAACTCATATTTCCTGATAAGAGTAAAATAAATTATAATATATGTACTGTATATGTAAGAAAATATTCTATTTTAAACAAAACAAAAAACTTAATTTATTTTTCTTCATACCAGAGCATTTACCATTTTGTAGAAACGTAAAATATGTTTTATCCACATGATCAACAAATAATAAAAATAATCTCATAATGACAATTAAAGAAAATAATTAATAATAATAATAATAGTAATAATAAAGACTTAAAGGACCATAATGCATTGTTATTGTGACAAGCAGGAAACAACAATGACAACAACAATAACACGATCGGACTTGTCTAGGATCATTAACCTGCATAACTGGTACCATTTTTGGTCTAATATTCACGAGTCTACATTTTAATTTTATATCACATTTTAATACTTCTTGCTGCTCTTTTTAAAAATTGAAAAACAAAAAATATTTATAAAAATTTAACAAACGTAAAAAAAAAAGTTTTTCTTTTTTTCGTAGTTTCCGATCCATGCCGATCTGCCTTGAAATCTTTATGACACATTTTTACAATCACGAAACAATTCCAATGCACAAATATTTTAACATAGTTTATCATTTTCGTTCTTTTTTCTTGTAATCCTTCATTTGGAGTCTTAATTAGATTTGCAGTGCAAGGCCTTGGTCCTTCAGTCTTTAATCCAAAGTCAGTGATGCCACAGTGACTGTGCACTAATGGTCCGGAGGACTCGTTCAGTGACCCTCCTCAACATGGAAAAAGGGAGCAAGTGTGGGAGATCTATATATGATGGGGTAGCACATAGCAAAACCACATTAAAAAGTAATTGCAAGAGAAAGAGGCAGATATAAAGAGAACTAGAGAGTCACACAATCTAGGAAAGAGTTAGAAAGCCAACCTGACAACAAACACATCTTCAACACAAACATTCCACTTCTACTTGGCTTTGTAGAAGTTCTGTATTTTTTATTTATGTAAAGCTAGTTGACATTATCATGTTTCTTGAATTCCTTGACAAATGTATGATAGTTGTGTATATATGACAACGTATAATTTCTTTCTGGTTCTCAAATCTTCACCCACCTGCAATGAGCAAGAATGTAGTTGCTTAGTTTTCAAATATGCCGTTTATTATAAGGATAGTGTCTATTTGAAAGATGGGAGATGGGACTTCCAGCACATCAGCTGCCATTCAGTGCTCTCATTCCCCACCAAGAGCACCCTTCTGATAAAAACTTATTCTGGAGTCTGATAGATGTCTCTGTAGTGGTTAAATGTGAAATAAAATTCCTCACAAAAGCTTTACTTAATTGACATTTTAAACTATTGCTGAATCAGTACAATAGATATGGAGGGTAAACAGATAGAACTCTTTATTTATTTAATTTTGTTTCATGTTATTCATGTTGTTGTTGAGTTCTGTAAGATAAATATCTGCCGTATCAGGGTATTTACTAACATTAAACCTATAAAAGCCAAAGCAAACAAACATTACATTACTATAATATAAATACAGAAATACAAAATAAAGAGACTGACTCTTTAAAAAGCAGTACCGAACCGTCCTATATATCTGGACTAGACAAGGTGTGTAGGGCCCTGCAAGTTACGAAAGGAATCCTTTAAAGACTGATTATTATACAGTCTCTCCCAAAATTATATAAAGTTAACTGCCAATACAAAGAATTTTATTAATTATTAATGCAGTTTATATCAAATGCATTTATAGAACAATAACATTTAACAAACCATATAAAAATGCTAAGTAAATCAATAAAATGAGTGACAACTGAGTTTTTATTCTGCAAAATATTTGTTAAGCTGTAAAACTTCACATTGCAGTACAACATATTTACTCTGGAGCAAATAACAGATAATTGTGACCAAATGTTGCCTCTAGTTATACCCAAAATGAATTATATTTCACAATAAACTACCATACAGACATCTATCAGATTCCTGAAAAAGTAGCCGTCAGAAGAGAAGCTGACACATTTGTCAAACTACAATGGGTTTAGTCCTCTTATATATAAAATAGAGAGTGGCAGGTAAACATTTGTACAATTTTAACAAATTTGACAAATTAATTGAAACAAAATAAGAGAAATCGTACATAATGCAGTTTGTGAACCCTTGAAAGTTTGTGAACCCTGCGTGTGTCTGTGTGTGTGTGTGAATGAATCCATCTTTAATTATTTTGTGTTTTAATTCTGTTAGTTATACAGTCACAAAAAAAAAAAAAAAAAAACCTAGTTTTTTTTTTGCAGTTTGAAACATACAAACTTGTTCCAGATTCAGCACCGGTGAAACAATTTAGACTTTTACTGCAGTTCTTGGATTAATTAACACAGCTTTATTATCTTTCATTCTTTGTTTTGTTTTTTATTTTTTTTATATGATTTAGTTATAATATTATAATCATTTACTCATATCATGATTGATATAAATGAATCTAAAAGCTTTAAATGTTCTATTTATGAATGCAGTCTCTTACCAAAGCCAGTATTTTCCCCACTCCCCCTTCACAAAATTCGCACTGTCTTTGGCAGATTCACAGATAGAACTGTATCCTTTTCTGATTGTGTAATGGAACACGATTATAATCATTTAGTAAGGAACTGTAACTGCTTTTAACAGCTGTTCATATGTGAACATGGGTATGCACAAAAGTACGAAAAACACACAAACATTAGAACAGACACTCATACACTTTTTGTACCATCTCACAATAATGAAAACTGAACTCAGATGACAGCAGAGTCTCTGGGAGTTGCTTAAGGCAGACAAACAGTATGATTAACATTGGAGTCATTTACATCTGTCTCCTAACACATGAATAATGGTGGAATAAAGACAGGAAAATAGAACACATTCAAAAATGTACCTTGTGTCATTCAAGAAAGAGTGCTATGTAAGAATGCCCATATTTGGACGTTTAGGTGGAACATAATGGCAACGAAATTAGGGCTAGTTAGCAGATGTCCTGCATGGTTGCAATCTGGGTAAAAATCCATATAAATATGCAAGGATCTGGTGAAAAGTTGGCTGTCTGTTGGCTGGACTCCATAACTGATGGTGCAGGACATATCATAGTGGTGTATGATGCTGTTGGGCAGGCTGGTTGGGCACAGTTAGGTTGAGAGGACTATAATGCTATAAGGGACACAGATGTAAAAGCAATGGAAGCATGAGCCACAGACTGGGCATTAATACCCAACCACCACTGGAGTCATCTGTCAGAAACGGCTCTGGAGACTCATATAGAGAGTCATCTAAAAGAGACAGAAAAAGAGATTAATGCACATTAATAATTAAATCCAATATTGTTTTTATTGTTGCATCTCTGCCTCTTCCTGGCTTTTTCACTTTACTTGTAAATATCATAAAACAATCGAATTACATAATTTCAGGAATTTTCATTGGTGATTCATTGATCATAGGAAATATTCATTGCAGGGGTGATTTCAGCTTTAGGTGGCGGGGTCTGTCAAGTCCTCAGTAAGGGCATTTTTCCACCCATGCATAGATTGTTTGACTTTTTCCAATTTCCAAAACTAAAATATTGCAAATTCATATTGAATCAGCTCACGTTCATTTATAAACATATGGAAATGTCTTATCTCATTGCTCAGAGCTCCCGTTTATGTTTCTGCCCATAACAGTCACCCATCAGAATGGATAGACAGCAGCTCCATGTGCTTACTGTTGCTTTTCTTGTAGCTAACATTTTATTATTTGTACCTTAAGCAAAGTCAAAGCATTAATGTTTTTTTATGACACTGTAATGGGTTTCACATAATCTTTTCTCTTTAGGTTAACCAACAATTCATTACAAAAAATGAACACTGCTATTTTTACCACACCTCCTCATACAGTGTAAAATGCCTGGTTGGGCTGTTGGGTTATATTGTTTTTTACAACAAGCAAACCATTACAAAGTACGTTGGTGCACTGGCTTGAGTCCTAGCTGGACCTGCGTGTCTGGGTTTCCCCCACAGCTCAAAGACATGTGTTAGAGGTTAATCGGCTAAACTAAATTTGCCCTAGTGTGTAAATGTAAAAGTGTGTGGGTTTCCCAGCACTAATAGTTGTACTATTGTTCTATATATTCATTTATTCATTTTCTTTTCGACTTAGTCCCTTTATTAATCTGGGGTTGCCACAGCGGAATGAACCGCCAACTTATCCAGCATATGTTTTACGCAGCGGATGCCCTTCCAGCTGCAACCCATCACTGGGAAACATCCATACACACTCATTCACACTCATACACTAAGGACAATTTAGCTTACCTAATTCACCTATACCGCATGTCTTTGGACTTGTGGGGGAAACCGGAGCACCCGGAGGAAACCCACGCAAACACGGGGAGAACATGCAAACTCCACACAGAAACGCCAACTGACCCAGCCGGGGCTCGAACCAGCGACCTTTTTGCTGTGAGGCGATTGTGCTACCCACTGCACCACCGTGCTGCCCTTGTTCTATACACTTACTAGTAAATGTATTTAATTGTGTCATTACATACAGCTAACCCTAAACCTAACCTGCATTCCAACCATGTAATTAATATTACTCAATAATTCTATATATCATGACCCAAACGAAGCAATAATGTCTTTGCAACAACAAATCACATTGATATGACTACTGTGATTCTCTGTTATAGCGCCACCATCTGTCAGCAGGAATGCGTCACTTTTAAAATGCTTTAAAGTAATCATCCTTCTTTTATCTGATGTATTCTAAATGCACTCACTGCAGATGTGAAATTTAAGATTATTTTCATACACTTAAATACAAAATATTGTTGCCATGGTAACAGGTGAAACTATGGAAAACTTGTCATTTCAAGCTGATTATGAATGCTCAGAATATTTTGAAATTTGACAAACACATCACAAAGTTCTGACACTAGCAAAAGTGTGTGCAGTCGGGGGTCTCGCTAGCAACACATTTTGTTTAAAGTGTGAGAGTAGGTTTTAAGCACAATCACAAAACTCAGCATATATATTGCTCTTAATAAGATGAACAACTTTCTGAATTACAGTCATTAAATCTGTCATACTGGAAGACTACTATTTTAGTCTGAATGTTGATTTTTTTCAATTGTAGCAACAGCCTGTTAATTGAAAAACCATCAAGTCTGGCCAATCATGTTATTGGCCCAATTGAATATTTTTAATTGTTGTAGCATGCTTTATTGATTCCACCTAATTTACTTTACTTTAACTTTACTTTATTGTCCACAAGTGGAAATTTATCTTTGTCTTCACCACACAACTACATCAGCGTTCACATCACACATATCACAAAAAACAAGCAACGCAATACATTACATATCATCACATAAATCAAAATAAAAACTCAGTTAACCATACATAAAACCCAATATTTAAAATTTGAATGGGAGTTGGCACAAAAGACATTTGATACACATTTGTCTATTTGATGGTAAAAGCTAAAATGTTTTATTTACAAATGTGAATTGGTCACTTGACATTGCTAAAGCAACTTTACTAAATTGTTTATTCCCCGTTGTCCAAAAAGAAAATCACTAATGAAATACACAAAATAAATGATACACTAAACACTGCCACATTTATTTATTTTTATTAAACAGACAATATTGCGAAAATACATTACAATAAAAAGTACATTGAACATTTATACAAGGTACCTTATAAAATCATGCATTTTTATTCTCATAATATACACAAAGATGAAGTGAGCAAAAATGTCACAAACACCAAAGATTTTAGTATTTTTGTGAGTTTACTTTAACCATTGTTCAGTGTAGTCACCTAAATATTACCATTCCACTAAAGGTACTCTGAACTCATGAACTTACATTTTGATGGTTAAAACAGTTAATTACAGTTATATTTACATATTACAAATGTCAAAAACACCATCAAATCTAAACAATGGATTACTTAACCCAGTTGACACAGATGATTCCAGAACAGAAATGAAAAAGTGAAGAAGAAAAATTTTTTTAAGAGGAACTTTAAGCACATAAAGCTGCATCTACCTCAAATATTTACCATGACATGTTTAGAAAGTCGTTGTATTCCAAAATTGTCATGTACCATCTCCTCTTCCGGGACAGCAGACTTTCAGCACAGTTGACAGGGTTCTTAAACTTCATCATGCTGCTGCTGCTGACTGTTTCAAGAATTCCCATCTTCTTTGTAGTTTAGTTGTTTTCCAATGGCCCTGTATGTAAAAAATATAAAATAGCAATGTCAATACTAAGTTTACATATATTAAATGCATATAAAAATGTCTCCATGCCATTAACATAATTTTAATACTACTCCTGTTGGGTCACAAAATGAAATTTTAAGTGTTTTCAAGGAAAACTGTGGTTGTTTACATAATAATTATTAGCATAGTGACATACAGCAATTCTTTAAAATATCATATTTTGTGTTCAACAAAAGAAAGACACTTCTACAAGTTTGAACAACTAGATGGTGATTAATAGTCATAAGACAAATAAAAGGCTTTTGTTCCAAACATGTTTGTCTTTCTTTCTGCTGTTGAACAAAAAACAAAGATATTCTGAAGAAAGCTGAAAACCTGTAATCATTGGCATCCATAGTATTTGTTATGAATGCACTGAGATGAAAATTCTTGGAGCGAAACCGAAAAAGAGGAAAAGAAAACCGAAACACCGAAATAAATAATGCCACTTATCAGTACCATTGCATTTGTGGCTATGACTGTGCACTAACCTTACTAAAATCAAGGCTTTGCAATTACATAAATTAACATTAAAGTTTCAAAGAATAAATCAACTACAAATTATAAAAATATTTATTTAGCACATTGCAAAAAAAGTGAAGGTTCTGGGTTATCACTTCTGGGTATAGGGACTTATTACAGTAAGAAGTAGAAATTTTATTTTAGCCAACAAATGCATCGATAATATGCACTGATTTTTATTTAGTCTATCAATTGAACTTAAGCGATTAAAAAATGCAACAAATATTTGTTTGGGCTGAACTACAAAACCAAATTTAAAACAATTTTAGTATTAGTTTTGTTTAAGTTGCACACTAGTTTGATTATGTATAAATATCATCATATCACGGTGGCACAGTGGGTAGGAGATCGCCTCACAGCAAGAAGGCCTCTGGTTCAACCCTCGGCCGGGTCAGTTGGCATTTCTTTGCCAAAGTTGCAGGTTAAAGGAACAGCATGAGAGGAAGTTGCCATGGACCTTGGGAGAGGGGTCTTGATGCAGACCTGGTGCAGTGCAATCTGAGCTGCATCCAATGCTTTTTAATTCGCTCACCTAACCCCACCCCTCACAGTGACGTCACTAGCATGTACACACACACACACACACACACACACACAAAAGAAAAAAAACACACACACACACACACACACACACACACACACATATAAATACATATATATATCTCGTCACTGTTGGGACACTAAGGCACTTGGCCTGCGGCCTCGAGGCAATGCACACCTGCCCCCAGTGCCGATATGCAGCCATATCGCACTGCTACGAGTATACCTTCAAGAACAACTACAAATAAATATTTTATATTTTCAGGTTAAAAAGCAATAAGGCTAGAGTTGTGTTTTACATAGTATTCCGTTTTACAGTAAATGTATAAGGCTAACATTACAGCAGAAATGATAACCGGTAACCTATAACAATGTGAACTTGAGAAACGCCTCACATGTTAACAGTCAACATTACAGCAAGTAACAGCACATGACAGCTCTCACTATATACACAAATTACTGTACATCTTAGAGCTAGCAGTATTTAAGACTGATATGTAATAAACATATACTCAATTGTTAAAAGGGTACTTACTGTGAAAGTAATTCCGGTTTATTTAAGCCAGCAAGGGTGGCTTCACATACAGTTACACTGGAAAAAAAAATGTTATAGCAGATAAATTACATTTCTTGTGTCTCATCATAAAGCAATAATTTAACAATAAAGAGTAACTTAAAATACCTGGAGAGATTTGTATGGTCAAAACCACAGGTTAGACTTCAATATTACAGGCGCAAATTCAGTTTTTCTGCTTCTAAGGTCAATGTTTGTCTAACAATATCTGAGAGGCGGCAGGTTCATGTAATACCCATGCTGTTCATTTTCATGTCGAAATTACAGCGATTTGCACATGGTTAAACTTAAACATGATTCAATAAATATAGAATTCATTACTCACCATAATCATAACTTTAATGAAGAAAAATCCATCTGAAAATGATGTTTCGTCGGATCTCTGCGTCAGCTGAGCTCTGCTGTGTCTGTTGGCGTGGTGGAATTTGAACCTGCTCCAAACGGCTCTCACACGCATGTGTATACATTTTTTTTGCTTCAAGGTTTGTTGACCAAACACAGATATTTCAATTCTATTTGATAAACAGTCTGACCACATTTGAATGTGTTTGATGAATATATATTTTTAATTTTAACTTTAGACCATCAGCTTAAATTAATACAGTAGATTTTTTTGTTTGTGGCTAATTATTAGGAAGTAATTTGTGGCGTCAATATAAAATTTTCAGTTTCCACAATTTTTCAAAAAGTAATTTTTTTACAGTGTGGGATATCTTGAACTGGTTTCACCCATAGTGTGGGATTAAAAAAGGACAGATTACCGAGTAAGGTTGCGATACTTATGTTGTCCAGTAGATGAGGTTATAGAATAAAAAATTATTTCAGATATCAGTGTTAAAAACAATTTAGCTGATTTATGTTTTTTTTTGTACTGTAGTAATAAAGCATAGTAGTATATAAAATATTTTAATCATATTTCTATTCATCAAAGTATACTGAAAAGTTCATTGTATCAGCTTCCGAAAAAAATATTTTTTAATTAATCTAAAAAAGTCAAACGTATTACATTTTCAACAAAATACGAAGCATGTTTTTTATTATTGAAAAAAATAAGAACCATCATTAATGACCAAGCACTATTAAGCGCTGATTATGGAAGACTGAAGATTGTATATATTTTTTAATAGATAACTGTATCATTTACATTTAAATAGCATAAGAACAGCTAATGCTTGATATAGAATATACCACAGCCTTTGTTAAAAAAGAGACTTGTTTCTAAAACATTTATAAATGTTTCCAAAGTTTTGACCTGTTGAGATTCAATTTAATTTCTTACACATATTTAAACTTCGTTGTGAGGCTTTGATTTCTCTCTGTTTGCGCAAAACGTGTGAATGGAGGGCTGATTGCAGTGTGTGTGTGAGAGCAGAATCTATGAGTGATTGTTTGTTTTAGTCTTCTTCTTTGGATTAAGTGTTTAATATAATCAGTGGTAAGATGACGAGAGTGCTGTGGATTTTGTAACTCCCAGTGTTTACTGGGAGGATGGCAGAGATCTTTAGCTATTTAACCCGAAAACATGGGGTCAAAATTGACTCAACAGTAAGAGTTGAGGAATTTATTTTGGCAGTAGGCATATTAATTGGTTGTGAGAATATTTTGTCCACCTCAGGGATGAACAGCGTGGTTGTAATTTTGTTTGTTAAAACAATCGATTTGGCAAACAAACTAGTTAAGATTTGAAATAAACAGGATACTACTCCATCTAAATGTGTCACACTTCCAAATGTGCCTCCTTTTATGAAAAATGAGGTTTTAACAAATGTTATCACATTTTGGCAATTTAGTTTCGACAGTTAAGATGATCCCGATCGGGGGTAAATCCTCCCTGCTGAAACATGTGGTGTCTTTTAGATGGTTCGTGTAGGCTACATGATTCTTAAAAATAACACAAAGTCACAAGGGATTTAATTATGTGATTTATGTCACAACAAACTCAACGAAGTGTTTTGGGTGTGGGGAAAATAGACATTTTATTTATGATTGTCCCAGAAAAGTGGCCAAAATGAGAAAAGAGACTAGTCTAATGCCGCTAATGTGGTATTACGGTTTAACTGGTGACCGTGTTAACTGGTGACCCTTTCCAGATGTAAACTGTTTATGTTTGCAGATTGGCAGATTCGTCACTTTTTCACAGCAACATGGCCATACCAATTCATTCATTCATTCATTTTCATTTCGGCTTAGTCCCTTTATTAATCTGGGGTCGCCACAGCGGAATGAACCGCCAACTTATCCAGCATATGTTTTACGCAGCGGATGCCCTTCCAGCTGCAACCCATCTCTGGGAAACATCCATACACACCCATTCACACTCATACACTACGGACAATTTAGCTTACCCAATTCACCTATACCGCATGTTTTTGGACTTGTGGGGGAAACCGGAGCTCCCGGAGGAAACCCACGCCAACACAGGGAGAACATGCAAACTCCACACAGAAACGCCAGCTGACCCAGCCGAGGCTCGAACCAGCGACCTTCTTGCTGTGAGGCGAACGTGCTACCCACTGCGCCACTGTGAGGCCTACTTGGTGTCAGTGTCATTGTAAACATTATTGATTTCAAAATTTGTGTGGCAGAACAGTATATAACCAAAATGAATATAATTTCAATGTCATCAATTGAATTCGAACTCGTATAAAATTCAAAAAGGTTCAGCATGAGTATCAATCGACCTAACATGACTACATATATCAGAGTCGCTTTTGATATCTTTATCAGTCAAACCATATGTTGTGCTTTGGTTTGGTTGTGGACTCGTGTTAACATGTTTCTACAAACTCCCACACTGATATTTTCTCTGAATAGCTCTGAATGACAAAACAATGTTTTACCGCAATTGGTCAAACCATGTTTTTTTAGTTGTAGACTCATGTTAACTTGTGCCTTTGGACTTGTGTTAACCTGTGTACAAACTCACATGCTGATATTTTCTCAGAATAGCTCTGAATGACAAAACGGTGTTTCGCCAAATAGCCTAGTTTTAAATCGCAGTCTTTCCCCCGTTTTTTTCTAAACAAATTTTCAATAATTAGGCTAAATAAACAAAACTCGTACACAGGATTCAAACTTACAAAGAAAAGAGGCACGTCATAAGAGAAAACATGATCCATCAAACTGAGCTACCAAGGACTGTACCATGCAATTATTAGTTTGACTGTCACAATAACAAAGTTTGTCCCCCACGTAATAATGCAAAAAAAAAACTATTTCATTTTATGTGGTATTGTGAGAAAAAAAGAATAGTAGAATAGTATTAGAAAGATCATGTTTTGTTCATTTTGGGAATAAAATTAGGGTACCTACTGCAGTTAAAGTGATTATTAAAAATAATCATTGCATTTGTATTTTACATGCTAAAAAGCTCATTGGTTTTGATAATAGATAGATAGATAGATAGATAGATAGATAGATAGATAGATAGATA
>CAIGQW010055714.1:1295887-1307069 GCA_903798125.1 Danio choprae | reverse complement strand
TATACAGTCGTGGCCAAAGGTTTTGAGAATTACATAAATATTGGAAATTGGAAAAGTTTAAGTTTTTAAGCAATTTGCATATACTCCAGAATGTTATGAAGAGTGATCAGATGAATTGCATAGGCCTTCTTTGCCATGGAAATTAACTTAATCCTGAAAAAACTTTATACTGCATTTCATTGCTGTCATTAAAGGACCTGCTGAGATCATTTCAGTAATCGTCTTGTTAACTCAGGTGAGAATGTTGACGAGCACAAGGCCGGAGATCATTATGTCAGGCTGATTGGGTTAGAGTGGCAGACTTGACATGTTAAAAAGAGGGTGATGCTTTAAATCATTGTTCTTCCATTGTTAACCATGGTGACCTGCAAAGAAACTCGTGCAGCCATTGTGTTGCATAAAAATGGCTTCACATGCAAGGATATTGTGGCTACTAAGATTGCACCTAAATCAACAATTTATAGGATCATCAAGAACTTCAAGGAAAGAGGTTCAATTCTTGTTAAAAAGGCTTCAGGGTGTCCAAGAAAATCCAGCAAGTGCCAGGATCGTCTCCTAAAGAGGATTCAGCTGCGGATTCAGGATTCAGGATTCATACTGACTCTTTGCATAAATGTCATGTAATTTTTGATAAAAGCCTTTGAAACATACGAAGTGCTTGTAATTATATTTCAGTACATCGCAGAAAAAACTGAAACAAAAGTGGCCAAAAGTTTTGAGAATGACACAAATATTAGTTTTCACAAACTTTGCTGCTAAACTGCTTTTATATCTTTGTATTATAGCTTTTTTTTTATAGCTTTTTTTTTAAAAGCATGACCATAAAACATGAACACCGTTATGAATGTAAAAAGAGGGCTAACTGAAACAACTAAAACAAAGTTCTAAAATCAGTTTAGCAGCAAACTTTGTAAAAACTATTATTTTTGTCATTCTGTATTCTGTCAGAATGACAAAATAATTTTGTCATTCTGTCTATATGTATGTATGTGTGTGAGTGTGTGTGTGTGTGTGTCTGTGTATTTAGCCTGTTAACACTGAAAAGCACATGCATCTATTTATCAGGTATGTAATGTGAAGCAAACATTCAAATGAAGAGAATAGAGTTGTTTTCTGCTGAAGTTTCTTGAAATTAGATAAATTAGATTCTCTCTGCTAGAGAATAATGCGTGACAGAAAGGGATTGAATAAATTAATAAATACACTGTTTGAACACTTCATACTTTTAGCTCATTTCTGTAATTTGGGACAATTGTGTCACATGAACCATGCATCAGACCATTATTCTCAGGCAGACTTGGGTTAGGTTCCTGTGTGCGACCTAATCCTAATCCAATCACACACATACACATAACAGGCTAAAATGAGCTAGTGATCTGATAACTATGACAGTACCCTCCCCCTAGGAGTGATTGACTGTTGATTGTAATCATCAATAAAGAGTGATCCATTATGTCCCTGGCAGGAACCCAACTTCTCTCCTCGAGACCGTAACCCTCCCAGTCCAGCATGTATTGGAATCCACGTCCCCTTCATCTTGAATCCAGAATGCGATTGACTGAATAAGTAGGATCAGCTACATGTATGTTATGATCGCCATGTACAATTCTAACAAAATTAATGAAAGATTTACTACCTGGAATAGGAGAACTTCTTAACATTATCAACTCTTCTTTATCTTTAGCCCATGTTCCCAACCCTTTCAAGCTAACTGTTATTAAGCCTCTTATTTCGAAAGTAACTTAACTAATTATAGGCCTATGTGGAATTACACATTTTTAAAATATATAAATTATGGTTTTACATTGTAAGATTCATTCTGAGGGATCAAGTTTGACTGCCTATGTGTAAGAAACAGTATCATGCAAATTGTAAGTTCGAGGCACTAGTAGGTCTGACTGCCTATGCTGCCTATACAGTATCATGTCTTCAAAGTAACGCAAATTGTTCGAAGTTTGGAGCATGGCTGTTAGGGCTAAATGATATATTGATATAAAATCACATTTGCAATTTAGCAAAAGCTACGATTGTCTTGCACATCATGTGAAAGTACAAGGAAAGTACGGTGAGGTGATCAGTAGTAAATCTCTTTCAGAAGGCCAGAGGATGCCAAATATGCCCCGAAGAAACCCAGCAAATACCAGTCTATGGTAAATCTTTATAGCATAGAATAAGCATAAGATATAACTGCTTTCACTTAATTAAACTGGATTAATAAACACTTGACTACAACAACATATGGTTTATCCAAGTTCTTCTTATAGTTGTCCTTATAATAATGTATGCAATTTGTCACTGTTTAGAATGCTAATATATAAATATGTTGTATGCTTTATTCTGTGTAAGAAGACACATAATTTCACAGAAGGACTTAATTTAAACACTTGACTGAAGCTATAAAGTAACTTTTGAATAAAAAAAACATCATTATATGTGGTATTTGCATGTGCTTTCAGGTTTAACAATAACAACATTTACTGCAAAGGGCCGTAGTTCACAGAGAAGCTACGCAAATAGCTGTCAATATTGCAGAATGATTATTTGCAATTTGACTATCGCATGATGATATCACATGCAATATTTTGCATAGTTTGGCAGAGAACTATTGAAGACCATGCCTCAATTACTCAGCCACTCTATGACTTATTTAAAAGGCCACGTTAAAGATTCTGATACTCAGCTTAAAGATGCTGTATGTAGGTTTTTGACTCTTCTAAAACATAAAAATACCATACTATGTTTGCAGATATTTAAGAAACATGCCAAGTGAACATTCTTGTTTATCTGAAAAACAATGCTAAAGTCAGATATTCTGCTTTAAAAAGGTCCTTTACGTGCCAGAACGCTGTCTTTGTTTTGGTTCTTTTAACCCACCCAATGCCACTTTAGCCAATTATATTTTAGTATCCTGGGTTGCCTTGTTGGAAAACTGTGTATTCATTCAGAAAAGCTCAGTATGCCCGTGATTGAAATGTGACCTCCAGTGGACAGTAGCAGACTCCGAAATGAGACGCAGATTTAGAGTTCCAAATGAGATCATTATTAATTAGCAAATAATTTAAATATTACAATTGTAAACATGGGCCTCACGGTGGCGCAGTGGATAGCACAATCGCCCCACAGCAAGAACGTCGCTGGTTCGAGCCTCGGCTGGGTCAGTTGGCGTTTCTGTGTGGAGTTTGCATGTTCTCCCCGTGTTGGCGTGGGTTTCCTCCGGGTGCTCCGGTTTCCCCCACAAGTCCAAAGACATGCGGTATAGGTGAAATGGGCAAGCTAAAAATTGTCCGTAGTGTATGAGTGTGAATGGATGTTTATGGATGTTTCCCAGAGATGGGTTGCAGCTGGAAGGGCATCCGCTGCATAAAACATATGCTGGATAAGTTGGCGGTTCATTCCGCTGTGGCGACCCCAGATTAATAAAGGGACTAAGCCGAAATGAAAATGAATGAATGAATGAATTATAAACATTAGGTGAGCAGGTTACATTGTAACCTTGTGTCCTAACAACACGCAATGTGACAAGATTTGCAGTGATAATCAATTTTGCTGTTTGCACCAGACGGAACACGACAGAAATTCAGCCATTCAGAAGCACAGAATATGCACTCACTCATGAAATGGTAAGGTTTATAATCTAATTAATACATATTAAACCACTTTAACATTATTAAATGTAGATGCTGAATCACTGATATGTGTTGGTTTTGAGTCACAGTTCTAAAGTTTAATTTCAAACGGTTTATTTGATTTTATTCAAGATCTGCTGCTGCTTTCAGCACTATGGCAATAAATTTAATGTAAAATGGCATTCAAACTTAAATTGTTATCATTTAACACTGAATAAAACACATGAGGTATACCTGAGGTGATCATTGTCCGTTTTCTGTTGTTCAGCTTCAAGAAATAGAAGCCGTTTGTAATATATCAATTCGAGGTGTTGGTTAGTTCCAAACTCCAAACGAACTTTACCCCACTGGTGCCAAAAGCCGGGAAGACATCGCTGCCAGCATGACAACTTAATCTTCTACGCCATTTGCGGAAGTGATCCTGGTGCTCGCAGGCCTCCACCAGAAAGAACACCAGGCTTTCATGAACATCCGGGCGGAACTGGAACAGAGGTTCTGAGTCCTAGTAGATGCCCAGCGGGAGGACCGCAAGCTTGTCAAGAGTCTCTTGAACCAGGAGATTCGGCCCGTCACGACATCTGCCACCAACCCTCCCATTGCGATGCAGAAGATAGGGATACCCTGTTGCAGTGTGTTAGTGTCTGAGCTCTGCATCAGACTTATATGCTCCAACGTACTTCTTCGCGGTCAGGTATCCATCTCTAACTCTTATATTTATCTTTGAGTAATTGATGTTCCCCAGCGGAAGGGAAACTCCAATGCTATGTGGAAAACTTCCACTATGGGGATTTCACCAGAAAGTCGATGATCTGAAGAGAAATAAAACGGGCCAATGAAATGTCTCCATTCTTCTATGCCACCAGCAGTTTCAACGGTTTGCATTCGAGCTCTCCCTGTCTCCAGGGGTTTTCACCAAGCTCACGGAGGGTGCCCTCATGCCGCATGCTCAATTATCTTAACAGCTGGCTGATAATAGCTCACTCTCAAAATCAATTGCTTATGCACAGGTACAGGGTGCTTTAGCACCTCAACCTGTTGGGGTTTTGGGTCAACCGAGAAAAAAAAGCAAGCTCGCCCCTGTGCTGAGCATCTCTTTTCTCTGGTTTAAGTTGGACTTGAGCACCATGAGGGCGCACCTCTCTGAGCTGATGCTGACCTGTCTGAAAGAGTTTGACAGGAAAACTATGGTCCCACTGAAATCTTTTCAGAGACTCCTGGGGCATATATAATTTGCAGCCGCGGTTACGCCGCTCAGATTGCTTCATTTGAGACCGCTTCAGCAATGGGTTCACGATTGTGTCCCCAGACGCGCATGACAAGCGGGCACACACCGGGTGACTGGCACTCCGCTGTGTCGCTATTCCCTCAGCACTTGGATGGACCTTGCTTTTTTACAGGCCAGCGGGCCTCTAGAACAAGTGTCCAGGCATGTTGTCGTCTCGACAGATGCCTCCAGCACAGGATGCAGCCAGGATTCCTTGGAGAGTGCTGTTTGCAGTGTATCTCACTCTCCGCCATTTCCCATGAAAGAGGGGAAACATGTGCCGGACATCACAGTAATGGTAGCGTATATCAACCGCATGTCTCAGCTCGCTTGCTGTCTGCTCCTCTGGAGTCATTTGCGGCTGAAATTGCTGCATGCCGTTCACATCCCCAGCGAGCTCAATCGTGCAGCCGATGCACTCTAACAGCAGCTTACATGCCTGGGAGAATGGAGGCTCCCCCCCCAATTCAGTTTGGAGAAGCCCAGGTCAGCCTGTTTGCTTCTTCTGAGACCACCCATTGCCAGTGGTTTTACTCCCTGACCAAGACCGCCCTCGGCACAGACACACTGGCCCAAGGTTGGCCCCGGGCATGCGAAAATACGCATTTCCCCCAGTGAGCCTACTCACACAGACACTGTGCAAGGTCAGGGAGGATGAGGAGCAGGTCTTGTTAGTTGCAACTCTCTGGCTCAACCGGACCTGAATATCAGTACTCTCTCTTCTCACAACGGCCCCTCCCTGGCAGATCCCTTTGAGGAAGGACCTTTTTTCTCAGGGACAGAGCACCATCTGGCACCCGTGCCCAGATCTCTGGAACCTCATCGTGTGGTCCATAGACGGAGCACGGAAGACTTAGATGACCTACCGGCTTCGGTGGTTAACACCATCACTCAGGCTAGAGCACCCTCTACGAGGCATGCCTACACCCTGAAGTGTTCACTGAATGGTGCGCTTCTCCCCGAGAAGACCCCCAGACATGCCAGATCAGCGTTGTGCTTTCTTACTTCAGGATAGGTTGGAGCGGAGGCTGTCACCCTCCACACTGAAGGTTTACGTTGCTGCCATCTCTGCTCATCATGACGCCGTTGATGGCGGTACCGTTGGAAGGCATAACCTCATCATCGGGTTCCTCAGAGGTGCGAGGTGGTTAAATCCACCCCGCCCCCCTCTTATGCCCTCTTGGGATCTCTCTGTAGTGCTGGCGGGCTTGTGGAGCGATCCTTTTAAGCCACTCGACTTTGAGATTTCTGTCCTTGAAGACAGCTCTGCTGGTCACGTTGACATCGATCAAGGGAACTTGGAGGCATTTTTGGTCAGTGAGTTGTTCCTAGAATTCGGGTCGGCATACTCTCACGTTAACCTCGACTAGGAATGTTGCATTCTCTTGGGCATTAGCACACAGTGCCTCTCTAACAGACATCTGTAGAGCTGCGGGCTGGGTGACAGCTAATACATTCGCGAGATTTTATAATCTTTGAATGGAGCCGGTTTCCTCATATGTGCTGGATAAGTCTAAGTCAAACTATAAGTTTGGTGTTGAAACACGCTTGCTGCACCTTTCTCTCTAACATGGAGATACGTGCGCCCTTTTTACTCTGTTCAGTTGAGTTCCTCATATGTGTTCTCCCCCATGCCAGGGTTAGTCCATATGTCTTTCTGGCACCAGGTCTAGCCCAGATGGGTAGCAGATGGCCTCCACAGCGTCCTTCCACTTCTCAACGTATTCCCAATGTACTGTTGTATTCTAAAATTCATAGAATTTAACTAGGTGTATATTTTACGACTCCCCAAAAAATACAAATAAGCCTTTAAGTGCTTGACAGGTAAGTAAAGGTAAGTTAGGGCCAGGGGACCCATTGGAGAGCTGCGTCTCTGGTGATGATGGTGCCCTCACGCTGGAGCCTGGCAAACCTCTCACCAGTGACGTGGCAAGGTTCAACTACTGTGGCTTTTTCCATACATTTCCCCATGGTGGAAGTTGTCCACATAGCATTGAAGTTCCCCTCCCAATGGGGAATGAAGCGGTTACTACTTCCCCGAATGGAAATGCTATGTTCCTTTGCCACAGTGGTTGCGGCTTAGCTGACAGCTGTAGTTCTGCTCTTCAGCGTAAAAATGATGCGTGTGCTGGGTGCTGCCAATTCATTGGCATTTCATTGGCCTGTTTTATTTCACTTCAGATCATTGGCTCTTTGGCAAAATACCCATAGTGGTAATTTTCCACATAGCATTTCCTTTCCCCTCTAAGGGAACGAGGGTTAGGTAGTAACCGCTTCGTTCTACATTTCTGAACTGCCTTATTTTTGTTTAATTATGTAAATTGGCATGGAAAATCTTTGCCACATAATTAATATGTTATATTTGATATATTTTATGTTCTACTCATACATTCGAGCTCAGATGGGGCATGGGACAGCCTAACGTTACATAAATAAATTAGTTTATAGTTTCGGTTCAGTACGCTTTTATGGCCGTTTTCACTGTCAACTGTACTGTACCACTTTTTGGGTACCCTTTGAAAAGGGTACCTAGCACAACAAAAAGGCACCAAAAGGCATAGCAAGACATGCAAGCTATTGGTTTACAGAGATATGTCACTCGCTCGTGCAACAATCCAGAAGAATGAAAACAAAGGGACCGCCATTTTTAAAAACACAGCCTAGACATTACACCATAATAATATATACATATAATAATGAGTCGTGGTCGACCTGAGCTCAAACAAACCTGGTCAACATCTTGATGATCAACCACAAAGCCAAGAAGAAGAACAGAATCTACCCTGTGCCTTGTTGTTGTTACAAGTCTAGCCACAATCCTTCAAGAGACAACTAGACCCACTGCTAAACCAGCTGTCACAGAAGAATACACAACGCAGAGAACCACATACAAGTACTTCAGTCATCCATCAATATGATCAAGATTGCCGTACTAGTAATCATCATGGACATCGCACAAGCCAGACTCATGAAACGACATTCTAAGAGCTGATAAATGTCAAAAAAATCTGCATGCAACACCTACCTTCAGTAGGAGCAGGAATCACACCCCATCTCCAACTGTGACATGTGTACCTTATTTACAGTTCATACCAGTGGAATATACAACGAGAGTACAACATCACAACTGATGTCACAGCATCACAACTCCTCCAGTTTCTCTGTGGTGTATTCCTGGATTACCATCCTGCAACCTAACTTCAGCAACTCCCATCATGAAAGATCTACTATTGCCAATGATTTTTTCTTGGTGTGTGGAATATTATGCTCCATCCTCAACTCCACTGGGTAAAATTCTGTGTGAACGTTGCAACTTTGTGATTGAAAAGAGAACAGGATCCCATGTGGACATTACTCCATTAGCAGGGATAGAGGAAAAGAACTTGGAAGCAGGTTATTAAAGCACACAATCTCTCCCAAAACTCTTTGCAGTAAATCCGTAGTGTATTATTTCGTTTTTTTGGTACTTTGTTGACCTTTTTTGGAACTCCACAAAAGCATTTGATGTTCAGTAGTTTAATGATTGTAAATTATGTATTGTCATAATTCAGGTTGCATTTCAGGTTGCTTGCCATCATGACCACAATAAGCTCCAGTGGAGTGATCACTTTCACTCCAAATTGGCAGAGGTACAGGGCTGTTACTGGGTGCTGCAACGGTCCATTCTATTCAGTTTCATTTGTTGTTGTTGTTGTTGTTCACTTTGATAGTGTAGTTTCTTTGTTTACATTGAAAAATAATAGAAAAGCAGTGCATTGGAAAGGAAAAATGTGCTCTGTGTGAACAGCCCCTAAATCTACCAAATGTAGACTCACTCACTGGGTACGTTTACATGGACACTAATACTCCAATTTGAATACGATTAAGACAATACTCTGATTAAGAGTCTACCTTGTAAACCAGGGGTCTCAAACTCCAGGCCTGCGGGCCGCAACTGACGTCAAAAATACAATGAGATTCAGCACACCAAAACATATTTTTTTGAGTCACTATCATTGTTGTGCAGTCACATACAGCCACTTGTGCCTTAGACCTGCCACCTGCTGGACATTTAAAGTACTGCATTCTGATTAGTTTTACTTTCAGTTTCTCTCAGTGTGTGGTCGAGAGTAAGGCACATGTAGATTAGTTCTGGGGCTGATTTAAACGTTGAAATATATTCACAATATGTCCACAAGTGCTTTATTTTTAGTAAAGCTCTATTTTTGAAAATATACAAGCCTGTATTTTGTTGTACTAACACTTTTTCATGGCTTACACGTTATGCCAGTGGTGTAACAAATATGATCATTTTGCTAATATTCCATTCAAATTGTTTCATATGATATGTTTTCCTCATATGCATATTAAGATTTGTATAAAAAAGATTAAGCATATTAAGATTTGTATAAACAATTTTACATTAGTAAAATTGTACTGCTGGTTGAAATGAACATGTTAACGTAAATGTGAATATAGGCTACATAATTTCCCCCTATTTGTTATAGTTTTACAAAAAGAAAGTTATTGAGAAGAACAATTATAAGTCACTAATGTTACCCAAACCTTCTGCTGTTCTTATCTTT
The DNA here is from genome assembly GCA_903798125.1 of Danio choprae. NCBI lineage: Eukaryota > Metazoa > Chordata > Actinopteri > Cypriniformes > Danionidae > Danio > Danio choprae. The sequence continues at coordinate 1,297,614 of CAIGQW010055714.1, read as the reverse complement.
TCAACTTTTGGTTAAGCAACAATTGGTTGGGACAGAATAATAATAATTGTATATTATTATTATTATTATTATTATTAAAGTATTTTCATAGCAGTTTAAATTCGCCCTTCAATATGTACAACAAAGAACAAAAAGCTAGAGTTTTGATTGCATATACTCTTTGAAAAAATGACAGAAGAATGCTCGGGCACACACACAACAGCCACATATATATTTCAGCAGCTGTGTGATAGATAAACGTGCTGATTTGCATTATTACTGGTGACAGGTAATGCTTGAAATATAAATGTCATGTCTGTTATCCTAAGATGCATCAATTACGTCAAGTTTTCACTTTTTTCTTGTGCTTAAATGATAAAATGGCCATCTTTTATTTTCTCAGTCACTGAAATGGCACCCCGTCAATTTGAGTTTGAGACCCCTGATGTAAACAAAGATTTTCAATGACATCAATCTGACTAAAGTCACAATTGTATCAAACACAAATCAAATTAAGACATGTCAAGTATTCTATTTTAGTTGTTCTATGACATGTTCTATTTTAGTTGCTGTATTGAAGTTCTGTACAGTCATATAAACACTTTTGTCCAACTATTACCATCATGTAGGACATTTTGCCAAATTTTGTGACAAGATAGTTCATTCACACATGGCTGTTTTACACTATTCTCTGCACATAAGTCAGTACAGGACCACAGACACCCGCATCTCCAAGTGCACACACACAGTGAACTCCTGGAGACTCGTCACACACGCCATCATAATCACTGAAGACATTTTTATGCTGTCTGTGAAATTTTCCTTACTTCATACTTGAATCTAATACCTCAGAGTTTGTCAGGGGGCATGAATGAAATGTTGCTGAATGAAAGTGAAACTGCCGAACTGCAGTTAAAGTTGAAAGATTAAAAATTAAACACCCGAAACTAGACTCTGGAGGAAACATTGGATAGTGTAGTGACGTAATGATGTTAATCAATCTATGTACTATAATATACGTAAAACGGGAACATGAAAGGAACATTCTAAAAGCAACTCATATAAAGACCTTAATTATATTATTGCCTTATTTAGATTAAGGTAAATAATTCGATTACTGAGGTCAATGAAGGTAAACGTAATCACTCACTCACTTCTGGCCACTATCCAATTCACCTATACTGCACGTTTGTGGTCTGTGGGAAACACAGAAATGCCACCTGTCCCAGCCAGAGAGTGAATAAGCGACCTTCTTGCTGTGAGGTGACAGTGCTAACCACTGATCCACTATGCAGCCATTAACTATACATAGTAGCCATAAACAAACTACTGTAATTTGGGAAACCTTTTTGTATAATGATTTGCTTTGATGTGTTATTGCACAAACAAACATAATTGTAGACAAAAAAGCAATTAAGTCTCACTTGTACAGCTCCAAAACCTCTAATTCACTGCGAAAATACACACACACATATAGATATATAAGGGGAAACTGTGACTTGTGGGAAACACTTAGGCCCTGTTCACACCTGGTATAAAAAAGGCATATGTATATGACTGCAAATTACATTTTTGAAATATGTCTGTTTTGTTCTTTTCAAACAACGCAGCTCACATGCAGCTCCTGTGACCTAGTGTTTTTCACAAAATATATCTTTGTGAATTGTAATCTTTGTAGTACTTTTAATTATTCTATTCATTTAATGTGCATGAAAATGATGTATTGGACATTTCTAATGTATAACGTT
>CAIGQW010055714.1:1240590-1253766 GCA_903798125.1 Danio choprae | reverse complement strand
GATAGATAGATAGATAGATAGATAGATAGATAGATAGATAGATAGATTTTGAACATCTAAATCTGGACAGCAGAGATCATGTATTAATTCCTAGGGCCTCTGGGTTGTTGATCCCTGAGGCACTAGACTGCCATGATCCATAAGAACCAAACTTAGCGATGCCTTGCTGTGACATATAGCAGCCAATGACACAAGTGTATGGCTAACATTTACAAATACACATCTGTCATGCAACAGACAAAATATCTCTCTGGACCACACACATTTGTAAAGCAGTAGTAAACTGCATGTAAACATTTAGGATAAACAAGAACTCACATTTTCAGAGGCTGACAATGTGTACTGTATATGGAAGAATGTTCCATAACATGGGCTCCCCTGCTATGTGACAGCAGGGACTGTGGTTAACCATGTGCAGAGAGGCGCTGATGGCAAAATGGGGTGGTGCAGCCATGACTGACCCACCCTCAGCATGATGAACTGTCAGCAAGAAGGTGGTGCTGGCTGTGTCAGTGTGAATCGCACCAGGATGGACTCTGCCAATTGAGACTGACTGATGTAGCGGGGGGTGACGAAGCATTGGTGGCTGCCAGCTTTGGTGGGTATCCAAGAGTGACACACCTATCAAGGCAGGTCGGGGGTGGCCACATCAAACAGAACTGGATTTCAATTGTCTTTCAAGGCAAGGAAGGTGTACATGTCACAGTGGACATGGACAGCAAACTCAGCATGGACAGGCTGAAGGGAGTATGTGTATGCAGAAAGGCAAGAAGTCAGAAAGCAGCATGGCTCACTCACCCTCTTTCCAGCTGTCACCTCAAATCTGGATCTGTCATCCCTGTTTACAGACTTGACACCTTATTACTGGGCAGCAATCGAAGCCCATGAGTCCAGCTCCAATGGTTTAAAATCGTTCGTCCTTGTTCAAGGTATCGACTAAACATTCAGACTGGTACTAGTACTCTACTAGATTTGTTCAATCGTCTGACTGCAGAAACAAAAAGAGGCACACATGCTGCATAACCAAACAACTTTTTAAAAAAAAGAAAAGAAAAGAAAAAAAATATGACACGCTCAGTCATTCAGTCAGTCAAACATAGACCTTATAAGATTAATATAACATAAACAGTTAACAGTGGAACTAGTGGAAAAAAAAACGCAAGTGCAGTAACATAAAATACAAACATTCATACAAAAACGATGTAAAACAATTCACATGTATTTACTTCTGAAAAAAACCTTTTACAACTGAATCAAATGTATTTATTTTCTCAGCTCGTCCACCATCTTTATAGGAGACCTTTAAAAATAGCCCTTCACAATGGATTGTGGAATTTAATTTTTACAAAGGAAGCATGCGATGATGCCAAAACAATTTATCTCTGAAAGTAGCATTAACAAGGGTCTTTTGTAACTGTCTTTGTGTCGAGGGCACATCAATGATGCTGTCTAAAAAGACAGCAAGACACTGTAATGAAACTAATGTGCATAATGGCAATGTCATTATCATTATCATTATATTTAAATATTTATGAGCAGATGTGGCATATAACATCAAGCTTTACACTTGTGATTTAGTTTATAATCTAATATGCTACTAAAGCCTGCAGGTGAGTGTGTCGAGATATCCAGAGAGAAAGTGTTGATCACTCTGGAGTGTTTGTGGACAAAACGTGCAAGCCCATGACAGGAAGCACCTTGCGGGCAGATATGACTGACAGTACAGGTCACCCTACGTCTGGATCAATCAGAGTAGCTGAGGAGAGCGGGAGGGGTAGGACTCATGGGAGAAAGTGGGGTGCTTTGCTACCAAATCGGAGGGTCTGTTTGTTAGATGAGCTCCCTGCCTGCTGCTCATCAGCTCCTGGGCAACACATGGTCAAGTCAGCAGCCATTAATGCCAGTCAGCTTGCATTAACAACCCTTCTCCATTCTAAATGGCTGCAAATATGTGATGCAGCAAAGATTTTAGGCCACATGCTAGATCAAACATTATCAACATTTTGCCACAGCTGCCAATAGCTGGTGAATAAATTTTTATAGATTTCATTAATTGATTGATTGCTATGAGTAACATTTTATTCATTTAATTATGCATCAACAAACTGTGAGGATATTGTGAGAGGAATTTATTATTACTGTTGCCACATAGAGTGAGAGAATGTGCATATAACACACATTTAAAACACACACACTGGCTGCCACTTTATTAGGTAAAACACTGAATCTGTGCTGTGCTATCCATCCATCACGTGATGAGTATACCATGATCATAAAGGGGTCAACATAGTCAGAAACAATAATCAGCTCAATTGGTACTGATGAGCCCTAAAAATGTGCCAAAAATACACCCACACCATTAAACTATGGTTTATGAAAGATTATGGCTCTACCACCTGAATACTTTAGCAGAAATTGAGGCTCATCAGACCAGGCCTTTTGCCATCTTCATTTGACCAATTTTGAGGAGTGTGAATGATAGAAAAATGTAATGTGGCAGTTTAAGTTACATTTGCCTTCATATCAGCTTAAAACAGCTGCGGTCTCAATTCCAAACATATTACATTTTGTGCTTATAATTGGAAGTCTCAGGGTGCCCTAGAAAGGCTTCATTAAACCTTAAAATGCATGTTGAGAATATACTGTTGACATACTGTTTGTTTACCATAGAGAGGGCATGCTCACCCAAGATTTAAGTCCACTTTAGTGGACATAACCTATATAGGCTGTGATTTACAGGTAATAAAGTTGTAAATAAGGTTCAGTTGGTTACACAGAGTGATCGTTTTGCTCCTTAGTCAAGAACGGCGTGGGTTGTAATTACGATTTGCATGTAGGGCCTATATATATATATTTTTTTTCTTATAGTGACAACATCCATGACATAAGCCACACTCCGCAGTGAAACTGAAAGCATGCACATCATTTAAATAACCATATCGTATTTTAGATTTATGATTACTACAAGGGGCCTCACAGTGGCGCAGTGGGTAGCACGTTCGCCTCACAGCAAGAAGGTCGCTGGTCGCTGGTTCGAGCCTCGCCAGTTGGCGTTTCTGTGTGGAGTTTGCATGTTCTCCCTGTGTTGGCGTGGGTTTCCTCCGGGTGCTCCGGTTTCCCCCACAAGTCCAAAGACATGCGGTATAGGTGAATTGGGTAAGCTAAATTGTCCGTAGTGTATGAGTGTGAATGGGTGTGTATGGATGTTTCCCAGAGATGGGTTGCAGCTGGAAGGGCATCCGCTGCGTAAAAAACATATGCTGAATAAGTTGGCGGTTCATTCCGCTGTGGCGACCCCAGATTAATAAAGGGACTAAGCCGAAATGAAAATGAATGAATGAATGTAGGGCCTATATATATATTTTTTTTCTTATAGTGACAACATCCATGACATAAGCCACACTCCGCAGTGAAACTGAAAGCATGCACATCATTTAAATAACCATATCGTATTTTAGATTTATGATTACTACAAGCATTTAATATGTGTTTTTTTCTTTCATAGTAAACACAGAGTGTTGTCTGTGAAAATAAACATTTAGCAGTATCAGTTGAACTACTCTAGCATATATAAAGTTGAATATAATGCAAGAGGGAATCTGATAATGACAAATGTTTGATTTTACAGTGGAAAAAAAGTCATAATAATGTAATAATAATAAAAGTAATAATGTTGTCAAGTAATAATGTTGTCAATGTAATAAAAGTAACAATGTTAACGCCCCAAAAAAAGGAGCACTCCTTGAGTGTGCTCTCACCCCAGGGGGACACAGCTCACCTTCAGTTTGGTGATAAACTGAAAGTGAAAGTGATAGCATCCACAATTCAGTGAGACAACCACTGTTTCAAGATGGCATTTCCCTTCTGCTGACCTCCAAAACAAACAAACAGCTGCTCAGAATTTGTTATGTTCTGTGTGCCGCACTGCAAGCACTGCATCAACATGCTGGACCCCCACACACAAGACGAACACCCAGGAACTGCTGAATGCACTGTAGCACTGCTGGGAATTTTCTTCTCACAACGAGATGTTACTAGCTCTAAAGCAATAATCTAATGTGCCATCTCTCATGTGCGCCTTATATAACCCTAATTGGAGGAGTGCTTACACATGCAGATTGTATTTGCCAATTTCATAATAATTTATTTGGCCTTTCTTTTTTCATACAACTTGTGTGATGGATATTTCAAGCAAATCCCTCAGTCTATCTATCTATCTATACATATAAACATAGTAAACACAGTAAATAGTAGTAGTAAAAAAAGAAGAATAAACTGTAGTTTTAACCATTTAAACTGTAGTTTAAAAATGTATCATAAAACAGTAATTATAAATAACAATAATATTAATCAGTATATTTATGGTTAATTTATAATGAACCTATGCTCTAGGGGTATTGCCAATTTATTAATGTAAATACTGAAGAGGGCCAGTGAGAGTAGACAGCCCTTTCTCACACCCCGCCATTAAGTGAAGAATTCTGTTTGCTTATTTCCAATTTTAATTGCACACTGAATGTTTAAAAACATTGTTTTTATAATGCTGTATGTTTTACCGCCAATACCTGATTCAAATGGCAAATTGAATCAAACGCTTTCTAAAACAATATACAAAGCAAGCAAATATTTTGTTTTTATTTTGATTGACATATTTGTCCCTCAGAGTCTGAAAGGTAAAGACATGGTCTGATGTTCTGTAATTTGGCAGAAACCCAATCTGACTTTTGCTGAGGACGTTGTGCTCTGTAAGGAAGCATATGAGTCTTGTGTTGATGATGCTGCAGAACAGCTAATGTAAATGTAATTGTTAGGGTCTGATTTGTCTCTGCTTTTGAAAATAGGCATTATTAGTTCTTTATTCCATATGTCAGGGAAATGTCCTTAGTGTTTAACAATCAAAGCCATATCATTTTCCATTCTCTTGTTTTTGTTTAAAAGTTTTCTTAGTGATTTTAATAATATACATCGTTGCCAAATAATCAGATATGTAATTTATGTTTTCTATTATAAATATTGGATAAATATATTATTTAAAATATATTAGTATTTTTGTGCCTTTTTATTAAAGAGTAATTTGGCTGAGATCTGATATTGGTTTAACAGTGAATGCACTAAAAGAGATTAGATCTAAATCTGTGATCATGTATTCAACTGTTGAGCTACCGAGCAATGAACTGTAGTTCCCCATCATGAGAACTCCAACGTGTGTGTGGAACCAGACATATGGGAGTACGCCAGACAACCAATCACTCTGAAGAGTAAGAAAACAGGCCAATGAAGGCCAAATGAATTGGCATAGCTCAGCCCCCCAGCTAATGCTGATTAGTCATTAGCGCCTATATCAGTGCCTGCTGAGGACCGAGCATCTAGAATTTAGCTTCAGAGCCTCTCATGAGACTGAAGACACTCTATCTGCCAACCTGATTTCAAGACTGAAACCAGTTTACTCACCAGTGCGGGAGATGACGTGACATCGGCGGTCGATTTGGGCTTTCCTGTCCCCTGGGCGTTTTGCTGGTGTGCACAAAAGAGCAGTTTCCATTAAAAGAGCAGATTCCCTAAGAGAGCAACAAAGTCAATCAACACTTCTTTTTCAAGACGCTGTTCTGACTGTGCATTTCTGGATGCAGTGGATCCTATCTCCGGATGATGTGCGTGGGTATCGCAAGAGTGGATTTACGCCCCCACTTCATTGTACCCAGAGAGCGGTGGGTTATACCAATCTTATCTGCGCATTTTGATCTGTCATCTGTTCAGGGTGCCGATCAGGATGCTCATGCAGAAACACATCCCCCAGTGCGTCCGTTCGTGGGATTGGTTGCAGCTATAGACCTGAAGGATGCTCACTCCATGCCTTGCTCTCTCCCTCCTTATACTGGGTTTTTTCAGGTGTGCGTCGGGGGCCAAGCATAGCAGTAAACGGTCCTCTCCTTCGGGTTTCCATGCGTGGAGGATGCCCTGTGCCTCTTCGGCGCACGCGCATCGGCATATTTAATTATTTATTGACTAGTTTATTTTTTCAGGTCTTTGAACTAGTCAATTATGCACAGAGACCTGGTGCTCCGTCACCTCGTCCTGTTGGGGTTTCGGGTCAACCAAGAATGAGCAAGCTCTCCCCTTCTCTCATCTCGGGTTGGAGCTGGACTCGGTCTCTATCGCAGTCCACTGTTAGCTCGCCGGGCTATTGCTAACCTGACCGATTAATTCGCCAGTTACAGTGAACTTACTGAAGTTATCAGAGGCTCCTGGGCCATATGACATTTGTAGCCACTATCACGCCATTCAATTGTTCATATGAGACCACTTCAGCACTGGCTTCGTGATTGGGTCCCCAGATGGGCATGGCGCGCAGAGACACACCGGGTGTCCATCACCACGCTGTGTCGTTGCACCTTCAGTCCCTGGATGGACCTTGCCTTCTCTGCCAATTCATTTGGCTTTCATTGGCCCGTTTTCTTACTCTTCAGAGTGATTGGTCATCTGGCGTTTCTTCCATATGTCTGGTTCCAGACACACATCTCTATTACCTATTTGGGGAACATGGGTTACGTACGTAACCAGGACGGTGTATCTCCCCAAAGAATCTCTCTCTATCTCTCTTTTTTGCATGTCACTTGGTCTTGCTCGCACATCCGTCACTGCTTTTGCTCCACTTTTGTCCAGTTCGAAGCCTCATACTCCGTCCACTCATCATCGTTTAACTTTGCTAATTTCTTCAGAGTTTACAATGTCTCTTTAACAGTTAATGCTAACTTACATGCTTCAGGTTAGATCAGTATAAAGATTCCAGCTCAAGAAGCAGAAGAATCTTGATTCTGATAGTGGAGATGGTAGTGGATTTTACTTCCTTCGTCAACTGAGGAAGTTCAACCTGCCCCAGGAGCTGCTTGTACAGTTCTACTCAGCTGTCATCCAATCCATCCTCTGCACTTCAATCACCGTCTGGTTCGGCTCAGCTGCCAAAACCGACCTCCGCAGACTACAGCGAATATTCCGGACAGCTGAACGAATCACTGGCACTACCCTTCCTACACTTCAAGAACTGTACTCTTCCAGAGTGAGTAAAAGGGCTCACAAAATCACTCTGGACCCCTTACACCCAGTGCACTTCCTGTTTGAACTGTTACCGTCTGGTCGGCGATACAGAGCACCGAGCACAAAAACAGCCAGACACAAGAAAAGTTTCTTTCCTCAGGCCATCTACCTCATGAACAGTTAAATATCCCCTACTGTGCAATAAATACTTTCTCATACGCACTCGTACACAGCACCTTATAACAATTTACAGTGCAATACTTTTTCTACGCAGTTGTACACAGGACCTTATAACTTGTATATTTATAACAAATCTGTATATACAATTCAACATCCAGAGCTTTTGACTGATTGCATCTCTGTTTAATGTTTGTTGTCTTTTTCATATTTATTTCGTGTTGTCACTGTTTATTTAGTTTGTTAAGTTGGGGGAATATTCATCTACATGCTTGAGCATTACTTTTGGTATTTCGCAGGTATCAATACTTGTTCCAAAGCTGTTCTTGCTTTACAGCTACAATACAATAGAATTGTAAAACTACAATAGAAATATAAAGAGTGCTCAAGTTCAAATACAAATAGAAGGTATGGACATAGAAAGAGTAAATGAAAATCATTTTTGGGGGGTGATACTAGATGACAAATTAAGTTGGCAATCTCACTTAAATCATGTACATAATAAACTTTTTATAAGTATCTTGAATAAGGCAAAGCATGTTCTAGATCACTCCACACAATTTAAAGTACATTAATATTACCATATTTAAATTATTAATCTCACAAATTCATTATTTTTAAAATCTAAAATGTTAAAATGTATAGATTTCAAACGGCCCAAATAATGTATAAAGCAAAAGAATATGTTACTTCCTGTTAATATTCAAAAATAGTTTATTAATGGAGAAGGGAGATATAATTTTAGGAGAGAGTGTAACTTTAAACATCCTTTTGTTCATACAACATTAAGAGGTTTTTGCAATTTGGTGTGTGAAATGAAGTTATGGAACAGGTTAGATCTGGAGCTCAAGCAGTGTTTAACTGTAACCCACTTCAAAATATAGTATAAGCATATGTTTTTTTCAGAATGTATATGAAAGAAGTTGAACAGATTTGATTCCTGTTTCTACAATTTATTTAGTTAGAACAATATGTACTAGAAAAGAATGAGATGACAAAATAATTGGTTTAATTTGATGGTTATTGTTGCAGATTATTATTTATTGTTATGGGTTGTTTTTATTATTGTTATGGACTGTTATTTATCATTGATATAAAGTAGAGAAGGAGTAGGATTAAATAAGCATATGCTTCTTCCAGTTCCTTTTTTTTTGTATAAGTTCAATTGTATGAGTTATTTTCTTTGCTTAACAATTGTGTTTATTCATTCATTCATTTTCCTTCAGCTTAGTCCCTGATTTATCAAGGGGTATTGTATTTATTTATTTTGATTAATTTTTTACATGTTCGAAATAAAGTCTGAAGTCTTAGGATTGGTGAGTGTCTTTATAAAAGTGCTTATTAGGTGTGCCAAGTGTTCAGAACTCTGAAAGCAAGAACAAAGCCTATTGAAGGCAAGCCTGAAAGCTTTAGCCTAAAAACCTAATGCTAATGCTGACTCTATGGCAGTATGCAGGGAAGGACACTAAAAGCTAATTGGCTGATTCGCTAAGATGTTCCATGTGATCAAATTAATGCTATAAGTTTTCCAATGGTAAGTAATACAAGCAACAGATTTACATGCGAGTCAAAATCTTGTGAGTAATGTCCTTACCCTGACACGTTGGAAACAAGATCAGGGACTGGATGAGAGGATGGGATTCTGTATTTCTTGTTTAGCAATTTCTATTTCATTAAAAGCACTTATGAGAATATCTTCTAATATTCCAAGAGCACACAACAAGCTCTGAGATTCACAGCGTTTCTGTCTTTAAGCAGGTGGGGAGGTGGAACAGCTTTTTTGTAAACAGCCTCGAAGCCTTTGAGTGGGGTAATGGATGCTTTTACAGAGGTAACAGTTTCCATTAAGCACAGGAAATAATTTCATCAAAATCGTACCTTTGCCTTTCATGCAAAATCCACTTTCGGCAATAAGACGGAATGTGTTCTACTTAATATCTGTTTGTCTATGATGCCTCAGAGCCCTGCCAACAGAGTCACACCCGTGGCCAATTAGTGGAACATCAGGTGTCCACGGAGGCCTGCACCCCATCCGTGTTCAGTTTCCTCTGGAGATGGATGTGAGGTCTCAACATGGCACATGCCAGCTGTTCAAACACCTTAGTTCTTCACAGCTTTACTTCCAGAATGCAACATATGACCATGAGCCTATACGGTGAAGATGTTACCCAAAGGCCTCATAAAATGAGATGTTTGAAAAAGAAAATATCCCAATTGAAAACAATGCTCTGTCACCACTGTGAAAGTTGCAGTTACAATTACACAAATTGATACATTACAATAAATAGAGCTGTCTCCCTATTGTGTCTAGAAGTGACACAAGTGTGTGTTGTACTGTTGTGTGATTATGCATGTGTGTGTAGTGGTGTGGGTGTATTTAAATGAAACTACAAAGCAAAATCAAATTAGTCTCAATGAGAAATATGTCAAAATAACATGCAGTCAAATTAAAGTCAATATGAAAAGGCCATAATGGTGCTTAATTTCAGTTGGAGACAGAATGCAAGAAGGCCAGAATATTGAATTAAACGTAAACAGCTAAAATAACCTGAGCAACCATTTGGCCACCCAGCCTCAAACAGCACTCAGCTTCAAGCATGTAGAAGACAAATAGATTATTCTTAATATTATTGCAATATGTTTAGATGAAGTTAAAAAACTGTTAATTATTTCTTGTCTTTTTTGTTATGCATTTCACCCAATACACATTGCAAAAGATTTTGAATTTTAATTTGGCACAGACGTGTATGTTTTCATTTATAGCACTTCATTTTTGCATTCATATTTAATATCTCTTGTTCAAATACATTATGAACAGCAGCTACGCTCATTATTTTATATGTTCTCTATTTCCACCTGGGGATATTCGTCCCGAGGCCTCTAGAGAGCCATTGATGGGATCCAAGAGCTGTGAAGAGATGATGCCAACCATCGAGGACCTCAAGGACAACACATACGGAGAGATGATGCCAACCATCAAGGACTTCCAGGACAACACAAACACACTTCATTAAACATGTACACATAGACATCACCTATATGCAATCAAATTACAGGTTAACTAACCATGTATATAATAACTTAAATTTGATTGTAACTTTCCCTTAATTTGATGGTAATTCAATAATGTGCACCTTTTGTAAAGCTGCTTTGAAACAATAATTATTGTAAAATTAAACAATTAAACTTTAATTGAATTTAATTAAATTTTCTTATTTGTGCCAGAACTTCAATAGGACCCAGAATCTCTTCGGTTTTGACCTTCTATGGTACAGTACCTGATATAAACTATTTAAAAAATAATAATTAAAAATCTAATTCACAATTAGTTTGAGATTAACAACTGTTGATTTACAAATTAATCACTGCTTATTAGTAAACTTTGAGCATAAAATGTCCAAAGCCCAAAACCTTGCTACCAAAATCCTGCTAATCCTGATAGTTTTCAGGTATGTTTCACACAACAGAATGACATCCAGCGTGTAATCTGTGCTGTGCCCTTGCGCTGCCTGTTTCTGTTAACATCACTCATCCTTTGTTGGTAGTAGCTCAACAAAACACACAATGTTTGTTATATTTTCTTCTAGTCTTATCTATTCCATTCTATTCTATTCTATCCTGATTTATTTTTTCTGCTAGACCAAATCTGTTTTATTCAATTTAACATGAAGAATGGATGAATTACATGAATATAACACACTGTGCTGCAAAATGACCATATCTGTTACAGTAACAGCAATTCAAAAATAAAATAAAAAAATTATTTGACTTTATTCTGTTATGTTCTAATCTAGGTCAATCTAATTATGCCATCTCCCAAAAATGATACATTCTATTAATTTATAATCCATTTAGTTCTGTCCGTTGTTACAATCCGTTTAGCTTGTATTCAGTTTTTACTAGACTGCTTCTAGACTGACAAATATATTACATATCGTAAATTTGCATAAGTATTTTCATTCTGTTCTGTCCTATTCAGTTACTGACTCATATGTTACTCAGTTTTCTATACAAGTAGATCTTAAAGGGATATTTCACTAAAAACCAAAAATAATGTTATTATTTACCAGTAACTTAACTTTTTTTAATAAAAAAAAATTTGAGAGCCCCACTACCTAACAATTTTGTTTAGTTTTGTGTCTTGGCTGGGTCAGTTGGCATTTCTGTGTGGAGGTTGCATGTTCTCCCTGTGTTGGCGTGGGTTTTCTCCGGGTGCTCTGGTTTCCCCCACAGTCCAATGACATGCGGTATAGATGAACTGGGTAAACAAAATTGTATTTAGTGTACAGTATGAGTGTATGAGTGTGTCTGTGAATGAGAAAGCCTATGAGTGTTTCCCAGTGCTGGGTTGCGGCTGGAAGGGCATTTACTGAATAACATATGCCAAAGTAATTGGCGGTTCATTCTGCTGTGACGAAGTCAAAAGATAGGGAGTGAGTAAGTGAGTGAGTGAGTGATTGAGTGAGTGAGTGAACACCGGTTATTTTAAAACATTTAAAATAATCTGGAGGCCCGGTTGGAAGTTGAGAACCACTGATCTATTAATTTGTGATCTACTCTCATTTACTTAGGGTTTACTCACACTAGTCACGGTTGCCTTAAATCGAGCCTGGCCGTGATTATCCCCCCTCATCTCTCCTCCAACAGCCTGCTTTTAAAATTCATACATTTTCCTAAAATTCATTGTGCTGCCCTTATTAGGAGGTTTGCTGAAGGTGACAGCTGAGGGTTTTGCATCTTTGATGAACTATGACAGTTTGCGTCCAATGAAAAGTAAGAATGACTTAGAAATCCATACGAAACATTCATTCATTCATTTTCTTTTCGGCTTAGTCCCTTTATTAATCTGGGGTCGCCACAGCGGAATAAACCGCCAACTTATCCAGCATATGTTTTACGCAGCGGATGCCCTTCCAGCCGCAACCCATCACTGGGAAACATCCATACACACTCATTCACACACATACACTACGGACAATTTAGCTTACCCAATTCACTTATATCGCATGTCTTTGGACTTGTAGGGGAAACCGGAGCACCCGGAGGAAACCCACACCAACACAGGGAGAACATGCAAACTCCACACAGAAATGCCCTGACCCAGAACTGACCCAGCCGAGGCTCGAACCAGCGACCTTCTTGCTGTGAGGCGATCGTGCTACCCACTACGCCACTGTGAGTCCCCCCATACGAAACAGTCCCTAATATTTAGTTAACTAATAATTTAGTTAATTCAATAATATACCAGCTTCTGGCAAAATATATATGAGAGACATTAGTTCTAAATATAAATGTATCACCAACACATCATCATCCTAAACAATTGGTATTGTAATACTTACTAAGATAATGAATATTTATGCTGTTCAACTCTCCATCCACAGAAAGCTTGCATGTGCCTTCGTGGTTGCATTGCATCAATAACTAAATCATACAAAGAATGATTATAGCATTTGTTTAGTCTTTATCTTTCTGTCTTATAAAAAGACCTTTGAAATAAATTTCACTAAAGACGTCTGTACACCACTGCGTGTCTCATTTACAGGACATGGTTAGAATTCCATACAGGAGGATCTCTGGCAGTTGGAGTGAATAAGTGGTTCCCTAAGAAAAAAATTAGGTCACAGTGTGTTTCTGATCTTCATTTTCTTCCGTACATGGGATGAAGGATAAAGGTGAAAACATGAAGAAAAGGAAAACATAGTAATCATGGAGTAAAAAACATGCAGCTATCCCAAAAACACACATACACTCAACCACACTTCATGAGGATGACAGGCTCCTTTGCTCAAGTCTGTTTGTGAGCTCTCTCTCGATGCATTTCTTTACGAGCACCAGATAAAAGACCAGGATGCTCCAGTGTGAGCCTCCCACGGGCCCCTGAAAACGTCAATACACTCTCCTGCAACACATTTAAAGCAGGATACACACACACACACACACACACACACACACACACACACA
>CAIGQW010055714.1:1216299-1227932 GCA_903798125.1 Danio choprae | reverse complement strand
AAAGGGACTAAGCCGAAATTAAAATGAATGAATGAATGAATAATAATAATAATAATTTAAAATCTGCTGCAATGGCTGTGCACTGTTTGACTGGCAAAAGTTATTAGATTGCTATCTTCAAAAGTGAAATTGTTACCTGTTGCACATACAATAAGTGTAGTATAGAGTAAAAAACATATAATAATTCACTGAATGCACCGTAACACCCTTGGTCTGCAGTTAATCAGCCAATAAGAACCAACACACACCCACACAGACACACATGTAAAATATATAAGTAATTTCACACTTGTAGCACTAGTTGTGATATGTCTGAATATCAGTACAGATGAGATGCGCGCATGGGCACAAGACCACAGGCCTAGTGCCGTAGTATCATTGCTGTACTGATATACAGCCATTTCGCAGTGCTATGAGTGTGATATTGCATTTTTATAACAGTTTGATAACAGTTACAGGCATAACTGTAAATAAAAAATAAAATCATTATGAAGAGTATTGTAATGTCTTAGTGATGCCAAAACAGAGGATCCTGTTTACAGATCAAGACTCTAATGTAGAACAGCATAAAACAACATCAATCTACAGAGTTCTCCTGTACTTGTCTGCTGTATCCAGCAAAAAAAAAAGCCTCATAAAAACCAAAAGCAAAGTATGTTTTCAAATTTTCTGTTTTTAGTTTATTGAGAATACATTTAGCTAACACAAAAAAACATGGTAAGGTAAGAATAAAACTTAATAAAATATATTGTCATTCATTCATTCATTCATTCATTCATTTTCTTTTCGGTTCAGTCACCACAGCGGAATGAACTGCCAACTTATCCAGCATATGTTTTACGCAGCGGATACCCTTCCAGCTGCAACCCATCACTGGGAAACACCCATGCACTTCCATTCACACACATACACTACGGACAATTTAGCTTACCCAATTCACCTATGTCTTTGGACTTGTGGGAGAAACCGGAGCACCCGGAGTAAACCCACATGAACACGGGGAGAACATGCAAACTCCACATAGAAATGCCAACTGACCCAGCCGAGGCTTTAACCAGCAACCTTCTTGCTTTGAGGGTAACACATTACAATTCAGTAATATTCCAATGTAACTAAATACAATAAAATAACAGTAACTAGTAATATATAATTTAATACATTTTAGAAGTAACTTGCCCAACTCTGTATATAGGCTAGATAAACTCATTACACATACACAGCCTAGTTCATTAATAGTCATCTAGGTGACTATTGTTATAACTCTCATTTTAACATTATAACACTTGCTAGACTGCTGTTACCAATTAGATATTTTGCTCCTGAAAAGGAGACTGCTTAAGGGACTGAGAAAAATCCTTTATATCCTTCACGGATAACCTTTTTTGTTCATTAAATAGTTTGAGACTGCAATATAGTACAATTTATTTGCATATTCCCATGTTATGTCAACGAGAGTACTGACTAGTTTCTTGTCCAAATTGTGTTTGTACATGTGACCAGAACTCCAAACAGCCTTACAATGTCAACAGTGATTTCTCATCACTCGAAGTAGAACAGCTCTGCTCTCAATTTATGAGGAGTGAAGCGAAAACCATATTCCCGGACAGACTTAACTGAATCAATTTTAATTGAATCATGGAATATCGCTGTCAAGAGCCTCTTACTAAAGTTATATTAACAGGAGAACCTACCCGCTTCCCAGCCAGGGAAGGCAATTATTTAACAAGAATGACACAGCGAATGCTAAATGAGAAGTGCTGGCTGAGCTAGAAAATTCCAATGCTGACCCCCGGAATGATTTCTTCTCTCATGACATGAGGCCATTAGAGATTGTTTTACGCTGGGCGCTTTAACAGAAATTCATCATTAGGCCAGTAAAGAGCCATTAGATTGGAAAAGATCTTATGCTGTCAGCTCCGCTAGAAAATATCTCTTAGAGATCATTTGGGCCTTTTTTTTCCCTGTTGTTGAGCGATACTGAGCAGAACTGTACACGACAAGAGCAAAGGTACCCAAATAAGGGAGCAACGAGAGAGTGAGGAAAGCCATTCATCTTAATTTACAACTCAGGAGAGAAATTTTAGGCCAAAAATTGCTCTTAAATTATGAGGTCACTGTGTAGTTGAATATATGGAGCATGAAGCTTTGAAAAGAATGTTGTGTTCTCATGCTTTAATAAACACACACACACACACACACACACACACACACACACACACACACACACACACACACACACACACACACACACACACACACACATACAAAAGCAGAGCTGTGGACAATTAAATGAATATTATAGACTTCTCATGGGAAAGACTGGAACATCATCTCTGCTTTTAGACAAAACATGATTTCATAGTGCACTGTAAATAAGCAGAATAAGCAGCACACACACACACACACACACACACACTAACTCATCTGCATGACTGCACACGCTCATAAATTCAAATTCTGCTCACCGACTTGGCTTTTCCACTAACCCGCAAAGCCCAGGTCCATGTTATAGACCTCAGGAGTGATCTTCAAAAGCACAAGCCAGCTGGAATTGTTGGATCTCTGCTCTGGGTTAACTAAACCCTCAAAAGATTTGTGGTGTGGTTTAAAACGCACACTGCTTCTACTTCTAATTTGTATATTGATGTAACAGTAAAACATTCTACATTTCTACAGTGCATTGTTTCAGTCCATCTAGTTCTAAAAAAGCATCTCAAAATCCCCTGGAAAATCATTGCTAAGCAGGACAGCACCTCTCCTGCATTACACATAATGTGGCTTCTGAAGAAAAGGGCTGAATTCTAGAGCGCCACGTCCTGTGGGGATTCACCGACTTTTCACAGAGTGGATCTCACACTCAAAGGCTTTGGCTTTAGGGTGGGTTTCAGTTTTTCTTTATTTTCACAAGTACTACTGAGTATGGTGAAAAAAGTGTGTATACAATATATTATTTCATTTCAAATCAACTGATCAAAACAAAATGAGCCACATGCAGCTGAAAAAAAGTATATATACTTTAATTTCAATGGATATTGTATTTCATTCATGAATACATCATGTTGTAAAGTGGGCGGTAAAGAGATCTGATGGATCTTATGACAAGATGGGGATTTTTCATGAGTCATGGACCATGAGTAAAAAAACAAACGTAAGCAGAAATGTTTCTTACCTTTTCCATGAAAGTAGCAAACCAGGATAATCCAAACCAGAATCAGAGAGAGAGAGAGAGAGAGAGAGAGAGAAAGACAGTAGGAAAAAAATAAATTAGAATCTTTCATTTTAAGTTAACTGTTTTCTGAAAAATCTTATCAAAACAAACTTTTCATTTCCAAAATCAAAGAATAGAAGTTGGTTTAAACCCATTAAAATATTCTGAACAATAACCAAACAGATCAATGGTTTTTAACAAGTATGTTTCTGATAGGGCCTCACAGTGGCGCAGTGGGTAGCACGTTTGCCTCACAGCAAGAAGGTCGCTGGTTCGAGCCTCGGCTGAGTCAGTTGGCGTTTCTGTGTGGAGTTTGCATGTTCTCCCTGTGTTGGCGTGGGTTTCCTCCGGGTGCTCCGGTTTCCCCCACAAGTCCAAAGACATGCGGTACAGGTGAATTGGGTAGACTAAATTGTCTGTAGTGTATGGGTGTGTATGGATGTTTCCCAGAGATGGGTTGCAGCTGGAAGGGCATCCGCTGCATAAAACATATGCTGGATAAGTTGGCGGTTCATTCCGCTGTGGCGACCCCAGATTAATAAAGGGACTAAGCCAAAATGAAAATGAATGTTTCTGATAGCTTTTTTTTTTCAAATATTTGCAGAGAGAAGCCATTTGCAGTGCCAACTTTTTTTGCTGTTGTACAAGCTCATATGCAATGTTTTCCCATTGGGGGAAATTCTGTGAAAATTGTTGATGCTCAAATGGTCATGACTTGTACCGTGTGAGACGAATTAGTGAGCTGAGGCGAGCACGTCACAAGCACCTGATCATTTTTAAACATATTGTAAAAATTAAGGCACTGACGGATTCCGTTTTCTTTTTTTTTTTTTTTTTTTTTTAATTTTTCATGAGGTGTGTGTGGTTGAATGAGTCAATCTGTCAATCTATGTGAAATTGACCCTATCCCTAACACACATGGACCGTATGACCAGGCATCTGGGTTTCCTGGTGCTGAAAAAGAACCTGTATGTGTAATGAACATTTAAATTAAACTAGTAGTTCTTTCTAAAACTAAAGAAGGACTTCAGCAGCTCCTCGCAATTTTGTGGACTCATTCAGCCAAACATGGGCTCTTAAAATCTAAATTACATTAAAAACATTAAAAACTAAAATAATGTCTAACTTAATAATGATAATGAAAATAAATACACTTTTGGAGCAGGAGAACAAGTCCTCCAACACACACAGAACACGTTTCTGGGACTTAAAAGAAGCACAACCAGAAAGTTTAAACTGGCTATAAATGAAATAAAGGCTAAAGCTCTAAGAGTCTTTTATATGATAAAAATACAGTTTCTTATGAAATACCTGAATACATTCAGACCTGGCTAAAAAAAAAAAAAAAAAAACTATAATTGAGCCGATTGCAGTATACTGGAGTGAGGTACGGGGAACACTAAAGACTTCTCTAAATGGGACAAAGAGGAAATTGAAATTATCCACCCCCAGATTTGTAAGAGCATCCGAAAAGTACACCGATCTACAAAAAACAACACATGTGGAGCTGAATTAGGCCAATACCCTTTACTGATCAATATCCAAAAAAGAGCTGTAAAGTTTTAAAAGCAACTAAAATGCAGTGATGTAAGCTCATATCAGGCTGAAGTGCTGCTCTGTCAGGAACAGCAGATAGACAGGAGCGCACTCACACTCACAACTACTGCAGAGGTGTGATAAGATGCCATCAAATCACACAAGAAAACCGAAATATACTCACTATAGATCAGAATAATTCCCAAGCTGTGTTAAAGAGGCCAAAATAAGACAGACTGAGTGCTCACCATCTGAAGGTCGAGCGAGACACACACAGACAGAGATAAAGAAAGAGAGAGGGCAGAGACTGTACACACTGTGCTCTTAGAAATCTGTGAAAACAGAGGAGCATTTCCGTCTTCACTGTGAACACTACCACAACATTAAATTTACATACTTCTCCAATTTTCAGATACACTGTAAAACTTTGCTGTAAAAAACAGCAACATTCTATAGTAAAATTCTTTTTTTTTTTACTAAAACAGTAATGGTCTGTAAAAACTGTGCATTCTGGGTAATCTTGTTGTTTCTGATAAAGTAGTAAACTGTAAATTTACAGAGCTCAGGGTCGACACTCAGAGTCTGTGTTTGAAATCACACTGTGCGCCCTCATTCACTATTATGTACACAAGTTCAGTAATATAGTTCATTTGACAGAGTCAATGAACACAAATGAGTTCAGACACTGATGTAGACCTGCTGTTAATAATCACAACCACTGAAGGAAAGAGAAACAATAAACTCAAACAGTGACTTCAGTTACAGCATTAAATAAAATCAACTAAAGTAAAACACCTTCAGTCTCAGCAGAGGATTATTAAACAACTCCACAAACAGCATGAGCTGATTCACTTATTACTCATCGCTTTGACTTGCATACAGTTCTCAATGAGAATTAACAGAGGTTTATGTGTTTTATTTTGTTTGGTCTCACCATAATGGAGGTCAGTGACTGGTTTAGTTAGCCTCTTCACCCTTAACTTTAGTTTTTATCTGGGTGCTAATAAACTCAGAGTTAAAAAAAAAAAACTTTTGTTATAATGTATGGAATTCAGCATTACTCTGAAAAGTTTAGGTTTCATAAAAGCTTAGTAATGTGATTGAAGAAGTGCTGTGAAATATATTGCTGTTTTCCACTGTATTTCACACCTTTATGTTCACAATGACAAGCAGAAACCCAGTTCATGTTTCAGTTAAGAGAGTGAACTAAAAACAAACCCGTTAATTTACACACACAGACCTCAACAATGGTAACAATTAAAATATTTCATGCTGCAATGCATGCTGGGTGTGGCAAAGCACAAAAATCCCAGCATGCATTGCAGTATGAATAAATTATATTGATGTTACGGTTTTCTTTATTTGCTTTTGATTCTGCTGTTTATGTATGTTGATGTTGTTGATTTTGTCACTTTTAGTAGCCTGTTTGTGAGTTTTATTCATTTATTGTTGAGGTTCATATGCTGAGTATTGATGTCTCTGTGAGCATAAGTTAAACCAGGTATGCTCAACCCTGTTTCTGGAGATCTACCTTCCTGCATAGTTCAGCTCCAACCCTGATCAAACACACCTGAAAAAATTAGTTAGGACCTGAACAGCACAGAGTTACAGGCAAGTGTGTTTGATATGGGTTGCAACTGAAATCTGCAGGAAGGTAGATCTCCAGGAACAGGGTTGAGCATCCCTGATTTATACCATGGAACATTATTCTTTTTTATTTGCTTATAAACATTAATAATTATGTGGATCACGTTAGCATGTTATATTTAATAACGGACTAAATATTGGATGATGTCAGTGAATTATATTTTCAGGACAGGTTCTGCCTCATTTATATATACATATTTTGCTTGTTTGCTGTAACAAATTAACTTTTTTTAAACAAAGTTCTTAAAAATTACAAGATCCCAAATAAATTAATGTTTATATGTTAATGGCTAAGAGCCTAACTAAAGCAAACACTTTTCTCCATGATGGTGACTTTAAATGTAAAGTTTTATCTCAAGAAGAACTGTTAGACAAAATTAAACAGGCTAGTAATAAGTGTAGCTGGTGATGCTGTTTGTGGTTTAACTATCTGCTGATTTTTTTAGTGATTTAATAATTTGTTGTAATACTTCAGTTCATTAGAAAGCTTTGAATGAAGTCAGCTGTAGTTTTTGTGTCCATTTTTTGTTCTTGTTTTTTCTTTCAGTATTTCTTTTTGTAAACAGGATTTGTATTCTCAATTGTAATTGTAATCCTCAATTATCATTTAATTAACTCATTATCTTCAGCAGTGCTTCCCTATTTCTTGAGCACTCAGTAGTGTGGACACATGGAAGTGTTCATTTAAAACTGAGGACTTTGCTGCGGGGTTTAAAGGGTTTCTAAAAATTTCTTCTGTCCCTTTTGTGTGTCACCCTTATAGAGGAGAGTAGAGCCAGTGTTTGAGTCAAAGATGAACAGGCCAGCTGTGATGTTGTTCTGCATGTTTCTTGATTTAAAGATAGTAGCTGTGTAGCTGCTGATGCAGCTTGAGTCTCTATGTTAATTCTAGCTCTACATACATGTGAGCCACAAGAGATTTGTGTTAAACTGAATGTTTTGAAATAACAAAATTAAGTTCTCATTATAAATATGCTTGTGTTAAGCATATAACTCATTAGAAGTATTTCTTTATAAACTCAATCAGCAGCTGACTAAATTGAGGTAGCCTATTATGTGAATGAAATGAGTTTACTTGAGTTTTAACTTTTGTGCTTTATTTTTACAGCAACAGACTTTAAAATAACAGTACATTACTGGCAGTATTTTACTGTTAATTTGCAGGGTTTATAGAATTTATAGAAGTGGTGCTGTAAAAATACAGTATGTGGCTGGCAACCCAGCTGCCAGTAGTATTCTGTTAGTATTAAATTTGTATTAAATTTACATTAAATTTAGTATTAAATTTACAACGAAAAGTTTTACAGTGTAATTACACCCAATTTCGCATTTGAAAAATTGAGGCTAATTTTGGGGGAAAAGTCTGATATCAACAGCAGCAAAATGTGCATTAGCCTGTCATAAACACCAAGTCGGCCAGTGGACAAACTGGTCAGAAACATTATTACAAGCCATCTGAATGACTGTACAGTTATATTTTCATAATAAATATGTATATTTTCTCTTTCATTATATTTTTAATTTTCATATTAGTATTAATCAAAATTCTAATTGTGTGTTTGTTTTTTTCTTTTCTGTATGTATATATGTAATATACTGCAAAATCACTTTATGATTTTATTAATTGTTTATGTAATCTGCAATGCTTGGGCAATATTTGACAAGTCATGCCAATAAAGCTCATGCAAAGTTTTGAATAAAGTTGAATTGATTTGAATGGAAGAGAGAGAGAGAGAGAGAGAGAGAGAGAGAGAGAGAGAGAGAGAGAGAGAGAGAGGCTCTGAAAGCATTGTTTTCCTCTATATTATTTCTTGCCATTCAATCGATCTATTTTTTAGGTATCACTGTATTTAAAAGCTAACAAATAGAAAGGCAAGGATGGCTGTTGTAAAAACAGTAGCTGATGCCCTGTTTACACTGGGTAATAAGATGCATTTTGGTCAACTGGATCACAAATAGAGCAGGGAGACATTCCCGTTCAAATCTGGTGTTTAAATGCTTTAGGGTCAGGTTTATTTGTCCACTTTCGACTAATAAGAGGGTGTATGTACTGTACTGTCTTTCAATTTGATCTTGAGCAATTTCCATACTGTACAAAAAATAAATAAAAAACTTTAACAATGATGTACTTTTTTGTCAAAATTTGAAAAATTAATATGAAAGCAATTAAATACACTTCATTAGCATTTCATGCACTAAGACTTATTCACTTTGTTTCCGATGAGTTCCTATTTCCTATTTTAATGTAGAATTTATATTGTTTTATAGTTTCAACATGTACAGTATATGCACTGTTTTGTCTTCATTTAAATCTGTTTTACAAACATTCATTCATTCATTCATTCATTCATTCATTTTCCTTCAGCTTAGTCCCTTTATTCATCAATGGTCGCCACAGCGGAATAAACTGCCAACTCATCGAGCATATGTTTTACGCAGCTGATGCGCTTCCAGCTGCAACCTAGTACTGGGAAACATCCATACACACTCATTCACACACATACACTACGGCTATAGTGCTACGGCTATAATATACTATTGAGTAGTTTATTCAATTCACATAGCACATGTCTTTGACTATGCGGGAATTTGGAGCACCCAGAAGAAACCCACGTGAACACGGGGAGAACATGCAAACTCCACAGAGAAATGCCAACTGACCCAGCCGGGACTTGAACCAGCGACCTTCTTGCAGTGAGGCGACAGTGCTAACCACTGAACCACATTGTCGCCCTACAAATATTTTAGAACATCAAAAGTAATTATATTTGGTGTTTTTATGAATAAAATGATTATACAAAAGATCACAAATTTCACAAGATCACACAATTTTACTTTTACCAGAGTAATTTTACTTGAGTAAAAAATGTGTGTATTTTTGCCATCTCTGAAATTCGCCAAGTCATAAAATCATTATTATAACAATGCGTCTGAACAATTTTCACATTTCACAAACTCCCCTGTGACTTGTATGCCCACCTTTATTCCATGTAAAGTAAGGTATGTTCCAAGTTCAAACGTTTTGCTCAGTGAGCAGTGTTTGTAGAATAACCAATACAAGTTGTCATTGATTACCTTAAAAAATACGAGTGAAATTACCATTTAAAATAAAGGAACTGGGAAATAATAGCCACTAGCATATGAATGATTTAAAAGCGAACTGCAAAGTTGATAATTTTTATATATCTCCTGTCCAAGAAATTTGTATTTGTGTATTAAAAGGTTGTCTTAATATTTAACATTTTAAAGGTTAGACTACAGTTCTTGAATATCAACCATGGTGCCAGTACACCAATAGTCATGCTATCAGATACTTAGCATCAAGTAATACTTCCTCTGGTCCTCTGGACCATTTGGACCTTAAATAAAAAACACAAAAATAAAATGTTGAATATTTTATTGTAAATAAATCATTTCTAAAATGGAATAATAAAACATAATAGATGGTTTAGAACTTTTAATATTTGTTGCACACACCACAACTGGCCAACAAATAAGTCTATAAATAAATGATGCTTCTTAAGAAATGTAACAAAAATATAGTTGAAATATTACAGCATTATTTTTAGAGTATTAATTTTGTATTTTTATAAAATATGAAAAATAACATTGACATCTTTCCACAGTTAGAAACATTTACAATGTATTTATCAAAATATACTGACATGATTGACTTGTTTTGCTACTATTCAGCGATTATATTGGTCATTATTTCCATCACTGCTCTGGACACACAGTGTATCTTTCCTGAAAAGGAAAGAAGGGGCCTCAAGGGGGGCTTTTTCTTAGGAGGATAGATACGACAGAGCCTCTTGCTCTCTACTAACCAATAAAATATTAATTGGTCACAGAATCCATCTCCATCTAGACAAAGAAGCCGGAAACCCCCTCCCACCCCAAAACTGAAAAGTCTCCATTTTTCATTGCAGGAAGCCCCGTAACTTCAAGAGCAGCTCGGCAGAGATGTGAAGCTTCACAAGGAGTTTGTTTTTAAGGATGTGATGGGGGAATGTAGGTCTTGGGTTAACGATTACATGCAGCTCCACTTATCCAAGTGTTTTCTGCTTTTGTTGAGGAAAAAGTGCAGGTGTTCCCTCTGTAAAACATTTGATCCTAAAGGATGTATTGAAGGGAGAACAGCATACTTCATCTTTCTGCATTTTTTCTTTTCCTCTTTCTTAAAAAATCTTTTTTTGTTTTTTTGTAATCCAACTGAGCAGATGAAAGCATTTAAGGCTCCTTTTTTGAACCAGCTGAATGTGTGATATGTATTATACGGAGATGATTTTAAGAAAAGTATCTTGTATAAAAAAAATGGCCTTCAACTTTTTTGCAAAGTGAGTGAGAAGAAGCCATGCACATGCCAGGCTCATTTTTCAAACAAATTGCTGGTAATCTGGAAAAGAGTACATTTACTGGCTTCCCTTCAGGGGTTTTATACTTTCAATTACTTTAAAATAATCTTGATTTTCACTATCAATTATCATCATTTTAATAAAAACACATCAGCCAATGTGTATGATGTTATGACAATTACTACTTCTATTATACACTAGAAGGGCAAATCAAGAAAGATATTAAACACAGATGTGGATATGGATCTGATAGAGCCAAAAAATTAAATGACAGATAGTTCTCCTATGCTTTTCTCTGAAAAAAAAAAAGAATAAATAAATACAATAAAAAATGCATGCAATTTAGATGGTATAATATATCAAGCTATGTTGCTTTGAAATTGATGAGTAATTACTTTGCAACCAAGTCCTATAAAATATCAATCTGGGCTGAAGTCGCAGCTGTCTTGTATCTTTTATCTTTCATGCGTGCAAAATTTTACTCATCTATATTCTTTTCCCTCCTTTCATGTCTGTTTGAACATCAGTGCCATCGTACACCATGTGACCCTGGGGTTTTCCTTGCAAGGGCACTGGGGTAAGGGAACAAAGGGCTCAGAGCTTCCTACTCTCTCATTTTTCCACAGTTGCAGTGACTGCAGGCCAAATGCCCATGTCATGAATTTACTGTAATGTCGGCGCCAAGCCCAGTTTACCCCCATGGAAACAGGGAATTGGCCCCTCTTGCTGGACAAAGCTTGGATAATGCAGGAGTATCAAAAATCTCACCACATTCCTTTGAAATAACCGTAGATCATCCATTTATAATAATTCCTTCCTTGTATTTTAGTGTAAAATACAATAGTAGTTGTATCATATACAGTGTGTCAAAATGATGATTTATGGCT
>CAIGQW010055714.1:1168966-1191299 GCA_903798125.1 Danio choprae | reverse complement strand
ATTCACTAGGACATTTCTCCCCTTGTCACTGGCATGTACTGTATGTCCAGTTAGCTGGATGGGCAGAGAAAAGCATGACTGACCGACTTTATTACAGCAACAGACTGCACATGGATGAGTGTGCCAAGGTATAAATGACTATAAATTATGTATAAATTAATATAAATTTTATAAAATAGAAATATAAATTAAACCAAATTTATCAAATAGAAATCATTTGATAAATTAATTCTCTTTTACAGCAGCCTTCCAGCCACAGTCATTGTATGAAACACTGCAAATTAGATCTTTTTTTCTTTTTGGCATTTTCTTACCTCTAAGAGCAAGACCCTGTAATTGTAAAGTTATACACATTTCTCTGAAACAACAGTGTGTTTAGTGCAGCACATGGGCAGTGCTGCTCACATTTAAATGGCTGTAATTAATAATTCTCCAGAGAGTGACACATTCACTTCTAGAAGATAAAAGTCTCTTTGCCTGCCGCTGCTCAGCATTCCACCAAAAATGTGCTTTTCCAGAGTGCCATCTTCAATCTAACTCTCCATTTTGCAACTTAACTGGGATGACATACTCTTCAAAATAGTATTCTGAGAAAGCTCCACAAGTATCTGCAAGCTCTGCAGTGTTTTTATAGGTCAGCTCATTTACTGATCCCCCACATAGCACCTACTGGTAGATGCCATAAACCACGTTATTAATCAGCAAAATCACATGCTTCTCCATTGACTGACATAGCATACATACATGCATACATACATACATTCACACATACAATTGTTGTTTCTTTTTTTTTTTAGTTTCAAAGCAGTACTGAACAGTAAAGTACAGCATCTCCAGGTTAAAATAACGTATTAATAGTGTGTGTGTGCGTGTGTGTGTGTGTGTATACTCTAGCTGTATTTAGAAATCAGAAAGTTGTTGACAGTCAAAGCACATGTTAAAGTCAGCAAAGGCCTGTAATACTGCTGTTCTTTGATCTTGGATCTCTGCAGAAAAAAAAACATTAAAACATTCATAAATGATTCAGCAGTTATTTTTTCCCTGAAGTATAACACTGCTGCTTTAGTGCATCCACCACAATTTAGAGTTTTTAAGGCTCTTAACTATCTATGAATATGAACAGATATTGAGCCTTGATTAAACTTAATACATTGTAAAAAAAAATCTATCTTTAAACTGGAAGGAAGTTTGTCATTACATTTAATAATAATAATCATGTTTGTGCTCACACTTTTAGATATTGACAAAAATAAAAGAAAGAGTAAATCCATTTATGCACACATCAAACCCGGAGAACACCCATCTGTTTCCATCTGTGATGTTTAGCTAGAACCTCATCTTTTTGCTTTCATTTTGTTTCATAAGAACGAAGCCCTATTGAGGTGTAAAATTTAACCAAAGACAAAAGCTTCCTCCTCATGAGCTCTTACTGTACATAGCAGAAGCCTGGTAATTGATAAACAAATGTGGTTATTTGGGCAAATGAACTATTTCTATGGAGCTACAAAGTATCCTGGTCCACTGAAGCTGTATCCACAATGCTAAACAGGAAGCCCACTAAGGCCCCAGTATTCATTTGACTTTGTGGCTATTCTTTCCACCCACTCATAACATACATCAGTAATACTCCAGCGAAGAAAGAAAGCTGGCGAAGGAAACATGAATAATTTATAAAGGCCTGTCTTTAAGAATTAAAGCATGTGAGCTGAAAGGCCCAAATTGCATCACCTTAAACAGAGACGAGACACAGGGGGAGAGGGGTAAAGGTGGCCCACGAGGATTGCTAGTATTTCTTTGGGAGGTTAGGTGGGAAGGGGTATCTCTCTCCAGAGGGTCTTGAGCACCAGACAGCATGCAAACGGAATGACAGACAAACAGACCCTCCAAAAGCAGAATGACCTCCTTTTTTTAGTTTGTCCTCATCCCAACCCACAGTCTCTTGTTCTGTATCTGGCAGCTTCAAGGGAGCACATTTGTTTGACTGTGGACTGTGTTCATCGTATCCTTTCTTCAAGACTATTTCATTTGAGAGCTACAAACGGTCTATAAAAACAAACGAAACAACAATTAACCTAAATCACAGCAGTATCCTGAACACTGAGCTGCCAAGATTCAGTGCCTCCCTCTTAAAAATAGATGCATGGGGTATAGAAGCAAGTCTGAAAACATCAACCTTCAAGGTAAATTTGGACAGTTGTTGTTTTTAAATCTAAAATAAATCTCCAGCAAACTAGTTACTTGGTCAGCTAGAGATTCCCTTTATGTGCTGGGGTTACAATATGTCATAAAAATGAATATCTGAAATCAGAAATAAACTGTGTCTGATGGCATGTCTGAATCCAAAAGGACCCATGTTGTTTTAAAAAACTTGTATGCATTTTTTTTTCAACAACTGATGCATAGAACCAAATCCCCACTCTTTTCTCATAATCCCTTTTACCTCAATAAACATCATCATACAGAAGTAAAGGCCTGTTGCTGCTTCTATTTCATAGCATCTGGTTTAACTATTAAGCAAAAATAAATAGGCTTTCTATAAAAATGTCTAACTTCTGAGTGTATACATTTTAATCATTATTTATGGGCAACACTTTTTATTCCATTATGGCTCATTTCCACTGAGCAGTATAGTTCAGTACAGTACAGTAAGGCATGCATCGTTTCCATTTCCACTGTCAGAAGTTGTGAATGGTACAAAAATAGCAAAGCATACTGTAATACTTTTTTGAGATCCTTAGGATTTTCATAACTAAAGTTAACAAGCAGAATTTGTATTTTTAATAATGCAGTAAATGTTGATCTATGATTAATAAATGGTATGATTGATAAATGAATGATTAAGTATTGTTCATTCTTAGTTCATGTTCAAAGTTTAAGGGCCCTATTATACACCTGGCGCAATAAGGCGCAAGACGTGCATGGCACGATTTTTCACATTTTTTCCACCTTGTTTAAATAGCAAATCCATTTGCACCACTTTGTGGACTCATGGGTGTTCCAGGTGTTCTAGTATGCTAAGGCCCATTGTTGCCACGTTGCTATTTTGATTAACTAAAATAGACCGCGCCATTGACCAACGAAAAGCTGGTCTAAAGTCCAGCGCAGAGCGCATTAGTTATGCGTCTTTGCTGGTCCAAACGCTTACACATTGCTTAATACACACAGGATGTACAGCAATACATATATATCTTTACATATGAAAACAAATAAAGGATTAAAATGGAACAAAAATTATTATTTTCTACATAAATATAAAAACCACTACCTCCATACCTTCTTCATGTCGAGGGGCTATTTTCAGTTTATTCATGACAATTTGCATTTGTATAATGTTATTATTATTAGCAGTTTGATTTATTATATGCAAATTTTATATTTGTTTTAATGAGTGAAGTTTATTTATAAACTAATTTTGAGAGGATCACATGCTTATGATTGCTGCGGCTGGTCCCGCATTATCCAATTCATGATTCACCAATCAGACGATTCCTAAGCCACTATAAATACCCTAAGTTTCATATCACAGCCATCTTTATTTTGAAGAATCCCCCCTTCCACCCCTACTCCTTCTCCTTTCCTAGATGGGTGGCACAGTGGCCCAGTGGTTAGCACTGTTGCCTCACAGCAAGAACGTCACTGGTTCTAGTCCTTACCAAGCCAGCGAACGTTTCTGTGTGGAGTTTACACGTTCTCCCTGTGCTCACGTGGGTTTCCACCGGGTTCCCTGGTTTACTCCCACAGTCCAAAAGCATGCAACGTAAGTTAATTGACTAATCCAAATCGGCATCATAGACATGCACCTAGTAAGTAGTCATCTCAAGAGCAATCACTATCTGTTCATTAGCTACTACAGCAGGGGAGTTCTCGAGATCTACCTGAGCTCATACTCCCCTCTAGTCTTGTAAACGGGAGGGACCCCGGGGTTGAAGATCTATGAGCTCAGGGCTCTCTCCCGGGACAGGATGCCAAACAAGCTTTATAACCAATCATCAGCTAAGTGTGAACTCTTGAAAAACAAGTTTAGATTTGTCCACCTGTCGGGTTTTGGAGATGTATGCATCATCATATGGGGCATAAGAATAGGACGTGTGTTTGGATATAACTCAGTTTTTGACCATACTTCATTGTTATTGTTCATTTATTAGTTTGCTGGAAATTAAAACTGAATTTAGTAAGAATTTTGAAACAAATCTTTGCGCTTAACAAACAAAATTAATGCACGTTATGCTCAAAACACACCAGAACTCATTAACAGAATAAGCACAACTCTGTTAGGCCCAAACTGTATTTTTCCATTCTTAAAATAGCAAAAGTGGATTCGGACACGTCCTTAATGCTTTTGCACCATGCGCTTTAGACTTTGCACCTAGATCATTAAAACAGAGGCCTAAATCATAGTAAATTAACCTACAGTAATTGGAACCTTATAAAGTGTGACAAACAAAAAAAATTTAATAAATAAATATATTTAGCAAAAGGTATTTTTTATGATTGTTATTTAAATAGGCGTGCCTTAGTGGTTAGCACTGTCACAGCAAGAAGGTCGCTGGTTTGAGCCCTAGCTGGGTCAGTTGGCGTTTCTGTGTGGAGTTTGCATGTTGCATGTTCTGTTTTTTTATCATTAAAAACTGACATTTTAGCAGTTTTGATGTTGACACTATGGTATCAATTCCAGTCTTATGCTTTTGCTTCTGCATGTTCAAATCACAACATTTTATTTTTAAATACTAAAAACCAATAAAGCAGTTGTGTGTCATGTTTGTATTTTACATGTATATCATATTTTAATACTAAAAGATCATGCTACATGGGGCGACGCGGTGGCACAGTGGGTAGCACAATCACCTCACAGCAAGAAGGTCGCTGGTTCGAGCCTCGGCTGGGTCAGTTGGCATTTCTGTATGGTGTTTGCATGTTCTCCCTGTGTTCGTGTGGGTTTCCTCCGGTGCCCCAGTTTCCCCCACAAGTCTAAAGACATGCGCTATAGGTTAATTGCGTAACCTAAATTGTCCATAGTGCATGTGTGTCAATGAGTGTGTATGGATGTTTCCCAGTGATGGGTTGTGGCTGGAAGGGCATCCGCTGCGTAAAACATATGCTAGATAAGTTGGCGGTTTATTCCGCTGTGGCAACCCCAGATTAATAGAGGGACTAAGCCGAAAAGAAAATGAATGAATAAAGGATCATGCTATATAATGTGTTATAATATCACATACAAAATGCACAAGTTTCCTCACCCAAAACGCTGTCTGTTAAGTCACTGCTTGTAAACTGAAAATTCTGCAGTCTTTATCTGTCTAAAAGCACCAATGCATTCTGGAAAAACACATATCATATTGTGAATTTAATCCATTAATAAAATCAGAGGCCAGCTACTTAAGACTTGTTTTTGTGAGCATGCATGATATATGTAGCATCCACAAATATGTCATCAAGCAGGTATTATATATGGAATTTAGACACAAAAAGAACAAAATGCAAAGCTCTATATGCATTTCCAACCATGTACGGCGGGTCTGTGCTGAGTATTGTGTTAGTGTAAGTGAGTGAATAATGTTGGCCTCAAAGCAGAACTGTTTGTCGGTAACGTGTGTGTATGAGCGAGTGAGAAAGAAAGGTGAATGCTCAGACGGGGTGCCTGATTATGTATGCATTAAATAAAAACTATTTCCCTGGCCAGCAGGCCTTCCAACTCCGCCCAAAACCTATGGCTCCCTCCCAATGAGAGGAAGGAGGAGACCAGAGGAGCCATTTGAAATTGTCCTCAGGATACACATCATCCTGTGCCTCGAATGACAGAGGAGGCCACTCCGACCGCTTCCCCGATCGCTATCCCTAAAAAAATAAAACACTTTTCTGCACAGTAAGACATTCCTGCCTAACCTCAGGGGTGAGCGAAGACATGCAGGTTTGACAGCTCTTCAGCAGAGGGCAGGACATCTCAGCTGTACATCACGCTCACATTAATGTTTCTTAGAAAGACAAATTTCTTGTAGCAGACAGAGTGAAGGAGAAAAACAAAGGGAAAGGACGGCTGAAAACTGATTAAGATATCAAACTGACACAAATTCACAGGAACACGTTCATTATAGTTCATCAGCTTGGATATTTCACTTCTTCAAGTTCAGTTGTAAAAACAAAATAATGTATTGCAAACCAATCAGGTCTACTGTGAATTTTGTCAAGCCCACTTCAGTTATGAAGAGTATGTATTTGTTATTGTATCTATTCACCAGGATTTATATATTTACTGTGGTTCACAACCATATAGTGCTATAGTCCTGGTGTTTGGCCCAAGTGCACATTTTGCTCCAAACTGGCTCTTTAAATCGTATTACGTAAGCAGGATCACTAAGTCAGTA
Organism: Danio choprae; assembly: GCA_903798125.1. NCBI lineage: Eukaryota > Metazoa > Chordata > Actinopteri > Cypriniformes > Danionidae > Danio > Danio choprae. The sequence goes on along the minus strand of CAIGQW010055714.1, from coordinate 1,184,937 downwards.
AGTAAACAGACCAAGTGGTTAAGGTGGAAGATGGGATAATGTCATCACTATATTAACAAAAGCAGCAACTTCACTAGCTAATACTAAAAAAATTAAAATAAAATAAAATTGTGAAAGTATTTTAGCTGTGTGTTTCCTTAAAAATAATTATTTTATGATTTTCAGAGAAATGCACAACTAAAGCACTCCCATGTAGGTTCAATTTATGTTCCCAATAAGACACTGACCCAGCAAATAAATACTGTACATTAAACAATTGGAGAAATTGGAGAAAAAGGGCAAAGCATTTCTATTTACATAATCATGAAATGTCAGTAGCTACGGAAAGCTCACTGTCGCTGTTTCCTGTTATCCCCCCACATTCACACACACCTTACACTTACAAATTGTGGTCAGCACTGAAGTAGCATTTTATTAAAATCTCACAAATGTCTTGAAATAACCATCATTAGCAAACTACGGTTGGCTTTTTTCCACATCCATTGTTGAATCATTTAAAAAGCTTAATATTGTCTTGCTCACATTTTATATAATTATTCAGTTCAGATTACAGAATGATTCAGACCATGCTGTGTTTCCATCATAGTGCACTCTGAAAACATGTGCCATTTTGAATGCAACCATGTCTTGTGAAGTAAAGTAACTGTTATGATACACAAATAAAAATGTTTTACACTTCTAAAGCTTGTGAAAACAAAGATATAAGTTAATATTTTTAATTTATATTAAAAAAAAATCTGCACTGTACATAAATGCAACATTTCTGCACTGGTTTGAGTATGGTGTCAAAAATTGTAATAATGTTTTCACATTTTTTAATGTAAAATACCAAACAAATAATTGGAAAACAAATATTTCTGAAACTAATATAAAATGTATAGGCAAAAAAACTAATGAAATAGCCTTTTACGTTTCATTGTAAGGTCATATATATGTATATGGTTTATATTTGTATTCTATTTGTTGTCTTTGAACTCCGAAGGAAACCCATGCGAACATGTTGAGAACATGCAACCCAGTCTAAACTTATGCCAGTCTTAATATGAGGGTTTGCATGTCATGTGAAAAAAATGTGCATAAAATGCTAGGATAATTGTAAAAGAGTAGACGATATCACAAAACTCCTAAAGACCCCAATGACAAGGCAACATTTGTTTATGCTGTAAAATGTAAGGTGGTACAAAAAATGGGGCTAAAAACAAATCGAAACAAATAAACGTACAAATAAATTAATATTTAAACATATTTAGGAAACCTTGTACTAAATAGTTACATCGCTTTTTATTTTTTGCCTTTTATCTTACCAACCTATCCTACCTAAATTGCTTCTTTAATCATGGACAATACAAGTAGAAGTTTGGATATAGTTCATCCAAGTGGATACAAATTACGGTTTAATGCAAAAAGGCATCACCTTGAACACCAATGGACTGAAGTGGTATTCAATTTCCTGAAAAATTAGCTGGCATGATGTGTCAAATTACTTGAGCATTCATGTAAGGCACATTTATTACTAATAAATCTATGATGGATGGATGTTTCAGCTGAGATGAAAACAAAACTTTTGCACCATCACTCAATTTGCATCCACGACCATCACTGTGTAACTAGAGACCTCCGCGAGTGAGCACTTTAGGCCAAATTGAAGGCGATTTATGCACAATTCAATCCCGTTGAGTGACGCAACTTCACAGATGGACACAAATTGTTGATTTATAGCCATGCTCTAAGTGGTACAGTTTAGCTTTGAGCTCATAAAAAAAGAGAGAGAGAGGAAATAGTAGAGGGCAAAAAAGGAGGCTTCAGCTGTCTGCAGCAAACCTGCTCCCCGTTCCGCCCCAATCCCGTCTCCAAGGCAGCCATGGGGAAATCGCCATGGCAACTCCCACCTGGGAGCGCTTGTTAACATGAAAGTTGGAGCAGAGAGGAGAAGGACAGGCTGCTGTTTAAATGGAACGGCTGCAGGCTCTGTGTGTCTCAACAGGTTGGTGGGAAGAAACAGATGCCAAACAGGAAAGGACTGGAGTGTCCATCCTCCACCCAAGTGCTTTGCTTTTGCAGCAGCATCCATTCTCAAAGGAAATCAGCCAAGAGGACGAGGCGCATAGAAAGCCTGCGGGGGTAGCAACAGTTTTGCATCAATCATCGCAAAACAAGAGCTGTCCAAGTCCGAACCCTGAATATAAATGGCCCAGATCACTGTTGAAAATCATCTTAAGGCACATAATTTGAGAAAAGCCTGATGGTTCAGAGAAAAACTGAATGGTTTAAGTGGTGATGAAGATGAGAAAGATTTTCAATTTCAGTCGGTAACGTGGAGGTCATTATTTTTCTTTGATGACACCATAATAGAGTTGGTCAGGGTATATATTCAGAGCGTTCTGGAATAGAACCACATTAGTGCTAAGATACCTTTCCATCTCACAAATCTTACTCATTTGTCCAGATCACAGTCCGGGAGGGGCCGCGGACCCCTCATCCCAGAGGGCGATTCATCCATCTCATCACTCGATATCAATTTCAGAGAATGAAAGTTAAGTAACAGGACTAGAAATGAAGCTCTCTGATGTGGACCCCAGATCAGTATATCCAAGACAAAGCCACAGAGAGGAGCCTGAGGAGCTGACAGCGAGCCTGGTGCAAGTGGTTTTTCCAAAGGCAACTTGCATCTTTCAACAACCATAATCTACCCTGGAAAAGACTGACAGGGGATACAGCTAGCATTGTTTTCCCAGTATTCTATTTACCTCATGATTAAATACACTATCAATCTGGTGACATCAGACAAAGGAAAGAAGTAGGGAATGGCCACAGCCTCTGCAATGGCAAGTAAATGGTTTGGATTTTCTCAAAGTTAATTTGATTCATTCTTCCTGCCTTCAAACCACCAATGACTTTGAAGTGCTGCTAACAAAATAACATGTCCAAGGCTGTTTTAAATTTTTTAACACAGCTCCTCTCTGAGCCTGAACTGTTGGGCCAACTGCCGTCCCTAATTTTGTTGGACCCCTGTTTTTGAATCTCCTCCAGCTGCGAGAGTTAATTCTGTGAGCATTACACAGGAGGATGTGGACAGGCTGGGGAGTAAAGGGTATGATGCTGGATGACAGGTTACTGTTATTTCAAAAGCACATGCTATTTCTTATACTACTACACATCAAAGATGATGTAGCATGTTAGATACATGTTAGTTACATAAAAAAGAAAAGAATGGGTCAATAACAAAGTATATTGTAAATGGTGAAGAAAAAAAATATCATCATATTAAAATCTTATTTCATTAAATAAAAAAAAGAAAAACACAACAAATAAATATATGCACACATATCAGTAACTTTCTTCTTCTTATTGGCCATATATCCATGCAATTTATTGCACTTCAACATACAGTAGGCTCTCACGTGAGACTAAATGCTAAACTCCACCTCTCTCTATCTTGAAAAATACTCATTAGAACTTTTGGACCAACAAAACCAGTACTGATAACATCCATGTTATTCTTGGACATTCTCTTATTGTGGTCCCTTCTACCCTTCCATGCAATGCGATGTTGGCAATCCTGTTTTATGACCAAGCCACTAGTGTTATCTTGTATTTTTGCATGATAGTTATTGTCTGGTTAAGAGCCTTTCTGATATTGATTCTCTTCTTATCCATGATGTGAACTCCAATAATTTGTCTCCAATTAATGTAAGTGGAGATAGTTTACATACAAGTAGTTGTAACTTTACAACTATTTATTAACTTATCTTGCCTAACCACATAAAGCAAATACTTTTTTTGTTCTTTTCAAATACTTGAACAATAATAAAAAGGAAACATTTTAGAGCCTTTGAGCTGACTGATGTAATACAGGGTCATCAAAAAAGTAATGTATTTAAAATTAATGTTCATGTTGATGATAAAGCTAATCCTTCTCTTCAACATTATACTGCAGCATGGTAGAAAGTGGTTTGGATAATGTATCTTCTTAAATCATGAACATATTTCAGCCAGTCTAATAGTAAAAATACATGCACTACCCTCTAATGAACTTTCTAAATTTACTTTACTGCTTCCAAACACCTGAACCTGTGCATTGCCAAGTAATTGCTCTGAAAGATTACAAACCTTTAATTACAGAATCAGAAATGCAATAACACATATTAACATGCTTTAGCCTTTCCAAAATTTTTCCCATCTGTATCCACCTGCTCTGTCACAATCACAGCAAATGGGAAATGTGCTGTTCTTCCTTTATGCTAACAATGACAGAAATGACAGACACATGGCAAATAAAAGCAACAATTTTATACAAAATGTATCACTTTTCCTTTATTTTAATTTAGTATTAAACAAACAAAAATTCACACACATAGGGGCAAAAACAAAACCAGAAGACAATGACATCCAAAATAGGCAAAATAGCCGGGCTGATGGACCAAGATGGAGTTGAAGGAGGGAGGAAGAAAGAAGGATGAGTGGCCAATGATTTCATGGGGCAGAATGAAACAGCCCCTGGAGAAAAAGCCTGAGGAGAAGATGAAAAGCCGCAGAGCCACGGTGATGCAAAGGATTTGGAGGGGCAAGAAAGAGATGTTGGCTCAGCTGACGGAGGTGGAGACATGAAAAGACGACTGAGAATAGTCCAAGGCAGAACTGGAGGGAAGAGCTCAATGAAGCCAGCAGGACAGAGCAATGAGGTGCAGCCAGAGGAGTGTAATCCAGAGGTGTAGGAGGACCAACGAGTGACCGAGGTGGAGCTGGATGGACAAGGGAACCTGGCAGAACTAGTTGAAAGATGGGCCACAGTAGAGACAAAGTAGATCTGAGCCAAAGAACAACCACAGGGTCAAAGGACTGAGGCTCCCTACTGACCAGGAGGAAGCAAAGACAGGAAGACCCACACTTCCCACTTGATAACAAATAAATGTGGTGGACACAGGAGAATGGGCTAAATGTAAAAATGTAGAAATTAAATTAAATAGGAAAATGCAATGTATATTGTGAACATTTTAAATGAATTGTACCTTAATGCTAATTGTACAAAATGTACACCCATAATCTATTTCTTTACTCCAATACATTTTAGAATTTAAATATAAATAACTACAATTTAAGTATTTATTTTATAATGACAAGTTGTTTATTAGCACATCGGATTGCTAATTTTTATAAGGATATTTACATGGTAACTTAATGCCATTAAGTTGTTGGGACACCAAATCTTTCCAAGAATAATCTAATCCACAAACAAGCAAAAGCTTGGCCACTAAAGTACCCAATACATACAAAATTTCTGCAATTAAGTAGCCCTAGTACTCACTGATGTTAATAAAAAAAAAATTAAGAAGGTGATTCTGCTCTGCTAATATACAGTTACTGAATGCAATTAAAGTGAGACGTTAACACAGAGCAAAAGAGATAATGTGTGTAAATTGAACATGGACATTAATTTCCTGCTAAATGAAGAGTTAGCAGCTTTACTCTGCTTCTAGATCTTTAATAGTTTATGTGGAAGCAATAAATAATTGTTTCAACATAAAACATCAAAAATAAAAAGTATCTATTCTATTAGTTTTTTGTCCTTCCAGTTTATCAAAGTGTCTTTTCTAGAAAATTAAATACAACCGAGTGATGCAATCTGTGAGTCCCCCTTTAATTAAAGCCCAGGAAAATTTGTCTTAAACGCACAGCATGTTCAACTGTATCTGTTCACTTAATTCAGTGAGCAATGGACTGAGATCAGTTGGCTTGCTCTCAGGGCTAAGTCTGTGCAAAATGTTCTGCAGAAAATACAAGCATATACTGAGTCAGCTTTCAGTTTCCAACATTAAAACATTTTAGCCACAGGAGTGTTATAAAACTGCAGAGTGACAGCTTTACCAACAAGCCCAAATCCTGCAATCTGTGTGGGAAATAAAACATTCAGGGACTTTTCACAATTACTTTATTAAGCAATAAATATATGGGGTAAACACATCAGCAGACCATGTTTCAAACATTTGCTCCAAGGCCATTCATTACTGTCAATTCTCAATGACCCTACATGTGTAAAACAGATCCAGAATTGAAAAGCAATCTGTTTTCTTTTTGTTTTGTTTTGTTTTGTTTTGTTGCCCACAAAACTCAAAATCACTCAAAATCTGGTTCTGTAACATATAGTGCATGTGACAATAGAGTTTCGGATTCAAATGCAACTTTTATTAAAAGGACTCACTGATATCCAAAGAGAGATTTTGACAAGAGTGATGGAAGGACAGACTAGTATTTCTAGATTGGTTGACAATTTAAAGGTGCCCTATAAAGAAAATCTGGGTATACATAGGCATAGTCGAATAATAAGAGTTCAATACATGGAAGTGGCCATAGCGTGAGCCTTAAACACCATTGTTTCCTCATTCTCTTGCAAATTCAATAAGTGTAAAACCCTGGTGGACAAAAGGCCAATCAGAACACAATACACACTGTTACGTTGCACACAGGGCACGCTCTCAAGATTTGCATGTACTTTAGGTCACGTTCTACATCATCCAGGCTGGCATCAGGTGATCGCCAGCCAAAACACACTATGTTGTATACAGGATCATTAATTTGCATGCGCCAGGCTGGATTTTGAGATACAACAATGATCACTCTCCTCCCTTATTTTTAAGTTTATCACAGTTTATCTTAAAAGGCACCTATGATGAAAATCATCTTTTGTAAGCTGTTTGGACAGAACTGTGTGCAGGTATAGTGTGTCCACAGACATATTGGGGTGATATAAAGACAATAAGTCTCTTTTTTTCCATTTCCTGTTGTTAAAATAGAATCCAAATCCCTCCCATTTTGAGGTCGACTGGAACTTGATGTAGGAGTGCAGTTTCCCCACCCACCGAATTGATTGACAGCCGCTTATTAACATCTCTCCGTAGTAACATGTATAATCATATCAACAAGACAGGAAGTGCGCAAAGCAACTGGGAATAAAAGATCTGTTTAGCTCGCTAGGATCATCAATCATCATCAAATGTGATCAAGAATGAGTTTTAAAAGTTTAAAACGTTAAAACAGTGCATGTTTGTAATAAAGATTGCTACGTAATTCATCACCTCAGCCGCATAGCATCAATACAATTATGAAAGAAGACCCTTCAATCCCGGTTTGTGGACTTAAATCAGGTGTATTTAGTACATTAACTTAACGATGTCAATACAGCAGTGGAGATTTACGTGTACCCTGTCACATTTGCGTGCAAAAACAGTGCAAAGCTAACGTGTGTGAACTAGCTCATTAGCATTAAAGGCACAGGCAACAAAAACAACTACAATCTTAAATCAGCTCACATTTCCCAGATTTAAAAAGGTATAATAAATAATCAAATGGGTATTTTGAGTTGAAACTTTACAAATACATTCTGGAGACACAAAAGATTTATATTAAATCTTGAAAAAGGGTTAAAATTGGTGCCCTTTAAAGGTGCCATATACTGCATTGATTCAATAAGTTTAATTGTTATCTGATGTCTAAATAGTAGGTATGTGGCTTAGGTAATTTCAAAATATTATATGATTATATTATATTAAGATATAATATTACTCCTAGAATCAAAATGTCCTTATTGACCATATTTAGAACTATCATAAATATTAATAAGCTCAGCTCTGATGCAGCACCCATTGCTTGCTTTTGCTCTCTCACATGCACACACACACACACACACACACACACACACACACACACACAGCATGATGGGTACTCTGAAATATACTGTATATTGGAAGAAAATCATTCTTCATTCTTCAAAAAATATTTTAACAAACAGAGTAGATGTCCTGTTAAATCTTTTAGGATTAAGTAGTGTGGAGGTTTATTTTAGAATGGACTGAGTGAGCTATCTAATTTAAAGCACTAGAGAGAGTAACCTCAAATAAAATATAGGCTAAATTATAATCAAATATAATTAAATAAAAAATAATGTAAATGTAAACACAGCCAAGAATTAATATCAACCTCTGCGTAAACAGATGACATTTAATAAAGTGTATTGCTATTCTTCAGCTCCAGAGAAATCACAATAAGTGCTAAGTGATCAGACATAATGTTTAAACGTGCATTAAACACAATACTCAGCAGTCATGTGTTTGTTACCTCAAATTAAAAACATACTGTATCCCCCAAATTTCCAAAAAAGCACAATAAAGTTGCAAAAGATAAACAAATAAACATACCTTATGCCTCTTTGGGGAGGTGTTGAATTAATTTATAATCTGTATATCCCGCATTTTGCATTCTGACAAGCTGTAAAGCATGGCTGGTGTAGTCGTTGCTAAGTAATGCATAAAAAACTGGTGGCTTTGACTTTGCAGAGTCTCATGCTTTTGTGTGGCCTGAGATTGTGTGTGTGTGTGTGTGTGTTTGTGTGTGCGTGAGCGTGTGTGTGTGTGTGTGTGCGTGTGTGCGTGTGTGTTTTTGGGTGTTTACGTGTGTGAGAGGGAGAGAGAAAGCGCTGTGATCTGTGTTAGAGCTGAGCTCATTAATATTCAGGATCATTCCAAATATGATCAATAGGGACCCTCTGATTCTATGGGCTTTTTATGAAGTAAGAAATAAGCAAATAAATCACTTTCTGGAGAATTTTGGAACTTACCTAAGCCACATACCTACTATGAGAACAGTTTAACTTACTGAATCAATGCAGTATATGGCACCTTTAAATTAAATGGCCTTTGTTAAAAAAAAAAAAAAATTGTTTTGCTGTACAGTACAGTGAGGTCATATAGGGTTGATTTTTGGGTCAAATTTTGATGACCTAGTGAGTTTGGAGCACCTAAAAAACCCAAAGAAAGCTAGAATGACAATGGCATTGAGAGTGTGAGTGGTATGGAGAGGCTGGTAGCCTGAATGGAGAGTATTTTGGATGTTTGTCTAACTCAATGGATTATCTAAAGTTTTATCAAGTAGTCTTTGATGGACCCAACATGAAGTCTTTAAATGCTGTTAAGGTGATTGGAAGTAGAGAAAAATCAGGAAATAGTGTGTTATATAAAAGGTTAAGTGATTTAAAGCATCTTCATGTTGCCAAGTTGACTGAAAGATTCTGGACAAGTGATGCGTTGGATATGGATTTTAACAGGTGGGTTGAGGGAATAATAATTCAGAATAATGAGGTACTGGAGTTAGGAACAGGTCAGCCTCTTGAGCCAGTGTCCTGAATTTCTGAAAAATAAAGCAAGACAGAGAGTCAGTGATTTGATTTTGTGAACTGGGAACGTGTTTAGCGACTATGATAAATTTGTTGCTCCATATTAATTGTCTTAGAATTTAAATAGCCTTTATTGATGCAGTGGATGGTTGCTTCATTGTCACAGTGAATTTAAATAATGTTAGAAGTCCATGATGGGGTAAAGCTTCAAACGTGCTCAGGACTGTGATGTGTCCTGCAGCTGTTGGGGCCATGGGGATGCAAACCAATTACAGCTGTAAAAGCCTCCGAAGCCGATTGAGAGAGTTGCATCAGTAAATAATTGAATGTCATTGTGAGACGAAACAAGGTTGTTAAAAAAATTAAAAGGCAGTTCCATTGTCTAAAGAACATTATCCCTAATATAAGTTAGAGACATGAAGATGGGGTTCACAAGTGCGTGAACTGAAGAAATTAGTGAAAAGAGTTGCAAGATAAAAGGACAGCCCTGGGGGATGTTGGGCACTGTGATGTTTAAATGACTGAGCAGAGAAAGGAGATCAAGTGTAGTGCAACTTGAACTAGTAAGGAGGGTGGAGGAAATGATAATCATTCTATCAATCTTCTCATTAGGCAGGGAGACCTGGTGTTAAGTTAATGCAGAGAAATTCATTGGATGTAGTGGGGCCAGTTGTTTTTTCCTGAGTGATGGGAATTCCAAACTCAGAAAAAAAAGAAGCTTTTTGGACTGTGAGGAGTTGGACGGCCGGGATTATGTCAGGAGGAGAAATGATCAGAAAATTCTTTCGGAGGTGAATAAGGTGGGGAGGTCTTCTGATAGCATGTCAATTTTGGGGCTACTTTTGGTTACTCTATGGCAAAATAGACTTTTCCATGCCATTGTAGTGGCAGAAGTGGCAGAAGCGATGTCAATCTTTGCAACCCAAGCTCCTCTGATTTTAATCAAATTGGCTTGCCACATCTACGTCATGATACCAGAGCATGAATCTTGAATTGAAGCATCTTGAATTATTAAAAGAGATGCACAGCTGCTTGTTGTTTGCCACAGATGGAGTTGTATGCCCAAAGTCTGGATTTGCAGAGGTTGTGGGTCTTGGGACATAACTGGTCAATTAATTGGAGGATGTGTCTGCAAGTGGGGGTATAGTACTTGATTTGGAAACAAGTCATGATGGAGTGGGTGGTGGTGGTGGTGGGAAACTGTGCAATGAATATACCTGCACTCTACGAACACCCTGCTGTGGAGGTCCTGGATGCACCCCAGTATGGGCATTAGATTTTTTAAGTAACTGTTACATCCGCATCTGTTAATATCTGCACTCTGATGTTGTGAGCCACTTGAGAAAGCTCCATGGCTATGGTGTTTGGTGGTGTGAGTAGCGCTGTTGCTGTGAAGAGTTATTTATGAAATATAGCTAAATATAACTAGAGGACGTATTGTATATGGCAGCATGTGGAGCCAAGCGTTTGCTTGAGCTGCGATTCCCCAGCTGAAGGGAACAGAAAGTGGGGATGTCTTAAGGAAATTATGGATTGTTTGTGTTTCTGCCACCTGGAGAGGCAGTTTCCCAGAGAGGTACACAACATCATCTGCACTTTGGTGACTGATTTAAACTTCAGAACTGGAATATCCCCAGCAGTGTTGGGGAAAGTTTCTTTTGAAAGAAATGCATAACAAAATTCAGTTACACCCCAAAAAAGTAACTAGTTGGGTTACGTAGTTACTTTTTTATTGTATGTAATGTGTTATATTACTTCTGAGTAACTTTTTCTTACCTTTGCAATTAATTAATGAATTACTTTTGCAATTAGAAATGCACTCTATAACCCACCCCTTCATTTACCTTTAAACAACATAAAAAATTTAATTTAGGTTAATGTTATCTTCTGAGAGCTTCATGACCCCAGAGCTGTACATGATGTATATACAGATTAATGTACTCTTTATCTTATTATTTAAGTAAAATCACTGTGCATTGAGACAGTCCTCTCTTCCTTTTCTTCAATGCATTCAAAATAATGAGAATACTTCCATCTCAGAAATGTAAGCCAGAGCCATCTTCATTTCTGTCTGTAGCCACAGGGAGCACATTGAGTTCTCTCATTGAGTGCATGATTCAATGTGACTTAAGTTCATTTTAATTCACAAATTTATTTTAAAAGCTAATTAATTAAACTTAAAAAGTAGCTTGCATTAAAAAATGTAATGTGTTCCTTTACTTGTTCCTTAGAAAAGTAATATTTTTATGTAAATTTTAATATTTTACCCCAGCCCTGATCCCAGTATGATTTTTATTTTTTTTGAGGAGAATAATCTGTGAGTGCATATTCCAACTTTCATTTATTTATAACATTAATATTAAAACAATCTGTAACACTTCAGTTTAATTGAGAACACTTACTATTAATTAGCCACAGTGAGTGAGATCCGTTTAGACACAGCTTCTAGTTGTGTCAGGGATAGCACACACACGCATAAACACATACAAACACAAAATCAACAAAAACGCTGGCGGTGGCTGGCAATTTTTAAAAAAAGAAACGTTGGCGGGGAAAGAGTTAATGGGGACTTTATTGAGGGAAAACTCATTTATTAATAGGGAGAATAAAGTGTGACCCAAAAAATCAGAGAGCAAACTGTACCTCTGCCCCAAACTGCAAAAGAGCATAATAACCTTTTAGCAGAGCAACCACCTCACTTTCTTCACTTCAACCTCATCCTGGTTGGATCATCCCTCAGTCCACCTTGCCTTCTCCTCCCACAAAACTGACATGCAGTCCCATTGGATTTATTTATTTATTTGTTCCTTACTAAACCTCCTCCCAAAACCTTTCCAGCACCTTTCATTTCCACTCCAAATGCTGAAGTCAGTGAACCATTTCCATAATCTCCATTAAACACTTCAAATGGGGCCCTTTAAGGGCGCTCTCATTTGCATAATCCCATTAACTCTCCTGTTATTGCTCAGCCTTTACCGTCGTCTTCTGCCCCACTCATACGGACATCCCCCCCCAAAAAAAGAAAGAAAAGAAAGGAAGAACTAGGTGCCTTTTAAGACCGTGGTACAGAAATCAGAGGAGAGGGATTTTTGCACTGTAATAATAATTTCATAAACAGGGACAAGCCATTTTTGCACTGTTTATCAGTAAAGCATTGAATCAGAAACTGGTACCACAGTAAAGATACCAAATTTGTCATATGGTTGTTCTGCCTAGTGCAGGAGAAATAGGGCAGATTTTTATTTATCTTTATGTTTCTTTATGCTTTATGTGCCCACCAGACAAATCTCCAACAGAGGAAAACATGGTCCAGGCTGATGGTTACCTGAGTAATGTATGTCGAAGAATTCTGCACTAGCCTATGGTGGGAAGTGGTGGGAATTCATACCAGCAGGGTAAAGCACAGTGATGGAATATTCAAAGCTGTTATATCATGTTTCAGATTCCCAACCCCGTCTTAACTTAAAAAAAAGAGCTTTAAAAACGTCGGGCCCTATTTGAATGATATATTGAACATACTCGTGTTTGAACATACTCGCACTTTTCCATTATTGACATGTGGTATGACAATGTAAGGGTCTTAATGTACCACAAGGCTATGTTGAACAGACTCTTTTTGATTAGCATGTCTTTAAAATAGACATTGCATAAATTCACAACATAAAGCATTCCATTTCTTTCTACTCAGATCCAAATAGCTTTACTCATGTGTAACTAGGTCTCATTGCCTATGCGTAGGGATAGATATGAACAACAGTTATTTCTTTAGGTTACAATGATTTATGTAAACGCTACATCCAGCGATCTGAAGTCACCTATAATGGGCAGTACTGAAACTGCTTCCATTTCATGAGTATATACTGTTCTATACAACAACAATTAAACAATGGATATCAAATCACAGGCTCACAAAAGACAATAAAGATAGCGTTGTTTGTTTTTCATTAGAGGAAAGTCTTTTCTGTAGTGTGGTAATAACATAACATGGAGTTTGCTGAAAGGTCACCATGTTCTCAGATATGAGCTTTTGCCTAAGCAACCAATAATCAAAACATTTTGTTGTTGCTGTTGTTTGTACAGATCCAAACTGTGCTCAAAACAGTCTGTGTAATACTGCACAAGTCACAAGATCATTAGTTACAGAGATCAACCTAAATGTGGGTAAAATCAGAATCGGATCAGAATCAGAATGGGTTTTATTGCCAAGTGTGCTTACACACACAAGGAATTTGTTTTGGCTACAGAAGCTTCCAGTGTACATAAAGTGACAAGTGACAACACAAAATAAATATGAAAAAGACAACAAACATTAAACAGAGATGCAATCAGTAAAAAACAGAGATGCAATCAGTTAAACAGAGATGCAATCAGTACGGCTGATAAGCAATATCACAAAAGTTACACAGTGATATGTAAGGGATAAAGTACATCCAAGTGGTTGTTATTGCGGAATAAATCCCCCCAGAGGATCATTGACAGCCTGACGTGAGGTGAAGGGCTGTTGTAAAAGACTGAAGGCGTTTGTTCTGTAAAAACAACCAGCTGGATTTACTATTTATTACATGGCTACTTTCCAAAAGATGTAAAAATTAGACAGAAAAATTGTTCTGAGCCGTTATAGTTTATTACAGTTTTTTAAATTGGTTTGGGACAATTTTTACAAGCAATCGGTACATTTTCAAAACTCTTAGTACTTATATCACAACAGTGTATCAAAAGTGCAAACATTTCAGCATATTTTCAATTGTGTTAGTACAATAGATATAACCACAATATATATATCAGTACATAAAATAAGTCCTTCATCAATATAAATGTTTAATTCACAGTAACTGCCTTTCATAAAGCTATTACTATCAAACGTTTGATTTGCATCTCGATTTAAATCTCTCATTCAGTTGAGTACTTTTCTCTATCATTTAATTCAACTGAAGACCATTATATCCAGAAAAAACATAATGATCTGACTTCAGCTGTGTGTACTTATGCTACATAAAACATACCTGAACAAAACAACAACAGTAGACATGCTGAGTAAAAATACACATTCACTCTTTGGCAATATTTGGCACTATAGACCATCAATAATGTCACCATGAATACTGAGCTACTCACAGTTGCTGATTTTTTTCTTAAATGCAGGGGGTGAGTATAACTGTGCCTAATTAGACAATTAACAGAAGTGTGAATTGCACAAACCTGTCACTTAATCAAATTATCTATAATATTTAATACATCAACATCCAAGGAGCATGATATTTAATTAGAGAAGCATTCAAATTGTTCTGTGAAGCTTTTGTTTCAAATTCATTTTTCCTACAAACAGGCCATCAGTCACCCTGCTCTCCAATTCTCTGGCCATTAGAAACTCTGCCAACCACAAAATTATTCTAGTTGAACTCAAGAGAGTTTTATAACTCTCATGAGTGTCTCAGGGTTTCTGTCAGATATCAAACAAGTAAATGCCAGTGTTTAGCAGATGAGCCATAACTCACTGTAGCAATGTGATTGAGACTAGAATGATACCCTAAGGCTATTCCACATTGATTGTGCTGCCCACTGGCCCGGGCTCTTGAGCTGGGGAGAGTGGGTGTTAGGTAAAGGGCCTCCTGAGAGCCAGGTATTAAGGGCAGCATTAACAAGCCTGGTGCTCAGTGGCACTGCAACCAAAGTCAGTACTGCAAAAGACCAGCATTTTGCATAGCATAAACACTGGCAAAGGCAGAAATTATTTTTGGCTAAAAAGCCAATATATTGTATTACAAAACTAGTCGTTTGTAAAAAAGCAATAATCGCTCTGTTATTTTCCCCTGAGTGCCCCAGAATTTAATAAAGTTTGTTGAATGGATAAAATTTGTCTCTCTTGGTTTCAGACACAGTAAAGATATTGAAAAACAGCCTGCAGTACAGCAATACCACCATCCTGAGTAGTAAATATGCATTTCAGGTGCCACAATGTCTTAAAGGGTTAGTTCACCCAGAAATAAACATTTTGTTATTAATTACTCACCTTGTTACAAACCTCTGAGACCTTTGATACTCTTCTGAACACAAATGAACATATTTTAAATGAAATTTGACAACTCCCTCTTCCTCCATAGTCAGCAACCATCCTAGGGTGCATTTCTCAAACAAAGACATAATTCGTGGCTAAACTATCATAGTACGAATCATCGTTTAGGGAAAAGAAAGATGTATTGACGCGTGTTTCCCAAAACTGTAGTTACTCTGTCGCAGATCCATCATTTGAATCACGTTGGTTATAATGTAAAACATCCATAAGGACGCTCTAAATGGGGTGGAGTAACAACTTCTTTAGAGAAAATCCCCATAACTTTTTTGTGCTAATTATTGTTTTACACGCACAAGCATTTTCCAATATTTGTTTTAGGCCTGTGTTTCCTTTACAAATATTACTGAGAATATATCCATATTCTATTTTAAAACATAATACCACTTACAATAATAATGATTCTAACTACAAATAATAATGATTCTAACTACAGCTTTAGGGGTGTAGTTGCAAACGTACAATTTTGCGACACAGTTTGCGAATGTTCGTTGGAACAATGGATTTGGGAAACACCAAATCAACAAACTATGCTTGTAACAACAGAACTTGCGACCTTAGTTGGCTAACAATGTTTTTCGGAAACGCACCCCTGGCTTGCTCAAAGACATCCCCAAAAGAGACCAAAAACCTTCAGTGGTTCAATTGAAAAGTACAAGAATCCTTTTGTGAGCACATAAAACTAAAATAACTTTATTCAACATATTTTTTTCTCGTCAGTGTCATTATAGGGCG
>CAIGQW010055714.1:1096464-1146447 GCA_903798125.1 Danio choprae | reverse complement strand
GATACTCTTGTTGTTGTGTTGTTGTCTTTGTCCAGATATGTAACACATACTTGTAAAAGTACACTGATATGGGCTGTAGTACTAGGAAAAATACACATCCTATATCTAATTAATAGCTATAATTTTAAAACATAACCTTTGCTTAAAACATAAAAACCTAAACCAAAATTAAAAATAAATATTTAAAAAAAAATACATTGGTTGCTAAAAATGCAGCTCCGTGACATGAAAAGTTGTTGATCCTACATGGTAAAATCACATTAAGTGTTCTGTTCAAGTAATTAAATGTGAGCAGGGGGTGCATAGGAAGAGAGAAAGAGCAAGGGAGCAGAAGGGAGTGAGACTCACTCCACAATGCGTGATTCAGCAATGATAAATATTTAAGCAGTCGAGTAGACTGGGAGTTCAACAGACACATATGAAAGAAAAATACAAATGAAAGTTTAATTCTGCTCTTAAAGATGGTACGGAGATTAATGGTGTTCATGTAATAAAGATTCAAGGTGTTTTATGCATATATGTTTTGAGGATGGAGTGCTTAATGACCTGTGGAATGGATTGCGAAATGATTATACCCAAACAAGATTTAGATGCTGTAGCAAGATGTTGCATTACACAAGGAGGTAAAAAATAAATAAATAAATACCAGAGAAAAAAGTAATGTTCACATTAATGCAATACAATAGAATGCAACATTTAAAAATATATAATATAGTATGTTCCCTGCTATCTTGGTTATATATCATCATTTGTTGATTTGTTGATATCATCATTTGTTGAAGTGTGGATAGAGAAATTGAAATAAGGTGTGATAAACCATGAGTCATGTTATGTTTTAACATGGGAGCAAACACTTTTTCACACTTTGCTATGTAGTTTGGGATTTTGTTTTTCCTTATAAAAACCTTGATTTAAAAATTGCATGATGTGTTTACTTGTGTTATCTTCTGCTAATATTTAAATTAGTTTGATGATCTGAAACATTAAATTGTGACATGCAAAAAAAATAACAAAATAATAAAAATAATAAAATTTCCCCCACAATATATCAGTTTAAATATCTATCACTATACTATTCAAGAGTTTGGGACAGTTAGTATTTATAGTTTTTTGGAGGCTGTGAGGCTGATTTTATTTTATGAAAAAGCCAATAAAACAGTAATATTATGAATTACTAGTGAAAGAGTATAATAAAAAAGCAGTTTTACACCTTCATCATTGTTAAGCAATGAGCGAGACATCATCTTTGTATAGTGGCTTTGACATAATCTATCTAGATTGTCTTGACATCAAATGCTGATTTAATTTTTTTATAATAGAAATAAAATGTATTCATTGCATTATTTTTGAAGCATCCTTACTTAACAGCATTTTTGCAAAATGTTGCAGCTGATATACAATCATATTACAGTATATTGCTTTTATAGAACAGTTGGATGGCATAATTACTGACCATCTAAACAGCAAAAGCTGTTGCTAATTCAAAAATGTCACTATAACTTATATTTGAATTATTATCATGTTGAGTTTTGAAATGTTTTAGAAATGACAAAACACAGAATCTTGCTCACAGATCAAGATTATAGCACAAAACAGCATAAAACAACACCAATCTACCGAGTTCTGCCTGTATTAACATCCGGGATCTCACCATCATTAACCCAAATGCCAATGCAAATCTAACACTAGATTACTATTTAAATAAATACAGAAATACAAAGTCCAAAAGAGAAAGATTGACATTTTCTATTGGTTTTGTTTAGCAGTAGGTAAAAAATGTCCTGGGAGTAAAGAGTTTGCTCCCTTAAAGACTGTTGGACTGATTATTCTCTGTTGTCATCTGATGGTGGAATTATGTAATCTTCCAATCACTACTTTATGCTGCGGTTTGTAATTCAAAACATTTTTCTTACATATTATCACAATTTATATCAAATCAGAGGCTGAGGAGGAAGTCCCATCTCCAAAATGATCTAAACGCATTTTCACATTTGTTTTCCACATATTTCTCCTTATAAATAAACAGCATATTTGCAATCCACAAAACTACATTCTCTCCTTTAAAAGTCTCAAAAATACATCGAACAGTGTCAGTATCTTTTTTCAAATTATAGTGAATTACTCCAATTGACACTGGCCGCGGAAGTGAAACATGGGTGAAGAGGTTAAAACAGAGCTGATATTTGTAGAGTCAATCATCATATTCTATCATATTCAAGAAGCAGAAACAACTGTTTATAAATTTATATGAAATATTGTTTATTCCATTGAATTTTAATGGTCAGTGCATTAACAATTCTAATATGCTGATTCTGAAACCAGGGGGTATTCCAGAGAGCAGGTTATGTGACATACTTTGGTAAATTTAAGGATATGTATGCAGATAACCTCAGCTTTTTGTTCCAATAACATAAATAAACATTTAGGGAATGTACGTCACCATAGAAACTTACTCTCTCAACATAACCTACTATGGAGCAGGTTATGTTCAGGATAATCTTTGTGTGTGTTTCTTAATACAGTTCTTGATATATGTTATACTCTTATTTGTAGTAGAAATCTCACATGGTGGATTTGTGTTTCTTTTTTTAGTAACAACATAATTACATAGCTTCATCATTTATTTTTGAAATCATCTATTTATAACAAATATGGAACCAAAACCAACCAAACATTAATAAAATATACCCAATATATAAACCATTAAGCAGAGAAGGTTTTTTTTGTGGTTGTTGTTTAATCAATCTTCCATTTAATATATCTAGCATATAACAAAGAGTATGATTGTTTTTTAATTCTAAATTATTAATCCTTCTTAATTCAATTTTTGGGCCTCACGGTGGCGCAGTGGGTAGCACGTTCGCCTCACAGCAAGAAGGTTGCTGGTTCGAGCCTCGGCTGGGTCAGTTGGAGTTTCTGTGTGGAGTTTGCATGTTCTCCCCGTGTTGGCGTGGGTTTCCTCCGGGTGCTCCGGTTTCCCCCACAAGTCCAAAGACATGCGGTATAGGTGAATTGGGTAAGCTAAATTGTCCGTAGTGTATGAGTGTGAATGGGTGTGTATGGATGTTTCCCAGAGATGGGTTGCAGCTGGAAGGGCATCCGCTGCGTAAAACATATGCTGGATAAGTTGGCGGTTCATTCCCCTGTGGCGACCCCAGATTAATAAAGGGACTAAGCCGAAATGAAAATGAATGAATGAATGAATGATATGCATTGATCTGCTAGATTGCTTATATAGGAAGTAGTGATCTGCACTCCAATATTCTTATTTTGACGTTTTAATTCACATTCGTCAGGAAACAGACAACTCAAAAGTTTTCAACTCAAAGCCTTTCTCAGTGTGTAGAGTAATTAATTCCCTCCACCCTCTTTTCAAATCATTAATTATGTTGACCTCATCATTAATTAGCCAATGTTCATTTTTTAAAAACGTAATTTATCTGCTTCCATTTAAATACTGAACAATTTCCACGTATCATAAAGAATATCATATCTTGCTTCCATTTAAATTCTGTTCCCGTCATAAGGAATATCACATCCATTTATACAATACATTATTTCCATAATCAAAAAAGATTATTTAAAATCACATACATCACCACATAAGTGAAACAGACAGTAATCAGTATCTACTTTTTTAATTGCATAACAATGAAAAATCCAATTATCAAAAACATCAGAAATACATTGTCAAATATAATCGATCAAATACAATGGTTTCAGGTTTCCAAAAATCTTCAAAATATCTTAATTTGTGTTCAAGAGGAGGGAAAAAACTCAAACTGGTTTAGCACCCTTCACTTGCTCAAGACCAGTTTGAGTTTTTTATGGCAGAATTGAATTTTTTGGGAAAACTATTATCTCTTTAAGACCGTCATTAAAGCAAGCCTGTGACATTTTTCATTTTCATCACAGTGTTGTACTGTATTTCAGTAAAATCACAACTCAGAATAACAAAGAAGAAAATAAACTAGCTCCATGTAAAGTTCCTTATAATTATAGCATTATAATTACATTTTAACATCTCTGACAGAGGCCAGATCGGTTTACCCAACAGTACAGCCATTCTGGACTTCCAATTAGAATTAAAAACAATAAGACTGCATTCTGTCATAGTGTAAGACTATTAGCTGGCTTAATAAGTGCTTTTGTTAATTATGCTAATAGCCTATAAAGTCTCAGCGGGAATAATGAACAGATAAATATTTTGTATCAGCAGATAATAGCATAATAGAAGATCCAACCAATTATACACACCAGTGTGTTTGAGCTGGGCAGCTGATAAAGCAGACAAACAACTACATATCTGCTTCTGAATAGAGTAAAAGGACTAGTTCAGCCCAAAATTTCAATTACCTCTTCATTAAAATGTGGTTTTAAAGCTTTCTGGGGGTTTTTATGTTTGTTTGTTTTTGTTTGTTTTTTTACTCTGTTTAACACAGCATAATACTTTGACGGGTGCTGATTGCTGGTATGTATCAACTTCCACAGTAGGCAAAATAATTACTACGATATTATTTGACCTCTTTAATATTTTCTTTTGTGTTCAACAGAAGAAAGAATCTCAAATAGGCTTTGAACAATGGAAGGGTAAGAAAATGATTGAATAATTTTCATTTTTTTAGGTGAACTATCCCTTTATAACAAATAACCACATCAAGTCTTAAGGGAACGCTTGGATCATGTTGCTGGAGAAACCCACATATCATTTGGCAATGTTGATGATTTTTATTAGTAGTGTGTAAAAACTAGGATCCTGCCTCTGATCTAGCCTCTGAGCCAAGTTCAGTGCCCGCTTAAGCACATTAACTCACTGCAGAGGCTGCTTCACCCAAAGAGCTCAACCAAATTAACACCTTATTAAACCTCTGGGGTTTGAGAGGGTTTTGGGGCACTGGAGAAGTGTTGGCATGCCCTGACATTTGTGCTTTTTTTGTTTTTAATATATTAAAGAGCAATTCATAAACTTTGTGTTTTTGAGAAAAATAGGGATATGCATGTTGTTGTTTTTTTGTTTGTTTTTTAAACATTCAAATACGATAAAAACTTAATAAATGATGTATATATCCAGCTTTTGCTAAATAATTGATCATGGTTAGCACTTTTGTCATAAAATGATCTGAAAATAACCATAGCCTTAAGCTTGATAATTTTCCGACTGAACCACTGAAGGTATATGGTTTGTTTTGAGGAATTGTTTTTGTACATTTGTGGACTTTGAACAAGCTTTGCTGTCTATAGAGGATGTGGGAGCTCTCATATTTCACCTAAAATATCTTAACTTGTTTTTTTTTAAGATTAGCAAAGGTCTCAGTAGGTTGGAAAGAATGAGTGTGAGTAATTAATAACTTCATTTTAATTTTTGTTTGGACTTAACCTTTAACTTTTTTTCTGTTTTTTTTTTTAGTTTGACTGTAATGTAAAGGGGCTTTACAGGTAAACTTGAAATGAACCAAATGAATTTTTTCCCAATGACATTGATAATCACAAAAGCGACTGACGATTTTGTGACTGACGAAGTTTTCACTATTTAACAAGTGTTTAATGCATTCTTATTTTGAATAATAAAAAAACATACTATAATATATAAAGTCTACATATGACTTCTACCCATTTTCTACTGTAACTACGTATCTCCCAAATCAATGAAGTTTTTCATGAAACAGAAGTAGTCCTGGTCTGTTTTTATCTAACTGAAACAAAGAAAAGAAAAAGCTTCAAGGGTGATGACATCAACAGTTTGGTGGTCCCGACATTGGGGGAGGGTTTAAAACAGAACTCGATTACTTCCAGATGCAGAGCTGAGCACAGACCACCTGATCAGAAACAGCATCTTGTTGGCATGCATAATAGCAGTTAATATATGAACTAGCCCCACTGTCCTTGTTGATAACTTCAAACATTCCTTTCACCATGCTTGATGCAAGACTAGTGGGAGAATTGTTTCATGTAGAGAAGATGGCTTCAAAAAGGACCAAATCTATGGTCTAGAAATGGCATACATGTTTTATAAACTTTCCCTGCCATCCAACCCCAAAAGTTTTCAATAGGATTTAGAACAGGGGAACATGCAGTATGGTCCAAAAGTCTTTTGTCAGTCAGGCATTTTGAACTGCAGCATTGTGTAGTTAAAAGACCAAGTCATTACCACAAAGATGAGGGCCCGCAGTCATTTGGGATTCTTCCTCCTTGTTCTTTGAACATTTTGAAGCAGCATTTACAACCTGGTTATGATCCACCAGCACAAAATGTAAATAATTGTAATTGTTCCCCTATTCTTAAGATTATGATCAGGAGTGTATATGTGCACTTCAACAGAAAAGTTAAGTACTCTTACTTCTGAAACTTTATTTTCAGTGAAAATACCATATTAAATATTTTTTATTTAATATAATATTTTTAATTAAACCCTATAAAAATAAAATGAAAAACAATATTTAAATTATTTATTAAAAAATGTATATAGTATAATATGTAGTAATTTTAAAATACAATACATATATTTGATTGTCTATAGTTTAACTTTAATCGTTTTATATCTCTTGAATGCAAAATTATATTTGTTAATTTCACAAACCTGGAAAAATAGAAAATTAAGTCTATGATTCTTAAGATTATGATTCTGTAGGTAAGACAGCACATTACTAACTAACTAACTGAAATAACTGATAAATAAACAAGCACTGTTTCACTGAATGAATAAGTGGAAATTATCTTGCAATCCTTATTGGCTACAGCACAGTGTGTCTCTTGGAGTGCCTTGTAAAACATAACTGGCTTTGAGAATAACTTTTAATTTATCAAACCAAAGAAGACAGAAGCACAGTAATCAATGAGAACCACAGGGAGGGACGACCTGATGCCGGTCACAGCTGTAGCTGCTGTTGAACATGTTGTCACCTTCTGAAAGATGAATAGGTGAAAGGCTTTGAAGGATGAGGGGAGAAGAGACTAGGAGCGCATGAGCCCCAGTGGATTTCTTGACAGTCCGTAATCTGCTCTTCACTAGGTCTGGTTGTCAACGTTCATTGTCTCAGATGGCGACTCCTGCCAAACTTTGTGTGAGAGCTTCACTATCTCTCTGTCCTTCCCCCAGCTCTCTATTCCCTCCATCAACACAAGACTTTCATAATGAAACACAACATGTTTCAACTTCTGGAGAAATCTCCAACAAAAGGCTCATACTGCATTCAAGTCCTCCAGGGCAGTAATAATTAAATGATGTGCATGTAAATAGATTTTATAATAAGAGTTTACAATTACAAGGTTTTTTTTTTTTTTTTGCACTAAAAAGCTTAGAAAACAATATTATTCCTGTGACCTTTAGGTGGAGTCAATAGCAAAAATGACCAAGTAATGTTTTCTAAAATATTCACTTTATCATAAGTGAAGTACAGACATTTTGAGAAGATGCATCTACATGAAAGATAGTGAAAACCAACCATAAAGTAGATGGTAGTGAATGGTTTTGCAAAGCAGTTAATTTTTGGCTTAAGCTAGTCATATTGATTTCATAAAAGAAATAGAAGTATACTTATAATATAGTAATATGCTACTACAGTAGTATTCATATAAGCTAATCCACTAGTATAGGGATTCCCAAATAAATGACCATTAACTGTGTTAATGTTGTATCTGAGTTTATCTGTATTATTATTAGAATGGCTGTCCAGTTTGGATGTTGGCAGTATATTTGTTTTATTTTTCTTGCACTGCCGGAATGATGGGAAATCATTTGAAAATTATGGCCAAATTAACTTCTCTTTACAAACTTAAATGTGACTAAATGAGCTTTACTTTTCTTCATCACCAGCACAGACTAGATACAAAGTAAACTGTACTAATAGTATTTGAACAAAAATTTCATTTACAAAATCAAGACTTAAAGAAAATGCAGAGTTTAGAAGTTACAACCTGATTGCATCTTTCATGTGCATTCAACACAATTATTCCAACATGACTTAAACGCATCGTTGATGATGAAGACAGACAAGAACACGGGTGCTCAAAGAAAGCCATCCATCGCAGAGAAACACAAAAGCTAGTTAGAGGTCACTTGAGGACCCATCAGCCATTAATAGGACCGTAGTTTATTGTGTTTTTGCACAAAAAAGATCCTTCTGTCCAATCAAAGTGTTGAAAAGGTCCTTCAGGATTTGAGTGTGATGGGAATGGCAATGGCTCTCCAGAGGTCTAAGTAGGAAACAGGATGATGAGCAGAAAAATGCTGTCCTTTCTACCCAAGTGCAGCCAATTAGAGTAATTGAAAACAGGAGACATGTCCAATTAATAGTTTGTTCAGAAGAAGCAGAAATGGTGTAGAGTGGTTTGATGCAGGTCGAAAGCAGGAAGAAAATTGGCAATTATTTACGTCTCACATGCCAACACCATTATCTACCCATTCACTCTCAACAGGGATTCCTGTAAATAAACAATGAAATGAGCAAAAAGCAAGGGGTGGCGGGTGGGCGGTGGAGGGCAGTACTGGACCACTAGGAGAAAAAGGTACTTGTGATGGGAAGCATTGAACCAGAACTTTGCATAATACCCCTTTTGGCAAAAGTGGCAAACTGTCAGGGGCATCTGAACTGCGGACATGCCTAACTAACCAATGGAGCCATTAGGAAAGCCAGGTGCGGAGTTTTGCCTTCACATGTCAAATCATGCATGCTTGCTCATCTTTTCCTCACCAGACAACACATCAAAACCTTTCCTGCTCCATTATCTCAACAGTGCACATGGCAATTTATATTGATCACTCTGACATTCCCCTCACGAGTGTGATCATTCGATGGTGTGGCAAGATTTGGGCAGCACTTACCGCTTCTAGGATATGGCAGGAGATGTGCCATAAGTAGTTTGCGCGGTGGGGGGAAAGCATCTCCACAACATTTGGCCATTTTTATCTGCATGTTTTCATGCGCATTTTGGGGATAGAGGGAATTATCATATAAACTATTTGCTCGCTTTGTGATTTCTGCTTTGATGCAGTCAGCCAGAGCATTCTACTGACCTTTACACCCTTACAAAGTCAGTCTAAAATTGTCCAGAGTTAACTTTTTTGTTTGAGTGATTTAATTCTTGTATAGACCCAACAATGCTTTTTGTAACTCGGCAGCCATTAGCAAATGTTGATCTTCTGCTATTATATAGCCATTTGTATACAACAGGGAATCGGACTTTGCCTTAAATTATGTTGCTACAAACTGCAGTTCGCTTAATGAAGACCCTAGGCACCACAGTAAACAAGTAAAGGGCAGTTCGAGTCATAAACTGTTGATGAACGATCAAGAAAAAGCAAGTTGATTTCAGAATGCAGATATATGCACCCCATGAGATTCAGATTGTAAATAGATTTAAATATTTATTTAAGTAGACACTGCAAATTCAGATCAAAAATACCATGGCTAATATGAAGTCACTGGTAATTGACATCCTGACAAGCCTCATGGTGATTGACTGATGGCACCACAACATTGTGCACTCAAGGCCTTTATTAGTGACTTTCCTCGAGCTGTGACATGAATTGCAACAAAGAGAGAAAATATGGCTGAAAAGATCACTAGATGTAATGAAAATTGTGCTTTATACATTTAATTCATTGTCTTCTTTAATTAATAAAATCTACCAGTACAGAAAGATGTTTTTTGCACAAATATGTATTTCTGTCATGACAATTCTCTGAGAGATTTTGTGTGGTAATAATACTGTATATAGCAATATTAATGTTTTGGCATAAATCTACTCTGCTGCTGCTTTGATTATTGATGCAGAGCAAGTACCAAGACTTGCTAGTGTAAATATATTCCCAATCATGCTGTCTGAAAATATAACACACTGCTGCTGTGTGCATACATGACATACATGTGACTCCCCAGCAGATCTAACAGAAGCAGATGTGGATAGAAACAGATCAACAGAAACAGAATCAGCTTGCACACTAAATAGAGCTTCTGAGCCAAATGGCATAACACTGGTGTACTCGACTGTGGGCTTTGACTACTTTAATGCTTAACTATAGTGAACTAGATTATGTGTGCCTGGGCTACCTTGTTGACCAGTTTAGCACTAATACTGTACACTATGTTTTCTTGGTATAAAAAATATCATGCTGCAGACTGACAGAAAAAAAGAAACCCAGCAACAACCACTCATTTTTATCAAATTTGAAACATTGTTAACATGACTCTCAATGATATCCCCAAAGTGAAATGCCAACATATAAAAAGAGCAAAACTAAACAAATATGCACATATACATATTCAGGACTTGTTCAGTATCTTTGAAAAAAAAAACTCCTGCCTTCACAAAAAAACACACAAACAAAGCAACCTGCCACATCCTCAAAAGCAATCTCCCACACATTTAGCATAGTTAATGAAAACATCACCCTTAAAATGGCTGAACGAGTCATATTTTATAACAACCAAGAAAGACTGCTGAGGCAACAGCAACTAATCACTCGCACCATGAGTCGACAATGGGAATGAATGCAGATATCAGCCTGCATGCCCACTAGATTTTCATGACAGTCTTCAGTCGAGATACATTTAAAACTTTAAAGATAATCTGTTGCTTTACTTTCATTCATAAAAAAATAATATGTTGTAGTTGTATACCTGCTTATATAATATCAACTTATTAAACTTTATGAAACAGTATGAACATCTTGTGCATCAATTTGATGACATTCACTGTTATTTTATTAGCTCATCATCATCATCATTATTGATCATTTCTATATTTTCATACATTGATTTGATAATTTATTATTTAGTAATACTTACTTGGGTTAAGTTTTTTTTGATATAGCACCATAAAAAAAATAAACAATATGTGCCTCAGAAACTATTACAATTAGTGAGTACATTTTACTCAGTTTTTTTGTTAAAGCAGCGATATATGAGAATTCAATAACTGGAAGTCATATTAGTGCCTACTGATGGAAACCAAAGTCAAAAGTATGGGACAGATGTCAAAGGCAGCACAATGGTTTCCCGTGATGGGATGCAAAATAGAGAGTGCTTTGTATAGTATTTACTATGATAGATTGTCATTATGTACTGTATGTCTAGGGAGAAGTGTTCAGTTGATGGTGTCTGTTTGCAGGTATAAAAAAAGTCTCGGCTGGGTCAGTTGGCGTTTCTGTGTGGAGTTTGCATGTCCTCCCTGTGTTTGCGTGGGTTTCCTCCGGGTGCTCCGGTTTCCTCCATAAGTCCAAAGACATGCGCTATAGGTGAATTGAGTAAGCTAAATTGTCCGTAGTGTATGTGTGTGAATGAGTGTGTTTGGGTGTTTCCCAGTGATGGGTTGCAGCTGGAAGGGCATCCGCTGCGTAAAACATATGCTGGATAAGTTGGCGGTTCATTCCGCTGTGGCGACCCCAGATTAATGAAGAGACTAAGCTGAAAAGAAAATGAATGAATGAATATTAATTTTTTTATTAGAAATTACATCAAAAATACAAAATGTTGACCAAAAATGTACATGAACTGACCATCCATTCATCTTTCAGGCAGCGTTTCTATTTTTTCTAAAAAAATTTTGTTCAACTGACACCAAATAGAACAGACAGGATGAAGGGGTATCATAGACAGTGAAGGACACATTTATGCTGCTTTCAAAAATCGATCAGGTATCTCAGTAGACAGGATGCAGCATGATCATTGGATTCTGATGTGCATTGTTGCTTTCCCACCTCTACTTCCTGCGAAGGCAGCATTTTTCACTTTTTGGACAATGCCCTTAAGCAATATCACATTCACATGCTGGTTTTGGGCGGACAAAGTTCTTGTAAAAACTTTGAAAAAATAGACAGTGTCTGAAAGTAATTTTGTATATGTTTTGGTTGAGTGAATTCCACGTTTGAAAGATTCTCTAGTTAACTATCTAGTTGCCCAAGCGTGCATATTCTGTCAGACTCTAAGGAGTTAACTTATTACCCGTGATTGACCTTGCTTTAACCCCATCACTGTGGAGGTGGCAATTACTCAACACCTAATTCCGTGACAAATGTTTTAAAGATCTGTATTGAGATGAGATTTTGAGCAATCAGTTTGTTCTTATCTAATGACATTTTGAGGATCATCATCATTTCCTCTGCGAAGCCTCTGTCTTCCCGAGAGGCAGCGTTAAATGAACCTCACTCAGGCCAAATCAGCTTAACTTCCTCTCAGCGTGATAACGATACCATCTCTTGCCCCCGGGACAATTCTCTCTGTGGGTGAGTGATGACAAACACCCCCATTTCCATCACCCACCACATCAGTCCCAATCTTCCAGATAAACGAGGGTAACTAGAATGACTACTTGCAAATCTCCATAAAAATAACAGTAGATGAGGAAGCCATTTTCCTCATTTGGCTGTGGAGGATACTTTGAAAGTGTAGCTTGCTAGTCTACAACCTGCTCATAGTTTTGAATACAGTTAGGGAAAAGTAGTTAGTTCAGGGAGGCTTAATACCTACATTTCCTTTATTTTTAACATTAATTTCTTCATTGGAAGAACATGAAAAAAGAAATTAATCTACTTAAACGAGACTTTTTTTTTTTTTAACAAAAGGCTTTTTATTTTTTTATTTTGGCGCAAAGGAACATTTTTAATTAGAGATATACCATTAAAGGGATATACCATTAAACTTGAAGAGTAATACTAAATACAATTATAAAACACTTTGCTTAATAGATAAAGAGGATCAATTATGCACACACATCAGAAACCGTGTCTGTAAAAGGCTGGTGATGGTCAGCCCTAAAAGTATCAGTAAGATTAACTGCATTCAAGTAAGAAATGTTTTCTTATTAAGACACTAACCTAGTTCACCCAAGAGCAGGGAGTGATTTGCTTTTTTTCTTTTGTAGTTTGATTCATATTAGAATCACTGTATATCATGCTGCTCTCATTGTAATACACAGACCTAATATACACATGCCACTTATTTTGCAGCTGTTTATGTTCAAAGACATATCAGACTATATTTATATGATCTTTGTGATATGACCTTGTGTATTTTACAGTTTATGAAGACACTGTTGCCTCACAGCATGAATGTCCCTGGTTCGAGTCCCAGCTCGGCCAATATACCTTTTCGTGCATGTTCGCATGGGTTTCCTTCAGGTCATCCAGTTTCTCCCACAGTCCAAAGACATATGTGTAGGTGAATTGGATAAAGTATGACCGTGTGTGAATGGAAGAATGCATGGGTGCTTCCCAACAGTGGGGGTTCATGAGTTTCTGTACTCCGTGCTGGGTTGCAGCAAGAAGGGCATCCATTCATCCAACAAGTGATTAACAGTAATATAAAAGTGGTGCATAGGATGAAGCTCATCACTTTATTAACTTGACTGTGTAAGACAAACTGATTCTTTGCAGTGGATTAGACTGGTAGACGGTATTGTTAAAGATAAACTGATTAACTAGAATGAATGTTTGCAATAATTGAATGTTTCAAATCAGTATGTGACAAAAAGAAGCATCTTGGACCAACATAAGTAAAATTTAGTTGATGAATGAGATATTACAGTAAATAAAACATTTCAAACAATCATGTGAGAAATGTTTGTATGTCAGTAGAATGAATCAGGATAATACAAGGAACCATTTAGGTTAGGACTGTTTTTGTTTTATTAATTCAAAAGAATAATTGTAATTTAATTTTACAAACTGTCGTTGTAACGCCTGGATGGCAGATAATGACATGACGAGAGAGATTATACAAAACGGGTTTATTGAACACTTACGGGGAACATATACTGGATGCGGGAAGACAGGACGACACAGGACGAGACAACCACACGACTCAGAATACCGGACAACAATGGACACAGACGAAAGGGTATAAATAGAAGAGGGATGATTACGCTAAAGAGACACAAGGGAAGAACACAGGTGGAACAGATTAACAATGACGGTGGCGGGAGAAAGACAAAGAAAGCACGTGACAATAACAAATGATGACGTGGACGAACACTGACAGTACCCCCCCCCTTTTTGAAGGCGCGTTCAACGGGAAACAACAAAAAGAAGAAGGAGGGTAGGAGGGGAGGGTACAAGGGAGGAGTCTGAGGAAGGAGACAGGAAGGGAACCGGAGCAGGAGGACCCAGGACACAGCCAGAAGGACGGCCCCAGGCGGAGTCGAGGAAGGGAGGATCCATGGAGGAGGAGTGGCTGCTGACTCCAGGGGGCCGACCGAGGGAGACGCCGCTGATGGCGGTGGAGCCCACGGAAGTGACGGAGAGCCGAAGGGCGAAGGTGACGCCGAGGTTTCTGAGGGCCGGGCGAAGCAGGCGGCTCACCCGAGCAAGGCGACGGCGGGGTTCCGGAAGCCCGCGGCGTAGCCAGAGCGACGGAGGACCAAGGCGTAGCTGGAGGGAAGGAGGAGCTCAACGCAGCCGGTGGGACGGTGCGATGAGGTGCAGCCGGAAGAGTGGAGTCCAGAGGCGTAGGAAGGGCGATGACTGGCAAGGTGGAGCCGGAGGGACGAGGGAGCCTGGCGGAGCTGGTGGGCGGACGGCCCACGACGAAGACGAGGGAGGAGTGAGCCAACGCGGAGCCCTAGGGTCGAAGGGCCGAGGTGGAGTCCGCAGCTCGGAGGCCGTAGGAGCTGACACTGGGCGACACCCTCCAGAGGGTGACGCAGACAGGCAGCGCCCACAAGCGAGCTCCATTTCCGGAGCTGGAGCGTGAGCTGGCTGACTGCAGCAGTGCTGGAGCTGGATGACTGGCTGCAGTTCTGGCGGACCGTGGGAAGCTACTCATGACCCTGGAGCTGAGGCTTTTTTCTAGAGGGAAGATTAAAAAACTGTGCAGAAACAGTTGCTTGCTGCCTGATAACAGCAGACGGATATTGCTGCCTGAAAGCAGCGGAGGATTCAAATTAAAGCTCCAGAAGCCAATGAGTAGCCTCCCAGTGTCCAGCCGCTGTCCATCTGCATAGGGGGGGTGGGCGGGACTCTCGCTGGTTCCGCGGGTAGCCGCCAGGACTCCCCCTCTTGGCGGCGTTGCCGGCTCGTCCACCTGGTCAGACGGGATTATAAGCTCCTCCATCTCAGCACGATTCCGCTCCGTCGCTCTAGGGGGCGACCGCTCATCGGCTGGGGGTGGCTCTCCGTCTGCGGTGGGCTCTGGCAAGCGCTCCCTGCAGGTGGGTGGTGTTGGTTGGCTGGTCACTGGGTCGGGAGTGGCACTGGCGAGATCTTCCTCCAGGAAGGCGGTGAGTAGAAGTCCTTTACTCGCCAGTGTCCACTCCAATGTTGCGGCGATGTTGCCCCGAGGACCATCTTCGGGCGATCGTGCTCTGCTAAAGATGATAGGCGTGCAGAGCACGTCGCCCGGAAAGCTGTTGATCCAGTCGCTCGATCATGGTCCTCAGGGCTGCTCTCCCCCTGCTCCAGCAGGCCGTGATGACGAACGGGAGGATGGGTCGGGTCCAGGAAAACACGGAGGGAAGAAAATAAAACACTGAGGGGCAAAAAGACTAAAAAAAGAAAATCGGGGGAATGCACGCTGCTATTTTTGGGTCCGGTATTATGTAACGCCTGGATGGCAGATAATGACGTGACGAGAGAGATTATACAAAACGGGTTTATTGAACACTTACGGGGAACAGATACTGGATGCGGGAAGACAGGACGAGACAACCACACGACTCAGAATACCGGACAACAATAGACATGGACGAAAGGGTATAAATAGAAGAGGGATGATTACGCTAAAGAGACACAAGGGAAGAACACAGGTGGAACAGATTAACAATGACGGTGGCGGGAGAAAGACAAAGAAAGCACGTGACAATAACAAATGATGACGCGGACGAACACTGACAGTCGTCATAGACAAAGTGATTTACTGGAAATGATTCAGATTTAGATAGAAGAGTTTTGAGACTAAGGATATGATGAACTGATTGATAGGGAACTGAACTTTCCAATCCTACATATTAAAAATTAGTTTCAAACAAATTGAAACAAAGAAATTAGATATTCTAACAAAATATTAGAAAACGCTGAAGCAAAAACAATATGGCTTTACAACAGCAGTGTATCTATGCAGTTACTACAAAGCTAAAAGTAGCTTGATAAAAAGCTATACCATTTTAAAGGTGTTAAAAATATTTTCATGTTACAAAATAAAGCTAGTTTCCCAGAGATGGGTTGCAGCTGGAAGGGCATCCGCTGCGTAAAACATATGCTGGATAAGTCGGTGGTTCATTCCGCTGTGGCGACCCCAGATTAATAAAGGGACTAAGCCGAAAAGAAAATGAATGAATGAATGAAAATAAAGCTACTAGTGTAACTACTTTTAGTTATTCTTGTAGCTACCCCAGACTATGCTATTTTACTCTTCTTCTTTTTTTTCTTTTTTTATTCCTGTCTCACTTTCACTCTCCCTCTTTCTGATTGATTGGATGTGAGCTGTGGTAGACCGCACTTGCTCAAAGTTCAGACAAGCTTAAAGATGTCAGTACCAGCAACATTGTGGATATGCTATGAACACCTTCTCACTGCCTCTTCTGACAGTGTCAGCAAGAAGATGGACTGAGGAATGAGACCAGGAAGATGGATGGATAGACAAGGAGAGCAGGAAGATGGATAAATGGGAAAGGAAAGATGGATAGATGTCTCAACTGTCAAACACATTACTAGTCATGTGTGAGGAGCGTCAGTCTCAAGTAAATCTAAATTAAATCAGCAGAGCATGAACAACCAATTGCTAATCATTCAAAACAGCTTTGTTTTTCAGTCGTAGGGTAAAGTGTTGGGACTTAGTGTTTTATTGATTTTCACAGTTGGCACACGGTTTTATTCAAAACAATTTAAGTTGCTTTTGAGATATATACATTGTATTAGTTAAAAGGATAGTTCACACGAAACTGAAAATCATTTACTCACCCTTGTTCCAAAATTGTTTCACTTTTTTTCTTCTCACAAAAGAAGGTATTTTGAAGAAAGATGGAAACCAGTAACCACCGGCGTTTTCCTATTAAGGAAGTCAATGATTAGAGGTTTTCAGCTTTCTTGAAGTATATTCTTTTATGTTCAAAAGAAGGAGGAAAAATGCGTGGAACCACTTGAGGGTGAGTAAAAAATTAGTACATTTTCATTTTGGGAAACATGGTGGCTCAGTGGTTAGCACTGTCGTCTCACAGCAAGAAGGTCGCTGATTTGAGTCCCGGCTGGAACAATTGGCATTTCAGTGTGGAGTTTGCATGTTCTCCCTGTGTTTCTTCCGGGTGCTCCGGTTTCCTCCACAGTCCAAAGACATGTGGTATATGTGAATTGAAGAAATAAAATTGGCTGTAGTGTATGTGTGTGAACAAGTGTGGATGGATGTTTCCCAGTACTGGGTTGCAGCTGGAACGGCATCCGCTGTGTAAAACATATGCTGGATAAGTTGGCGGTTCATTCTGCTGTGGCGACCCCTGATGAATAAAGGGACTAAGCCGAAGGGGAAAAAACGATTTTCATTGTGGGGTGAACTATCCCTTTAATGGGTTGCATGGGAATTAAACCTGTAACTTTGGCATTCATAGCACCATGAACTACTGGTGGCTAAATCCAGTCCATGAGGAAAAAGCACCAATACGCCTAAAGGCAAATTCAAGTAGTTTTCGAGCAGGGGCTTTGTTTCTCCATAGAGAGTGTTGATGGCACTGAAGCACAGAAGGGACAGGGGTGGGTAGTGGGTAGTGACACAATCCCTCACTAAAAACATACAGAGAGCCAACAGGAAAGCACAGTATTATAAACACCCTGTCTGTGCACAAATCAATTAGAAGACGGAGTCCTAATGTCAGTGCTGGGGCTGCGTTCAAACAAAGCTTTCAAACACACCCTACAAAAACATTACAAGGAAAAATAGACAAATCTCTGCGGCTTTATTACATTTTCAAAACGCAAGCACCAACAGGAGGCACGGTGCATGGCCTCCACCAGATTATATGAATGATTTAGAGACCACCAACGGCTGCTTCTGATAGCTGGAAAACTCATGATGGCTTTTGAGTGAGAACTCCAGGGCGGGAAGTGATCGCCACATGCATCTTTGAACTGTTGTCTAACTGCTGGTGGCAGCACAGAGCTGCTGCAGGGCAGACAGCGAGCTGGGCAGAATTGCCTCAGTCTGGTGCCACCATCAGATGCAGAAGAAGATGGAGATGTGCATTTAATAGCCTCGTTTAGGGAGGACGCAGATGCTCTACCTGCCTCCCATCGTGAATATGTGTGTGTGTGATGCTTGAGAGAGAGAGAGAGAGAGAGAGAGAGAGAGAGAGAGAGAGAGAGAGAAAGAGAGAGGCAGAGATTTTTCCTTTGAAAAACAAGTGATTTTGCCCTTTGATGTAAATAAAAGCATTTTAGGCGCATCTAACCACATTTGTCAACAACATGGCAATAGTTAAATGGACTGTAGAAAAGTTTTTTTGCAATTAGCAGACAGCATGAAAAAATGCTACTTTGCTGTTTTAAAGGGACACTTCACCCAAAATGTAAAAATGTACTCACTATTTATTCACACTCAAGTGGTTTCGAACTGTTATAAGTTTACCATTTCTGTTGAAAACAAAAGAAGATATTTTGAAAAAGGTTAGAAACCTGTAACCACTGACTTTCATAGAAGCAAATACAAATAAAGTAACATTTTCATGACAAGTGAAGATTGAGTAAATGATGACATAATTAAAAACAAAAATTAAAAAAAAGTTGGCACAGGAGCAGTTTAGGGCTAGTAATCAGGTAAATTGGTTAAATGATGTGATTGTGATTTGAAACAGGCGATGTCAACAGGTGATTGTAATTATGATTTGGCACAAAAGCAGCATCCAAAAAAAGGTCTAGTCCTTTAGGAGCAAAGATGGGTCGAGGATCACCACTTTGCCAACAAATATGTGAGAAAATTTTTGAAATGTTTAAAAACAATGTTCCTCAAAGAAAGATAGAAAGAAATTTGGATATTTTACCTTCAACAGTGCATAATACTATTCAAAGATTCAAGGAATCTGAAGGAATTTCAGTGCGAAAAGGACAAGGGTGCTCCGATCCCTCAGGCATCAGGCATCCCACTGCATCAAGAATCATCATTCATTTATAAGCGATGTTACTACATAGGCTCAGGACTACTTTGGCAAACCTTTGTCAAGTACCACAATATGTAGTTACATCCACAAATACCAGTTTAAACTGTACTGTGCCAAAAGGAAGGCCCATGTTAACAGTGTCCAGAAGCGCGGTCACTTCTCTGGGCTTGGAGGCATCTGGGATGGACCATCAGTGAAAATGTGTACTGTGGCCAAATGAATCAGTATTTCAGGTATTTTTGGGGGAGAAATGGACACCGTGTGCTCCGGACCAAAGTAGAAAAAAATCATCCAGACTGTTACCAGCAACAAGTCCAAAACCCAGGGTCATTCATGGTATGGGGTTGTCAGTGCCCTTGGCAAAGGTAACTTGCATTTCTGTGATGGCACCATTAATGCTGAAAAGTACACTACATATTTCGGCGATTTTAAATTATAACCTACCTTTTCGTTGGCAGTGCATTGGCTGGTATTTAAATGTTTTTGCTATGTCGCACCACGTTTAGTGCAAAATTGTTTGTAGTTGGAATTTTGTCATGTCGTGTGTTGTTAGGACACGGTGTCAGGCATTTAGAATAGCTACAGATTAATTATATAAACTTTCATCTACTTGCACCAATGGCCTTTATAATCTACTTAGACTAATCCTGATTGTGGCAGTATTAAACTTCAAGAAGCTAGAAAAACATGTTTAGTATTAAAATTTGTTTGTGTAAAAGTTTGTTAAAATATTTATTGTTGATTAAAATATAATTTGATGAAAATTAAAATAAGTAAAACATCATAATATGTGGTGTAGATGTATTCAGTTACAAACTTTAATACCCACATAAATAATGAAAAAGATCAGTTAAAGTCCACGTGGGCCGTAAATTATTTCAGTATGTTGGTGTACAACTGAAATGGAACATTGAGTAGTGTTAGGGGCCAATCACACCAAATGCGTTTTTTGCATTGAGAGGCGCCTTTTTTGAATGATTTACTAATGGCCGCGAGCATTTTGCATGCTGCTTATGCGCTATGCGCGCCTTGCGTTTTAACTGCCTGCTGCATCTGGCGTTTTTCCCATTGCGTGCTGTGTGTTTGCAGTTGAAAAAAGTAAACTTTCATTGGAAAAAAACGCGCTACGTCAGTGACGTCTCTTTCATTCTCCAATCAAATGAATGCAGAGGCAGGGTTTGTGTTGTCAAGACGACTACAGAGACTTTTAAAGATGAAGGAGAGACTAGCGGTCGCTGTTTCTTTTCGGCTTAGTCCCTTTATTAATCTGGTATCGTCACAGCAGAATGAACCGCCAACTTATCCAGCATATGTTTTACGCAGCGGATGCCCTTCCAGCCGCAACCCATCACTGGGAAACATCCATACACACTCATACACTACGGACAATTTAGCTTATCCAATTCACCTATACCGCATGTCTTTGGACTTTGCACCCGGAGGAAATCCATGCGAACACGGGGAGAACATGCAAACTCCACACAGAAATGCCAACGGAGCCAGCTGAGGCTCGAACCAGCGACTTTCTTGCTGTGAGGCAACTGTGCTACCCACTGCCCACCACGTCGCCCCCACAATATTATTAAATATTATAATTATAACAATATCAACAGCAACACTCAATAAAAAAATTTGTCAATACAAAAAGTGGTGCGCCTCGCGTTTTTGGAACGTAAATGCGCATTCAGTGTGAACGGCCCCTTAGGGGCTTTTTTTCTGCATCATTCCCTCACAGCAAACTAACGATACGAGGGGTGTGTTTAAGAATATTGTGGTTGAAGCCGTCACACTGACATCAACAGAGAAAGACGTTCCACTCCAAACATGGATTTATAAAAGATTTATAAAAATATTGAAATAATAGTACATTTCAGTGGATCAACTTACATAAATTAATTATTCACCTAAAGAATACCAATGTGCGCTAGCAAAACAAACATTGTAAATTTAGATTTCACAAAGATATTAAGTCTGGCCTTTTTTAGACACACTCGCCTCTATTGGAGTTAAACAGATCTGTTTATTTTGAAACTCTATTATAAGAAAACAAACACAACCCTTGGTTTTATTCAATACTGTGGCCAACCTAACTAGAAAGAAAGCATCAATAGGCATTCAACTTCTTGAATTTCTGAATTTCGTTGCATTCAAGATTGATGATATCAAAAAGAAAATTAGTCTTGTGAAATAGTCTGCTACAAAGTTATCCCATTTTAGACTGTAGATCGTTAAAGGATAAACTTCAGTCCTAATTATCCAATGGGAACAATAGAAAGAACTGTCTGTCCACTGTTACGTTGACGGTACACAACTGTATTTCTCCTCACAGCATGATTTCAGCAAATTCAATTCAAGTCGTGCTTTATTGTCATTCCGCTACATGTATGGACATACAGAGGAACAAAATGTCGTGTCTCACAGGACAACAATGCTACATGGATTAATCATAAATACAAACACAACACTGGACATAAGAGCTATTATAAAAAAAACCTATGCATAACTAACATATATTATGAAATAGAATAAAATACTTAAACTATACACATAAGACAGGCTATACAAATACTTTTTCCATGAGACTGAACAATGTTGTGCAGGATATTGTAAAATAAAAAAAATAAAAAAAAGGTATTTAAGGTCTAATATTGTCCAAGAGGTATTTAAGGTTGAAGCAAGCAGTGCAACATGATTGTGGTACATTTATAGTAAACATTGAGTCCCTGTAAGGTGGAGTTTGAATAAATTCAATTCAATGTACAAAAACTAGTAATGAATTACATTTACTTAGTTAAATTTTTACTTTAATATTATTTAATATTTAATACTTAGTTAATATTTACTTTAGTAATTTGTGATAACTTGCGATTTTAGAGCATATTTAGGCCCAATCCCAATTCTAGATAGCCCTTGAAATGGAGATTTTTCAGGACCACACTCGAAATCAAGGGCTACAACAGCAGCATGGCTGCACACAGAAGTCAGGAGATGCACAAATTAGTTTTTTTTTTGTTATTATTACTAATTTTTACAACAAACAAGCATATGTTTTAATACATTCATAATGGCGTTCGTGTTTTACGGTCATGCTTAAAAAAAAAACTGCTTAAGTAAAAACGGCTAAATTTCGCTATCTATAATCCCTAATAATAACTCCTGTATTGTAGTCCCGCAACATACTTTCACATTTGACACTCGATGACACTCGAGTACCCTGTCAGAAAAGTCTAGTGGCTGGAAATGACATTTTTACAGTGTCTGGTATAATATTAATGTTGTTTTTGTGTGTTTACATGGATGAATATGGCCACGGTGTAAATGCACAGTACAGTTACAACCTTATTGCCACATTATATTGTTATGATAACATGATATATGCCTTTAGTGATTTCATGAAGATAAATACCAAAAAATAACGCAAATAGAATAACTACAGCAGTTGTGATCATCGATCTCATATGAAGCAAGAGATTGTGATGACATAAGATGACGTGTGCAGGTGTTGTATTGGTGTACCATTGCTTGAGACGCTACTCGCTGCAGAGCCACTTGGGCTCCAATGAGGGGGAGCTTGAGCTCCCATGCTGGAGTTCAGCTCTGCCCATGTGACTCTGCAGTGAGTACCACTTGCATTTCTTAGGGGTAAATTTTGAAGCCCTTCCCCTTCACACTCTTTCACACATTCTTCCCCTTAGACGTTTCTAGGGGCAAGGGGAAGGAGTAGGGTACAAAATTAGAATTGGGATTGGGCCATAAAGATACTTTTACTTTCACTCAAGTTATTTATTAGGGAAAAACTTTACTTTTACACAGCTACATTTGGCTGCATTATCCATCATACCTTGTGAAAATCTTTACCTTTACTCACATTACACCCTGCTTTCAAAAGACCTTTGAGATAAAGTTGTAGAAAGGCACAGGATAGTTGAAGTTGGAAACTGATTTGATTTCAGGCTGTATGACAAATAAAGTATTTTTTTCAAAAGGGTTTGATTTTTTAAACCTACAGTTAATAAATAAACAGCACACTGCGGTGTCTTGCATTGAAACACAAATCCGGACACCTCACAAAAGTGTAGAACATATATGCAAAATGAAAACGGGATTGTATTTAATTTTATTTTTTACTTTATTCCTATACTAAAGATTGCATGTACTTATAATATATATGTTTATAAAGGCCTACCTCTGGTCGTCACTCAAGAAATTGGGGGTGTTATTTGAAGGCCACATCTCAAGTATCTGTAAAACTGTATTCTTTAATATTAAAAAGTTGCCAAAATATGACATGCTGTTACTGTCTAATGCAGAAAAGTACATTTTTATTAATAGCTTTCATGACTTTAAGGCTAGATTATTGTAATGAGTTGCTAGATGATTTGCCCTCTGGGCCTAATAAACAAACCTCAGCTGGTTCAAAATGCAGCAGCTACCTACTTACCTGTCATTACTGTTATAATTGCTGTTGTCGTTAGATACTGCTTGTAGAATTTTGGAGAAAATAATGAATTTAACCCATTTTGTAATAAGGCTGTATTATAACAAAATGTAGAAAAAGTGAAGAACAGTAAATAATTTCCGGATGCCCTGCATCACATTGCATAGAAGATCTAGTGCTTCAGCTCTGCAGAACAAAGGTGAATGTGTAATGCACACTTCATATTTAGCCTAATTTAGGACTCTTAAGCTCTATGTACCTGCTTGAACTAGTAACTTTGTAAAAAGAGACATTTAACTTTAGTTTAACTGCTTTAACTACACTGTAAGAAAATAAAACTTTAATATTTTACGTAAAAAAAGGCAGCTGTGGTTGCCAGAATTGTACCTTTAAAAATACTACCGTATTTCATTTATTCATAGTGTTAATACACAAATGTTTTGAAGTACTCAAATCTACATATTGTACCTTTGTTACACAGGCAAAAATAACCAAAAGCATGTGATAAAGTCATGAATCAATGCTCATCACAAACAGTTTTCCCACAAATAGAGAAACACATCAATATAGAGAAATTACTCTGTGTCATTCAAACAACTATTAAACACCATCATCACAATACACATGACACTTAAGTAATGCAATAAACATTGTTTGTAAAAATCAAATGTAACAAATAAAACATAAAACTCTAATGTACCATATCAATGTCAACCAAGAGCAACCACTGTAAAAAGTTAACAATTGTGTGCTGTTGGGGATGTTTTTATCCACTCTGGGGTGATTTTGTATCTTAATTTGGCCACAACATTCTCTGTGTTTCAGCAAATAGAATAATGTTTGATGACAAACCTTATTTTAACACATATTTTGGGAAAATGCTTTAAAAAACGTTCAAAAATTCAACAATACACTCTGGGCAACTTTACTACCCTTTTGTTATGTTTGTGGCTGATTTTGCCCCATTTCCTTTTATTATAATGCATTTTTATTGCAACTCCATGACACCATATAAACATGCATTCTTGATTGTTGCTAGTTTTAAAGGGGTAGTCCACTATGGTATCATATTTTAAACTTTAGTACATGTGTAATGTAGCTGTGTGAACATTAACAACCCTGAATATAATATGCTCAAAGTTCAATGCAAAGTGAGACATTGGCTCTTACAGAGTTAGCTTCGCAAAGCCAGTTTGGGGACTACAAAAAAACACATCCAGGTTAATGAGATCACAAACACGTGCATTCAGAGAAGTGCTTACAATTTAATTTTAATTATGTTCCAGAGAATTAGAAAAAAAAGAGATACAGCTTTAGCATTTGACAGAGGACAGCTTCCAGAATCTCTCGCAATTCAGTACTGGATTTGG
This sequence comes from Danio choprae, assembly GCA_903798125.1. Classification (NCBI taxonomy): domain Eukaryota; kingdom Metazoa; phylum Chordata; class Actinopteri; order Cypriniformes; family Danionidae; genus Danio; species Danio choprae. Next base: position 1,121,565 of record CAIGQW010055714.1, on the reverse strand, counting down.
CCAAAAACTCCTAAAAGAAAGAATAGCTCCAACCATAATAGACAAAGCTGTGGATTATGAGCCACAACCTGTAAGCATTTTTATGTGTTAAAATTGATCTATGACATGCACAGCTTCTAGCGTTAACGGTATGTTGTAGCAAGGAAGTAAACAAGGATGTAAACAACGGGAAATGCTGTTTGGCACCGTTAACTTTTTAGCTACAAATTAATATTTATCGGTCAAACCTCTGTAAACATCCACAATCTTCACCAGCACTGCAGTGTCTCTCTATGCGGCCACTTTCCCGGCGTTCTACGTCTCAAATAACCAATTCGCAAAAGGTATTTGAATGTTTCATATTACTTACACATGCTTATTTCGAATATATGTGAAAGACACTTGTCAGATTTTATTTTAGAGAGCAGGCGTGAGGTTAAGTTGTGTCCTTTTCAGTTTCTGTCTGATTCAGGCTCAAATGATGCGGTTAACAGCTACTCTGACTGACAGAATTTACAAGGCACAGAATTTACAAGGCACAGCGCGTGCTATTAGAGGCGTGATGCTTTTCCTTGTGACGTGAAGACGATCCGCGAAATCACAGCACATTATGTTAGCTGACCAATCAGAGCCTCTTGAAGGTGGGCCCTTTAAGGGAACTAGGAAATATGACAGTCATTTTCATGTTAGCTGAGTAGCAGTATATAATCAAAGTAAGATATATGAAAAAATAAGGTGATTTTTTTTACAAATGAAGCCTGATCACACATTGCTTTGCATCTTATAGACACAACCAAGCCTTAAAAATACACTTCGGACCACCCCTTTAAAGTGGTAACAATTGTACTGTTCATCATCAGTTGCAGTGCAAAAAAAGCTTAGTTTCTGCCTTCTATATAGAGTATAGTGTGTGTGTGTGTGTGTGTGTGTGTGTGTGTGTGTGTGTGTGTGTGTGCTTGCGTGAGAGAGACTTTTACACACTAATCTTGACATGTATGAGAAAATATACAGCTCAGATAAGCAGCTCAGATCTCAGAACATAGTAAACATAGTAAGTGTCTTTCCCCTTCATTGGAACTCCAATGTGTGTCTGGTAACAGACTATGGGAGTACACCAGGCGACCAATCACTCTGAAGAGTAATAAATTGGCGGAGCTCAGCCCCACATCTGTCAGTGACTAGCCATTAGTGGGATACATCAGCTGGCTGCTGAGAGTGAGCATCAGAATTTCGCTTCAGAGCCTCTCACGAGACTAAAGAATCCTTCTGCCAACCTGATTTCCAGAGAGAAAAAAAGTGTTACCTGTATGGGAGAAGATCTGGGCGTTTCGCTGCTGTACTAAAAGAGCAGAATTCCCTAAGAGAGCACACAGTCGAGCAGCGCATATTTTTCAAGATGTCGTTCCGACCATGCATTTCTGGATTCAGTGGTTTCCTCACCCCGGATGACAGGCACGTGCACCCTATCACATGTTTGGGGGTCCAGCATGTTGAGGCCATGCTTGCAGACAGTTCTTGCCCTCACTGCAAGAGCTTGACTGTTGCAGTGAGGTTGACTGTTGCAACTTAGGTTGCGGCTTACTCTAGCATTAGGGTGCGTCACCCCTGCTGCTCCCCACAAAGCGGTTAGCACTCGGGCAGGCTTGAGGGCCCTCGCTCCTCATCAGTTTGCTCTGTCCAAGCTTCAAGAGAGAGAGTCCTCTGGGATGGCCGCACTCTCATTAGATGACCCCGGGGACGTGATGTCCATCGCTGCATCAGAGTGCAGCCTGACATACTCCAATGAAGATCCGGACCCCCTGCAACCTTCCGGGGTTGTCAGCGAGGTCTCGGATTTGGAGACGGACATGTTGGCCGTATTATCCCTGGCTGCTTCGGCCCGAGGACTGGAGATGGCTTGTCCCCCAGCACTGCCCAGGAGCACCACCCCTGGCTAAACCTGGCAGATATGAGAGACATTGAGAAAGCTTTCTTAACACTCCCATATCACAGGCTGGCCTGTTCGGCAACATCGTCGGGACTTTACCCAGGAGTTTTTTGCGGGTAAAGAGCAGTCCAAGACGATGGGTGAGGTAATCTACCAGCGGGCTCGGAAAACCACTCTCCCTGCTGCCCCATCCACCTTGGCTGCTCCTCGCCGAGGGCGTCCACCAGTGGCTCCAAGATCTGTTCCGTTTCCGCTGCCCGCTCCACTGGCTAAGTGGCAACGCCAAGCCCCCCGCAGGACTGTGACGCCCCTGCCCCAGGGTTCCATTAAGTCCGGTAAACGGACCGCGAAGCATCCCTGAGACAGGCCATGCGGAGAAGAAGGGACCAGCTCTTTCCTCAGTGAAGAGCCGAGGAGCAGTTTCATTTCTCTCTGGGTGTGCAAACCCGAGCCTTGCCAGTCTGAGATGCTCCGCCTTCCAGCTCGCAGTGCCGGGCCCCTTGGCCTCAGGCTTCCAGAGTGCAAGAGAATGGATTCCTTTCTCTCACTCCAGCCTCATCGTGGGATCCAGGCAGCTCTTCCTTCTTTTCTTTTTCTACTTTTAAGCTCTTCCTCGGGCCGCTCTGCTTCCCGGGGTGAGCACTCCCCTCCCATGCTTCCCCTCAACTGGCACATCAACGATCGATCCGATGGTGCCATTAGCGCGGGCTCTGCCAGGCTGGTTATCGCTGCCCAGCCTGTCGTGGTGGCTCATAAGAAAAATTGCACTCAGCTATGTGATACAATTCGCTATTCGTCCTCCCAAGTTCACGGGTGTTCATTTCACGAGGGTGAGCCCCAAGAGTCTCGATTGCCATGGTTGCGCGCCTTTCAGAGGCTGGTGGGGCATATGGCATCCGCAGCCCCTGTCATGCCACTCGGTTTGCTTTATATGAGATCACTTCAGCGCTGGCTTCACGATTGGGTCCCCAAACGGGCATGGTGCGTGGGCGCGCACAGGTTGCACATCACTCCACTGTGTCGCCGCACCCTCAGTCCCTGGATGGATCTTGCTTTTCTACGGGCCAGTGTGCCCCTAGGGCAAGTGTCCAGGCATATTGTCATATCAACGGATGCCTCCAGCACGGGCTGGGGGCTGTGTGCAATGAGACATATCAATTGCCTAGAGCTATTGGCAGTGTTTCTCGCCTTTCGCCACTTTTTACCAGTTTTAGAGCAGAAACATGTTACATCAACCGTATGGGGGGTATACATGTCTATGAAGACAGCTCTGCTGATCGCGTTGGCATCGTTCAAGAGAGTCGAGGATTTGCAAGCATTTTTGGTCAGCAAATCGTGCCTGGAATTGTACCTGAACCATGGTTATGTGCCCAAGGTTCTTGCCACCCCATTTCAAGATCAGGTGGTGAACCTGCAAGCTCTGCCTTCGGAGAAGGCAGACCCAGCCCTTTCACTGCTTTGTCCCATTCGCGCTTTGCGTCTTTACGTGAAATGAACGCAAAACTTGAGATCTTTTGAACATCTCTTTCTCTTTTATGGTGGTCGGTAGAAGGGAAGTGCCGTATCAAAACAGAGGTTGGCCCACTGGATAGTTGATACCATTGCCCTTGCTTATCAATGCCAGGGCAAGCCACATCCCCCGAAGTGAGAGCACACTCTACTAGAAGTATTGCCTCCTCCTGGGCATTAGCACGTGGTGCCTCTCTCACAGATATCTGCAGAGCTGAGGGCTGGGCTACACCTAACACATTCGCAAGATTTTATAATCTATTAGTGGAGCCTGTTTCCTCCCGATTATTGGGTAACCCCGGTCAATCGGGAGGAAATTAACTCGGAAATATGTGCGCCTATTTATTGTGCTATTTATTTATTGTGCTAGTAAGTTTCCCGCTTGGCAAACCCTAGAGAACTCCTCCGAGGCCCCCAGCACCCGACTCAGCAGAGGAGTCGAGTGCCTGGCTCAGTGTGATGTCTGGTATGCCCATTTGGTCTACCCAGATGCTGAGGTTTGGTGCCAGCTATGCGTGGTCCCCCATGGCGATCCCATATGCTTAATTAAGCCATGGTGTGTTCCCCCTGACCAGGCGGACCCGTGTCTTCCCTACCCGCTAACCAGCTTATCATATGTAGCACTCCTCCTCCTTTGGGCTAGTCTATATGTTCTATTACTATCAAGTCTCCCCTCTTGGGTAGCAGATGGTCTCTGGAAGGTTGTGCTCTTGGTGATGCTTGTGCGCTCACGCTATGCTTGGCAAACTTCACATCAGGAGCTTGACAGGCTTAGCTGCTGTGGCGTTTTCCATACAGTCTCCCATAGTCTGTTACCAAACACACGTTGGAGTTCCCATGAACGGGAACGTCCTGGTTACGTCTGTAACCCATGTTCCCCGAATAGGGAATGGAGATGTGTGTCTTCACTTCACTGTTAGCTGTTAAGTGATCGGCACTTCAGCTGACCAAAATTCTAATGCTCACTCTCAGCAGTCGGCTGATATATCCTACTAATGGCTAATCGCTGACAGCTGTGGAGCTGAGCTCCGCCAATTCCTTTTGGCATTCATTGGCCCGTTTTCTTACTCTTCAGAGGGATTGGTCGCCTGGCGTACTCCCATAGTCTGTTACCAGACAGACGTCTCTGTTCCCTATTCGAGGAACGCGAGTTACGGACATAACCAGGATGTTATGCACACAGATTATAATCTACTGTTTTACTCTATTGAACTCCATATAAAAGCCAGAAACTTTTTGCCCAGGCCTATATAAAGGTTAATGCTGCCAACTGATGATCAACAACAAAAAACACACATTTTACCACTTCCCAACAAGGAAAACCACGAACAATCAAGAATGCATGATTATATGCTGGCATGGCTTTGCAATCAAAAATCAAAATTATAATGGAAGTCAATAGGTAGTAAACAAAATGGTAGTATATTTGAACAGTACAGAAGGGTTAAATAATAGTCATGCAGGGAATTCTGGAAAGGTCAATTCCCAGTTCATTCATTCATTCATTTTCTTTTCAGCTTAGTCCCTTTATTAATCTGGGGTCGCCAGAGCGGAATGAACCGCCAACTTATCCAGCATGTTTCACCAGCAGATGCAACTTGGTAGTTGATTAACAATTGAACTGTTTAGATTACTTTAAGTTTAAAAGGGTTCTGAAAATAATGAAGTTGATAAAGAGACAAAAGAAGTGCTTCCACTCAAAGCCCACTGATAATGAACAACTGAGCATTACCTGAGTTGACTCGCTCCATCATTAAGGGCCTGCTGGGGGACCTGCCTCTGGACATCTAATTACACACACAGGATTGTGGTGTCACTCTTAAACTCTGCTGTCATCGGACACAGATGGGGTTTGATACCTTTAATTAGTGTGCGCTGCTCCCTACACAACTCTCGGGTGCTAATCAGAGACAACAGCATGCAGTACATCAACATATGACCCCACTGTGGTCACACTGCACCCCCGCTGGGCTTCATATGGCAGTGAGGACGCAAGGGAATAATCTATTAAATACGCGACAGGAAATCGAAAAAGATGAGAGAAGAGATGATGGCTTGAACTGTGATCAGAAGAGCATGAAGGGAAAAAAGAAGGCCCACAGCTCTTTCTGTCTAGAATGAAGAGATTAGAGATCTTAAAAAGCAGTTGGAGATGAGTGAGATGTTGGAACCGGTGAGAAGTGTGAAGCATCACTTATGCGTGTGTGAGTGAGGACAGGACACACATGAAAGGCCACACTGCAGGTGTGACAGGCAGAAACATTCAACATTTTATCAGTGCTCCTGTGCATGGAATGAAGGAAATGTCAGTGCAAGTGGGTGTATTAAAAATTAAGGAGGGTATTAAAGAGATTCGCCCCCAAAAATTTACTTATCTCGGCATTATCTTATTAAAACAGCTTTGAAAAAAAAACCACACAGACACACACATGCAGTGAGACTGATAATGAAATATTATGTTATATTATATTATATTATATTATGGTGTCACGGTGGCACAGTGGGTAGCACGGTCGCCTCACAGCAAGAAGATCACTGGTTCGAGCCTCGGCTGGGTCAGTTGGCATTTCTGTGTGGAGTTTGCATTCTCCCTGTGATCGTGTGGGTTTCCTCCGGGTGCTTCGGTTTCCCCCACAGTCTAAAGACATGTAGTATAGGTGAATTGGGTAAGCTAAATTGTCTGTAGTGTATGTGTGTGAATGAGTCTGTATGGATTTTCCCAGTGATGGGTTGCAGCTGGAAGGGCATCTGCTGCATAAAACATATGCTGGATAAGTTGGCGGTTCATTCCGCTGTGGCGACCCCAGATTAATAAAGGGACTAAGCCTAAAAGAAAATGAATGAATGAATGAATTCATTCATCCTTTCATTCATTCATTCATTTCATTCATTATATTAGTAGTACTCCAAATTCAATGCATTTAATAACACAAGTCTAAGTGTTAAATTAAATCAAAGAGTGATTGAGATTTGTCTTTTAGTCTTTGATTACATTTTTGAAAAATGCTAACTATAATTATATTTGGAGCTTTTTAATCAGCAAGAATGAGCCATAAATGTTGGAAAAAAAAATTAGCATTTTTGATTTTTCGGTAAAATCTTCCCAAGTGTGTTGTGTGTCTTTGGTTAAATTACCAGTATGTGATTTGCACAAGGCCTCACGATGGCGCAGTGGGTAGCACGTTCGCCTCACAGCAAGAAGGTCGCTGGTTCGAGCCTCAGCTGGGTCAGTTTCTGTATGGAGTTTGCATGTTCTCCCCAAGTTGGCGTGGGTTTCCTCCGGGTGCTCCGGTTTCCCCCACAAGTCCAAAGACATGCGCTATAGGTGAATTGGGTAAGCTAAATTGTCCGTAGTGTATGAGTGTGAATGGGTGTGTATGGATGTTTCCCAGAGATGGGTTGAAGCTGGAAGGGCATCCGCTGCGTAAAACATATGCTGGATAAGTTGGCGGTTCATTCCGCTGTGGCGACCCAAGATTAATAAAGGGACTAAGCCGAAATGAAAATGAATGAATGAAAAATTGTCAGTAGTGTATGTGTGTGAATGAGAGTGTGTGGATGTTTCCCAGTGATGGGTTGCAGCTGGAAGGGCATCCGCTGCGTAAAACATGTGCTGGATAAGTTGGCAGTTCGTTCCGCTGTGGCGACCCCAGATTAATAAAGGGACTAAGCCGAAAAGAAAATGAATGAATGAATGAATGATTTACACAAGTTCTAGGTAAAATAATAATTTATTACATTTACATTTTGTAGTGCTTTTACAGATTTTGGTGGAATATCCTCATCCACCACCAGTGTGCAGCATCTACATGGCTGACACAATGACAGCCATTTTGTATCAGACCACACACCAACTTATTGGTGAAGAGGACACAGTGTGATGAAGCAAATTATGATATGGGAATGGTTAAGAGGCTAAAGATGGAGGGCAAATTTGGCCAGGATACCAAGGACACACTCTTTTTAAAGGACATCCTGGGATTTTTAATGACCAGAGTCAGGACCTTGGTTAAGACCTTGGTCTCATCTGAAAAACGGTGCTCACTAGGAGTACAGAGTCATTATCACTATAGTAGGACCCACACAGACTACATGGCGAGCACCTGCTGCTGGCCTCACTAGCACCTCTTTCAGCAGGTGTTTTTATGGTGATATAAAATTTTCTTGTTGCTAATTGCTGAAGCTTTTATCATGGTTTACGGTATTATCACAGTATTGACCAAAAATGCAAAAAAAAGTCACTTTAACAGGTATAATAACAAAATATTTATATATACTTAGTGTATTGGTTTATTGTATATACATACTCAAAGTAAAAAAAATGTTTCAACCAAATTAAACTGCAAAAGAATTATAAAGTGCAATGGGTATCACTTTACAATTAAGCCTCACTAGTTAAAAGCCTCACTAGGCTAGTTAATTAATAGATTAAATTCAATAGTGAGAAAAAGCCAGATTTATTACATTTATTACATATACTGTTAATATATACATAGTTTTAAAAATAAAACTTTTTTTGAGCTTTTGTGGTTTTCATTGTGAGATTAGGTCAGTTAACTTATGTTAACTATTGGAGCCTTATTGCACAGGGTTAAGGTACAAAATACTCCGTCACTCTCTTTCAGCTTATTCCCATGAACACTCTCATTCACACACTGCTACCAGTTTGGTTTAATTCACCTTTACCACATGTCTTTGGACTGCATGAGAAACCACCTGGGACCCAAACCAGTGACCTTCTTGTTGTGAGGCAACCTATCCACTTAGCCACGTGCTGTCCCCTATATAAATAGTCATAACAAATTCAATCAATATTTCAGTGTTTAGTAGTCCGGATAACATATGATAATGTTAATATTTGAACTGTTTAGCGAACCAAGTCTTCAAGCATTTGGTCCTGTTATGAACAACTCGGCAAATACAATGTGAATATTCTTAAAAATCACTGTAAAAGTTTGGATAAGTAATTATTCACAGGATTTTGAAGTGGCCACAATATCAATATTATGCATGTTCATTATCACAATTTATTGAATTATTTAATATTGGCATATGCCTATCCAGTAGCAACCTAGTTTTAATAAGTGGTCTCACATCCAGGTGCTTACTAGGCACATGGTTTGAGCTGCAGAGAGCTAGCTAGGTAGTTTCTACAACATGAATCAGTTCATAAAAACTTGACAGCAAGTTAAAGGAATAGTTTACCCAAAAATAAAAAAAATACTCACTATTTAGTTACCCACAAGAGGCTCAACAGAAGAAAGACAAACATGTTTGAAGCAAGTGAAGTATGAGTAAATGATGACAGAATTAACAGCTTATGATTAATATTATGGGGCGACACAGTGGCTCAGTGGTTAGCACTGTCGCCTCACAGCAAGAAGGTTGCTGGTTTGAAGGTGGCCGGCTGGGTCAGTTGTCATTTCTTTGTGGAATTTGCATGTTGGCATGGGTTTCCTCCGAGTGCTCCTGTTTCCCCCACAGTCCAAAGACATGCAGTATAGGTGAATTGAATAAATGTAAATTGCCTGTAGTGTATGTGTGTGAATGAGTGTGTATGGATGGTTACAGCTGGAAGGGCATCTGCTGTGTAAAAAATATGTTGGATAAGTTGGCGTTTCTGCTGTGGCCACCCCTGATGAATAAAGGGACTAAGCCGAAGGAAAATGAATAAATGTATATTATTATTATTATTTCTTTTTTATGTCATTCTTTTTTATTTATAATTATTTAATCGTTATAATGCTTTAATTTAATTTTAGATTAATAATTTTTTTCATATCAGTCCTGTGACACTCTGACAAATTTCCTAGTAACTTTTAAATTGACCTCTCAAAGTTGCCTTTCCTCTGTGAATATAAGAGTTTACGTTTTTTATTGTAAACTCTGCATAAAATTTGCACCAAGCAATAATCTCTCAGCAAATAAGACTCAGTGGCCTATTTATATCTGTTATGGGTCTAAAAAGATCTGCAGAAAAACAACAGCAGATTTTCACACAGCCTTCTCCAAGCCCAAATGACTTTTTCATGAGCCTAATAGGAAATTATGGGTTATTATATTCTGCTGTTTGACACCCTGGTTATAAAACTGTGCAACACAAAGAACTGCATGAGTGTGGGAGAGAGAAAAAAAAATGAGCTGGGAAAGAATGTACCACTTTATTTTGAAAAGAATCACATTCTCTAATTCATTACTCTCCCAAGAAGCAATATACACCTCATTACATGAAAATGAACAGGAAAAAAAATAATTTTCCCGCCTTACATTTGCTCATGACTGCGACCTAATCCTCAGGCCCTCAGGGTAACCTATTCTACTCCCTCTAAATCCACCCCCCCCCAAAAAATCTCATCAGCCCTCATTTGCCTCTAATTCAGCTATCTGTTCAAATTTTACCATGCATCTGCCCCTATCAGTTGACATTGGATGAGACTATAGCGAAATGTATACCATGTTTTACGAGATTTACAGGAACTACATTAATCACTAAGGATGAAGTCTTAAGAGTTTCTTGTGTGTTCAGCTTTTAAAGTAAAGACTGGAAACTAGAAAACAGTTCTGCTCCAGCTAACTCTAAAACATCACAAAAGTGCTTTTTCCCCATAAAACAAAAGTAACAACAGTCTCTGAAGTCCTGGAGGCCTTGTTGGAACAAATCATTACGTTAACACTTTAAAACACAAAAAATACAGCCATGTTGCTCCAAAAGAAGATTTTTGGAACCAATTTTGGCACAGTTGTGAAATTCACCACACAGACCAGTAAGAGATGACAATTTTATTGGCTCTCTGCGACTGATGGAGCACTTCTTAATATTAATGTTTTGTTTTTTAGCTTTTGGATTGTTTTTAAGAATGCTCTGGCGCTGTTATAAAGTTCAAAGAAAGGATATGAAAGATGAGTTGATCTTGTTAAAGGAATTTGTTTCAAATGAATTTAATAATTTAGTTTTTTAGATTCAAAACTATTTTCAGTAATGGAATTTATTTTATTAGTGAGCATTTGATAAACAGCTTTTTTTTTCATTAGTTTTCTTAAGTATGTATGTATGTATGTACGTACAACACTAAATTAGAAAAAGTATGGAAAACACAAATAAAATTAAAAAAGTAGTGATCTCCAAATTTACTTTGACTTGTATTTCATTGCAGACAATATGAACACAAAATATTTCATGATTTGTGTGATCAACTTCATTTCATTTGTAAATATACATCCTTTCTTGTCATTCAGACCTGCAACACATTCCAAAAAAAGTTGGGACAGGAGCAATTTAGGGCTTGTAATCAGGTTAATTGGTTAAATAATGATGTGATTTGAAACAGATGAAGTCAATAGGTGATTGTAATTATGACAGTGGAAACGTATTGTGATCAGATGAATCAGTATTTCAGGTATTTTTTGGAAGAAATTTTTTGTGCTCCGGACCAAAGAAGAAAAGGATCAACCTTGGCAAAGGTAACTTGCACTTCTGTGATGGCACTATTAATACTTAAAAGTACATAGAGATTTTGGAGAACAATATGCTGCTTTCGTTTCCAGGGATGCCCATGCATACTTCAACAAGTTACTTTTGCCAAGGGCACTGACACAACCCAATAACATGACAGGCCCTGGCTTTTGGACTTGTTGCTGGTAACAGTCTGGATGATCCTTTTCTTCTTTGGTCCAGAGCACATGGTGTCCATTTCTCCCAAAAAAGTACCTGAAATACTGATTCATCTGACCTAATACATGTTTCCAATGTGTATTGGTCCGTCTCAGATGCCTCAGAGGCCAGAGAGGTTAACAGCGTTTCTGGACACTGTTAACATAGGGCTTTCTTTTTGCACTGTACAGTTTTAACTGGCATTTGTGGATGTAACTACATATTGTGGTACTTGACAAAAGTTCGCAAAAGTAGTCCTGACCCCATGTGCTGATATTGCTTATAGATGAATGACGATTCTTGATGCAGTGCCATCTAAGGGATCGGAGATCAAGGTTGTTCAACTTAAGCTGGCGCCCTTGTTCTTTATGCACTGAAATTACTCCAGATTCCTTGAATCTGTAAATTATGTTATGCACTGTTGAAGGTGCCTTTCTATTTTTCTTTGAGTAACATTGTTTTTAAACATTTCAATAATTTTCTCTGGTGATCGGCAGCCCATCTTTGCTCCTAAAGGACTAGACCTTTCTTTGTTGCTGCTTTTGTACTAAATCATAATTACAATCACCTGTTGACATTGCCGATTTCAAATCACATCATTTAACCAATTTACTGTCCCAATTTTTTTTAAATGTGTTACAAGAACCAAAATTGGTGTTTATTTAGAAAAAATATTAAAAATAAAAATCATGAGGAACACATTAAATAATAATTGTTGTATTGTCTGCAATGAAATACAAGTCAAAGTCAATTTAGAAATCGCTACTTTTTTATCTACGTTTCCATACTGTCACAACTTTTTTGATTTGGGGTTGTAATACCTAAGGGAATCCAGGAACCACTTGATGGCAAGACACTCTTTCTCGATTGCACAATACCTGATCCTGAGCAGCATCCTGCTCAGGAACACCACTGGCTTCTCCTTTCCCACTGTCTCCTGGGCCAATATTGTTCCAATTCTCTTCTAGGGCATTGTAGGACTGGGTCAGAGCATGTTCTCTCTTTCAGATTGTTAAAGGCCACATCACAGGCACCCGTCCATGCCACTGGGTTCTTCCCAGCCTTGATCAGTAAGTCTGTTAACGATGTAGCAATGTTGCCAAAGTCCAGGATGAACTTGCGGGTCATCCAAATATGTTGCAGAATACCCTTTGCACCACTGGAGAACTTGGTCCATTAGCTGTTGGAAGGTTGCAGGTGCCCCGTGCAGTTCGAAGGGTAGTACAGTGAACTGCTACAGCCCCACTGGCAACTTGAATGCAGTGTTTGGCTTGGAGTTAGGATCAAGGGGCACCTGCCAATAGCCCTTACACAGGTCCAATGTGGTAATGTAGCGGGAATCTCCCATCCGCTCCAACAAGTCATTAATTCTCTGCATTGGGTATACATCAAATCTTGACTAGGCATTTAGCTTATGTCTACACAGACACATAAGGATCCATCCTTCTTTGGAAGATCAGCGGACTATTCCATTTAATGGAGGATGGTTCAATTACTCCCAGCTGTTTTATCATTTCAATCTCTTCCTTCAAAGGTTTTAACAGTCTCTCAGGAATTCTGTAGGGTCACTGTTGGGAAGGTGTGATGTCAGTGTAAGATTCCATTCAATCGGCCCAATGACGAAATCAGATGAATGGAAACATTAAATGCATGTAAGCCTTTTCTAGCGCTTCTGAAAATAATTCTGTTAATTATTATTATTATAATTACTGTTAATAATAATTGTTAGTTAATTATTATTTGTTTTTAGCTCCGAATTCAATCTAACTTTTAGATGACCATCAAATTTATACTGTATTTCTAATTAGAAACTGGTCACTTTTGTTGTCCATGAATCAATTTAGAGTTTTGATTTATATCTGATCCCATACTCTTCAGTTATACGTTCATTAGGGACCCAATGCCCCCCAATTAGTTTTCAAGCCCCCCTGGGGTTTGCGTGTTTTTCATGGACATGATCTCGACATTCTAAAGTTAGTCAGAAGATGCAGGGTAAACTAATTAGTCCCAATTAGTCCACTTGTTTCCTGCTCACTCATACTAAAAGTGTAGTTAATTTAGTCATTTCCATACAACTTGGTAAATCAGTGATAATCAGAAATTTAAAAGTCTTTAGAGCTAAAGTGCCCACTGTCTCGTGCAATTCATTTGGATATCGTGTACACAGATCAAACTAGCAAAAGCCTCCACATAATTTACTGGATATAAAAGATTTCAGGAGAATTTAGAATGCATTATAACTTAATACTTTATTTTCCAGATAAAAGTGTATCATGTCAATTACAGAATCAAACAATAAAAGCCAATTCAGAAGTAAATGCACAACATCAATTACTCAAAGATAAATCTAAAAGTATAGATGGAAGTCTAAATTATACATTGTGTTGAGCTTGAGAGCTCTTTAATACAGGCCAGTCTGGATACAGACTTGCGACCCCGTAACATTTCGTCCTTCTCTTTAAATACCCTATGAGAGCATTCATTCATTAATTCATTTTCTTTTCGGCTTAGTACCTTTTATTAATTTGGGGTCGCCACAGCGGAATGAACCGCCAACATATGTCCCAGCATATGTTTTACGCAGTGGATGCCCTTCCAGCTGCAACCCATCACTGGGAAACATCCATACACACTCATTCACACTCATACACTACGGACAATTTAGCTTACTCAATTCACCTGTACCGCATGTCTTTGGACTTGTGGGGGAAATCGGAGCATCCAGAGGAAAGCCACGCAAACACGGGGAGAACATACAAACTCCACACAGAAATGCCAACTGACCCAGCCGGGGCTCGAACCAGCGACCTTCTTGCTGTGAGGCAATTGTGCTACCCACTGCGCCACCGTGCTGCCCCTATGAGAGCAATGAATTGTTATTTTGTTAAAGCTAACCAGTGACTTAAAGATTTACTCATCTGTTGGGATTTAATGAAAAGTTGTCAAAAATATTAGGAAAAAAACCTTGTTACCAGTCACACCAGAGTATTTATCAATACCAGAGGGGAAGGAAATTTCAGGAAAGAGGGTAAGAATGTGTCAAAGTCTATCTTTCATTCAAAGCCTTTTTTTTTCAGATTTCAGATTTCTTGTTTTATTACAGGGCACATTTAAGTCGGAGTAAAATCCATCCCTACATCCATCCATACATAAGTCTCTCCTCTGTTGCAGGGTCTTCCTTTTCCTCCTCAACCACCTTCTTTGTTATCAGTGACATCTCTATGGGTGCTTTCCATTCCTTTAGCAAGTTTATGTGGTAGCTCTGATGCGATTTCCTCTTCTCAGGGTGGTGAACATAGATAACTGGATCCATCTTCCTTGCCACGGTGTATGGTCATTGCCGTTTTGCGTAACACCTTTTGCCCTGATTGCAATTGTTGAAGTATGCTGATCATACTTCTTCTGTGATGCTTGTGCTTACTGAAGGTTCTCTCTTGTCTCTTTCCTGTATTGCTCCAGTCAGTCTCTCATTTCCAGGATAAATTTCACAATCCTCCTTTTTAACAGACTCACATTTAAGGCTTGTGCATGGTCTAATTGGATTAGTTGCAATTTCTGTGACAAGTCAGTCAAGTCATTGAGGGCTTATGTAATACAGTACATTGCAAACTTCACCTAAATGAACCACATTTGACTGCTTTGCAGCCGAATCCAAACAGACTTCCTGTACATATGCATCGCTTAAAGCTCATTTTTACAGAAAATATAACGTAAATACACCTGTTAATGTTACTGTTGGGACAGTCGTTATCCCTATTAAATATGCAGTGGCGTTATGTGATGGACAGTGTGAAGATGCTAAATCTCTAATAGCACACTTGAAAGACCATATTGTGGAAGGACGTGTGGTGAGTTGTCCAGTGAGAGGATGCACAGATGTTTACGGTTAAATCTTCTATTACCTCCCACATGTCACAGAAACACAGACATTTCACAGAAAGCCCAATCAAAGATTGTACAGAGACCCACCAGCTTATCAGTCATCTTCACAATCTGTTCTAACCAAATTAACGTCACATGACTGTGGCCATGAATTTGAATTTGATATGGACAAATCAGACAACTATCTTTTCCTTAAAAATATTTGTTTGTTTTACTTAAAACCGCAAGAGCAGCTCATAGTGCCTGATTCAACCACACAGAACCCTGTTGAGGAGATTCAAAATATACACGAGTTGGGTCAGACATATACTTTAAGTAAACTTGCTTCACAGCTAAAGAATGAAACATCCTTATCAGGAGATGAGATCACCAAAATTTGTCAGTCTGTCAAGGAATTTGATCTATTTTCTGCAGGTCATACAGGGCCAATGAGGACTGCACACTCAAGCGCTCAGTGTTTCAATAAAATGTTCAATTATGTGGAGGGATATGAACAGAAAATATAGAATTGCCTATTATGTGCTGGCCAAAGAGACTTTAAAAAGCTTATTACAGTCTGATATGTGGCAGAATTGTGTGTCATTGTGAGCATAATACTTTAATGTGTGTCAGCCAGGTTTGCCATCTTGTGTGGGACACAACATCTTTGAGGGTGTTTTGTCTTATGATGAACTATCGAAAGTACTTCATAAAAAATAAAAAAAACATGGTTTACATACTCTACATTGAACAGACGTATTAAAAAGTTCAAATACTGTGCCTCAGATGCTGCTGCTAAGTCTTGTGAGGTCAACACTCAAGCAGGCAAACTCAATTTAGAACTGGATTTTTTTAAGTCTGATGCCTCTCATAATTGGTGATCAAGTAAAAGATGCAGCAGATGATGCATGGCAGCTGACTCTGAAGTTGAAAGACATTGTGGTATGTGCTCAGAAAATCTCTGTTCCTCAAATTGCATATCTTGAAGTTCTTATTGAAGAATATTTAGACTCCAGAAAATATATATTCCCTGAAACTAAGCTGAGACCAAAGCATCATTACTTATGCCAGTATCCAGCACTGACCATGAAATTTGGCCCCTTGATTAGATTGTGGACAATGCGTTTTGAAAGCAAGCATAGTTATAGATGTGCAAGAAATTTGAGGAATTTCAAAAACCTTGCTCTCTCTGTCTAACAGAAATTGGATGTTGCAGGCTTATCTTTCAGCCGGCTCTATTGGATTGGATTGGTCTTGCAAATTAAAGGCGATTGTCCATTCTACTTAACACTGTACAGTTAAGACATTCAGGATGCAGTCAGACAATATTGTTTCACTGATACCAACACAAGGTCACAGTAGAAAGGGTTTATAAAGAAACAGCATAGAAGAAAGGACAATTCCTTGTCACATAAGCAGTGGGAATCACTGAATCATAGTACTGAGACCAGTTTAAGAAAGAAAACTGTTGTCTGCCTGGAAACACAAGTTAAGATAAAAATGTAATTCTGTACATTGGGCCTCATGGTGGCGCAGTGGATACCACGTTCGCCTCACAGCAAGAAGGTCGCTGGTTCGAGCCTCGGCTGGGTCAGTTGGCATTTCTGTGTGGAGTTTGAATGTTCTCCCCGTGTTGGCGTGGGTTTCCTCCGGGTGCTCCGGTTTCCCCCACAAGTCCAAAGACATGCGGTATAGGTGAATTGGGTAAGCTAAATTGTCTGTAGCGTATGAGTGTGAATGGGTGTGTATGGATGTTTCCAAGAGATGGGTTGCAGCTGGAAGGGCATCCGCTGCGTAAAACATATGCTGGATAAGTTGGCGGTTCATTCCGCTGTGGCGACCCCAGATTACTAAAGGGACTAAGCCGAAATGAAAATGAATGAATGAATTCTGTACATTTGAATTTCAATATATTTAAACAGAAGACAATTGAATTCCATAGTCAGTCAGCATTTACCTCTCCAGTCTCGTCAGTGTGCTCCTCAGTCTCATTGTCTTCCTCACCCTCACCATCACCCTTGACACCTGATTGCTACTGCAGATAGGGTTGACATCTTCCAGATTCCATGGGAGAAGCTCCCAGAAGCCTTGATCCAGTGTTTGGAGACAAGTCCAAGCTCAAAGTTACGCAGAGAACTGATCCAGATTGTAGTTTCTGAAATGATGCATGCCTCTTTTTCTCCTGGTAAACAAGCCTCCACAGAGGGTGTACAAAAAATGATAGCGATGTATCCACTGCCACTGCAAGATGTTATAGAAGGTGGTTTGGTAGGAATGGGATGTCGTTAAACAGCCGCAAACAAGAATTGAAAATGTAAAATGGTCTTCAGTAGCATGAATATTAAAGCACAGACGAGGTCAGATGAATTTGACACAGATGGAATCACAGCTAAAAAGAGGGCAACTGTTCAGGACATGTATGACTGCATAAAGTGGGAAATGGCCAACAAGAAAACTAAGAGAAAATGAAAGGAATAATTGAACAGGCAACCTTCAATACACGGAAGGAGGTTTGAACTTGTCATGAAGTGCACATACTTCTCCCAGCCTAAATCAGTGAACAGTGTAACCGATCTGCAATCCCTCATGCAAGAGTGCTTTCTTTTTCAAGGACGTTGGCATGGCAGTTCCCCTTTTATGAACTAACTGGTGTTTCCCTGAAAGAGATTTTCGTCAGCAATGTTGAAAAAAAAAGAAAACGTGTTTTGGACTTCATGAGAAGTGATTGTGCAGAAAAAAGCAAACACATTTTGCAAGCCGTAACAAAGCTGAAAACTCGGAACGACTGGCCATAAGATGTAAAAGATATGGTTGTCCTCATCCTCTCCTACTTCCCAAATAGCATACGAATGTGGGCCCCTTTAGGCAGTTATGGGCCACAGTTGGCAAAAATGTGGCATAGTCATTTAAGAGTAATCTGGCTCACATGTGTAGGTGCAAATGTGGCCCATTTATCTTGACACATATGTGGGCCACTTTTGGCAAATATTCGGCACAGTAAACTCTGGCTAATGTGGATGGTAGCCTATAGTGGCCCAGAGAAGATATGGTAAATGTGGCCCAGTTATCCTAAAACAGATGTGGGCCACTTTTGGCGAATATTCGGGACAATAAGGGGTCATAAAAGGGGTGATAATTATAGGGGTCAAACCATAGCTCTTTGACATGGCAGATATGGGTAGTAATATACACTGTAAAACTTTTCGTTGTAAATTTACAGAATAATACTGGCAGCTGGGTTGTCAGCCACATACTGTGTTTTTACAGTCCACTCCTGTAGTTTACATTCACAGTATATTACTGTTAAAATACATTTTTACACTGTTTTTACAGCTCAAACCTTTAACCCTTTAAACCTCACAGCAAAATTCTCAGTTTTAAATGAACACTTCCAAGTGTCCACACTACTGAGTGCTCAAGAGACAGTAAAACACAGCTGAAGATAATGGTTTACTTATATAATAATTGAGGATTGGTGGTTAACAAATCCTGTTTACAAAACGAAATACTGAAAGAAAAAAAAAACAAGAACAGAAAATAGAGAAACAGACTACAACAGACTTGTCAAAGCTTTGTAATGAAATCAACTAAAGTACAACAAATTATTAAATCCCGAAAAAAAAAACAATTGCAGATAGTTAAACCACAAACAGCATCACCAGCTACACTCATACTAGCCGGTTTAATTTTGTCTAACATCCACAAAAGTTCTTCTTGAGATAAAAATGTAAATTTAAGGTCACCATCATGGAGAAAAGTGTTTGCTTTAGTTGGGCTCTTAGCCCTGAACCTCTTAATATTTATTTATTTGGGCTGCTATAACTTTTAAGAACTTTGTTGGAAAAGCTTATTCTTTACAGCAAACAAGCCAAGTAAAAAAAAAAACAATAAAATGTCAGGTGATGCTAATTTTGTTTTAAGTGAGGCACAATCTGTGATGAAATAATTCATTGATGTTAACCAATGTTTAGTCCATTATTAAAAGTAACGTAATAACATGCTTGCATGTGCCACATAATTATGAAGGTTTATAATAAAAAAAAACTCTATGGTTTAACTTAAGCTCACAGAGACATCAATAATCAGCGTATGAATATCAACAACGGTGACAATTAACAAAATGAACAAAACTCACGAACATCACAAACAGGGTACTAAAAGTAACAAAATCAACGTCAACATAAACAGCAGAATCAAAAGCAAATGAGGAAAACTGTAGCATCAATAAGCTATATAGTTTATTTATACTGCAATGCATGCTGGTATTTTTGTACTCTGCAACACCCAGCATGCATTGCAGCATGAAATATTTTAATTGTTACCATTATTACCAGGCCTGATTCTTGAGGTCTGAGTGTGTCTTTACTATTACTGAACTGTTTGTTCCTCTTTTTTCAATTCACTCTCTTAACTGGAACATGAACTGGAGTGGACCACCCTAGAGCCATCATTCCATTCAGTATGTGGTCCAGGTGTAAGTGTCTGGTGTGGGCCGGGTCTGGGCCAGAATAAAAGCAAACTGTGGCCTAGTATAGGGTCGGTTCTGGTTCATTTGGTAGAATTCTGGCTGATATGTGATATTGCTATGGCTTAATTGTGGCCCAGATCTGGCAAACAGGAGCGAACCACCCGAGAGCCATCATTCCATGTGGTATGTGGGCCGGATTTGAGCCACATGAATTTTGCTAGCTGGGTTTAATGAAAATGAGGGGAACTTGTTCTGCTATGTTAAAGAAACGTGTATGGCAAAAGAAGTACAAGTGGAAGGCTTGCCTTTAATGCCATGCATCATTGTATGTGGTAAGTTGTTTTGTTTTCTGAAGGAGCCAGAGTTCATGTAAGGTAATAATACATACATAATACATACGTATGTCCTGGATGTTCTGCAGTTATTTTCTAACTGTGTTTTCTTGCAGGAACATTATGCTGCAAAGCACTTCATGCTGAGTGTTGAATTGTGAATGAATACCCACCTTCATCTCAGTTCTTTGAATGATTTTTGCAGCCTATTTCTGCCTCAACAATCACTATCCTCTGGTCTGGGCTCCACACTTAAATTAATCAGAGGTAAATTATTTATTTTAATCACTTAATCTAGTGCTTAATGTTGAATTCTTTCATTCAAAAATGTGTTTCTTCAACATCAATTTAGGGGAGGGCACAAAAGTGGAAACTAGGAAAAACAAAAAGCAGCTATCAGTGAATCCAAGAGTCCTCACACTCATTGCAGATCATGAGTAGAGAGAGATGTGTTAAATATAGACTTTCAGTTCACATCCATTTGTGACAACACTTATACAGCCCTACCTGTACAGAACAGTTTTCCACTTTACCTTATCTGTTAACCACTAACAGAGAACGTATGCTTTTAGGTTTTGGGTTAATGTCAATATTTTATTGAGCATTGTTTTTGGTTCAATAAAAATTGGCGAACTGGCTTATTCCAGATTTTGGTAAAAGTTACTAATGTTTAATGATTACGGTAAAGGTTGCATTTGTTCAATTTTGTTTCTAGTTTTAATTGAGGGAAAGAGCTAATTTATCTACGTTTTTCTAAAGATGTTACAAAACAAATTCTTTATACTCCCTGCATATGGTGTTATATGCATTTAGAGTGTTTGTCTCTTTACATGCTGAATTTAATAAACCTTTTGGAAAACACTTTCCAGACACATTTTTCAGTGATTATTATGACCCTTCACATTAGGTTAATGGCTAGTGGCATTGCTACAATCTAAAGAATCTATGTAAAAGTAAGTAAACTGCAAACACATTTTATAAGCTAAATATTGAATATTGTGTAAAATTAAAGTTTCTATCTTCTGACACATTATAGGCACTGCATTCAAACTTAAGTAAATGGTAACTTTGAGGGAACCACTTTCTGGACTTTTCTGGGCAAAAAGTGTTGAAATTATAATCTTTTTTTAAAGGTGTTGTATGAAAGTTTTTGACTCCTCTAAAACATAAAAATATTATAATATGTTTGCAGATATTTAGGAAACATGTTAAGTGAACATACTTGTTTATCTGAGAAACAATGCTAAAGTCAGTTATTCTGCTTTGAAAATGTGCTTTCCGTGCCGGAACTCTGTCTTTGTTTTGGTTCTTTTTACCAGCCCACTGCCAATTTAGCCAATTATATTTCAGCACCCTGGGTTGCCTTGTTGAAAAACAGCGTATTTCATTCATTCAGTCAGAAAGGCTCTCAAAGCATGCATCCGCAACCAAAATGCAGTCTCCGGTGGACAGTAGCAGCTGCCAAAATGAGATGCAGATTCAGAGTTCCATATGAGGAGGTTATTAATTTGCAAATAATATAAATATTACAAACGTAAACATTGGGTGAGCAAGTTACATTGTAACCCCGTGTCCCAAAAACATGCTACGTGATGAGATTTGCAGTGATAAGCAATTTGGCTGTTTGTGCCAGACGAAACATGACAGAAATTTAAATACCGCAATTCAGAAGCACAGAATAGTGCACTTACTGCACTTCAATGAAATGGTAAGGTTTATAATCTAATTAATACATATTAAACCTCTTTAACATGATTAAATGTAAAATTAAATCTGAGGTAAACTATCTGCTGCTGCTGCTGCTGCTGCTTTAGTATGGCAATAAATGTAATGTAAAATGGCATTCAAATTCACATTATTAGCAATTATTACTGAATAAAGCACATGAGGTGTACCTGAGGTGATCATTGTCAGTTTATCCTGTAGTTCAGCTGCAAGAAATAGAAGCTGTTTCTAAAATATACATTTCAGGTGTTGGTTAGAACAAAGACTCCTTTTAATATGAAAAATATTCCTTCTATCGTGTGCGGTTGCTTTTATTTAGAACACAACGTAAATCAGCCTTAAATCAGCCTTTAGGCTTGGTAGTCAGGCACACTCCTGTTGGTGTCGTCAATCTGGCAACCTGCGCTTGCATGTGGTTGAACCAGGGGCGCAATACACTGTCAAACTTACATACTGCTAATATTTATTTATTTAGATTTTTTTACTTTTTACATTTTGCATTATCCACTTAATTGAACAGCAGCACGAGAGTTAAACAGGAAACACAATGGAAAGAGATCAGGATCACATTTACAGAACAATTTTAGCACATATTCACCACATTCTGTCATCTTAGTGATGTTTGTATTTAAAAAAAAAAAAAAGAGTAAGAAAAATCTCAGCTGAAATGTATTATATTCATGTACATTGTTTACATTATGACTACTTTGAGTTGGAAATAACACATCTCTTACTGTCTTACTCTTACAATCTCTTACTGTAGCTAATGTGTAAATGCTATAAAATTTGTAATATTACTTAAATAACTATTAATTAGGGGCCTCACAGTGGCGCAGTGGGTAGCACGTTCGCCTCACAGCAAGAAGGTCACTGATCGCTGGTTCGAGCCTCGGCTGGGTCAGTTGGCCTTTCTGTGTGGAGTTTGCATGTTCTCCCTGTGTTGGCGTGGGTTTCCTCCGGGTGCTCCGGTTTCCCCCACAAATCCAAAGACATGCAGTATAGGTGAATTGGGTAAGCTAAATTGTCCGTAGTGTGTGTATGGATGTTTCCCAGAGATCCGCTGCGTAAAAAAAATATGCTGGATAAGTTGGCGGTTCATTCTGCTGTGGCGACCCCAGATTAATAAAGGGACTAAGCCGAAATGAAAATGAATGAATGAATAACTATTAATTATTACTGTTATAATTGTTCCATTTTTTTGTTTCTTTTCCCCTGTTTTCAAAGAGGATCTGCTCAAAGTTCCAGTTTTTATGCGAAAGAAATTCATATCTGGATTATCACTTTCTCTATAGAAAAGCTTTACAGTAGAGGGGTGACGTTACTGCGTTAGGGCTCTTATCTTGTAATTAATTTTGTAATTTTGTTCAACATCAGAGTTATAGCAATTACTCAACCAAAACCTTTAGTGTATTAATTTATTAGAATATAATTTACTAGGATTGCATTTGATGACTGGTTCAGTCTGATTATTTAGTACAAATGGTATGAATTGTTGAATTTAGGCTGCAATCTGAAAGAGTGAAGCAAATACGTAGCTCAGCGCTGAAATGTGTTTACTTCAATCTTTTGCCCTTTATTATTAAAATTGCTTACAAAATTCCAGGGTGTTGCTTGCTTGTGTGCAGTTCATTGGTAATCAGTTAAACAAATAAAGACTGTGAGTTTATTTGTTTAAGAATATATGCTCTTCAACTAACTTTTCTTTGTGTCTGTTTTCTGGAGAGAGATCATGCCAATCCACATTGAAATAGTGACTACATGCAAGTCTTCAAGCAGTACTACATTTCAAGTTTCTGGAAATGACTCAGTCCCGTGTCTTCCATCAAGTGTGAACTGAATACTATTGTCCAACCAGAGCAGATGGCCCTGATTGATGTTTTTTCATCATTGATTATTCTTCATTGGTATGGACATTTTATTTCATCAACACATCTTTATGAGTACACTGCTCAAGTTACTGGATCGGCTCAGTGCCTGTATGTAGATGATAGTTTGTATAATAGTTTGTGCCTTGATTTACTATAGACAATATTTATTAGTTTATTTAGCAATATCCATAACCTTATTGATTGTTGTAACATCTGTGGCAAACAACTGTAATGCCTTTAGTGTTTTACTGTAATTTTTATTATAACATTTTGGCAACCACAGCTGCCGGTAATTTTTTGTATAACTGAATTTTACAATAAAATACTATTATTATTAATTCATACAGTTGTATTATGTTTATTAAGGAAATACAATGTAGTTAGGTTTACAGTATATTTATTATGCACAGTGGTTTACTGTAAAGGAATTTACATTTATAACTGCCATTTTTAAAGAAAATGACTGTAAACATGTTTACAATACATCAGAGTTTGAAAAATGTTTTTTTGCATTTTTCTCTGTATATATTTTAAGATTAGACATACGTCAATATTCAATAATTAAATGAAACATAATAATGAACATCTACAATATAGATCCTTTGAGCACTTCAAAATACCCTGAATAATTATTTGTCATTTTAACTTGTAGCTTTTTTAAGAATGTTCATTATATTTGCAATATTGTTTATAACAGCGGCAAATGTTTGAGGACTTGATTGGTTAGCTTAATAGTTAACTATAAAAAGTTAAAAACAATAATTAATTAATAATAATTAATTAGTAGTAGGCAGAACGGTGGCGCAGTGGGTAGCACAATCGCCTCACAGCAAGAAGGTCGCTGGTTCGAGCCCCGGCTGGGTCAGTTGGCGTTTCTGTGTGGAGTTTGCAGGCTCTCCCTGTGTTTGCGTGGGTTTCCTCCGGGTGCTCCGGTTTCCCCCACAAATTCAAAGACATGCGGTACAGGTGAATTGGGTAAACTAAATTGTCCGTAGTGTATGAGAGTGAATAGATGTTTCCCAGTGATGGGTTGTAGCTGGAAGGGCATCCGCTGCGTAAAACATATGCTGGATAAGTTGGCGCTTCATTCCGCTGTGGCGACCCCAGATTAATAAAGGGACTAAGCCGAAAGAAAATGAATGAATGAATGAATTATTATTATTAGTAGTAGTAGTAGTAGTAAGTACTTTATTGTCATTCACATGCATACACAGAACGAAATTTCGTAGCATTGGCTATACAGTTCCAATAAAAATAACCCTAAACAATAAATAGTATAATATAAAAACACAAAATCCTATACATAGCAGCTGACTGACGGCGGATCTACAGCGCAAAACACAATACTGCATACAAGTTTTAAAGTTAAAAAAAAACATATACACTGTTAAAAAAAATCTGTTAAATTTACAGAAAAACACCGGCAGCGGCGATTGCCAGAATTTTTCTGTAAAAAATACGGAAGTTCTGTAGAACTGTTTAAATTTACAGAAAATAACTGTCTTTCATTAACTGATACATTGTTCAGTTCACAAAAATGTAAAGTCATTACATGCATTGTGTTCATGTGTGATTGCAATTACCAAACAGATTTTCACTGCATTAGTAACTATACATTCATTCATTCATTCATTTTCATTTCGGCTTAGTCCCTTTATTAATCTGGGGTCGCCACAGCGGAATGAACCGCCAACTTATCCAGCATATGTTTTACGCAGCGGATGCCCTTCCAGCTGCAACCCATCTCTGGGAAACATCCATACACACCCATTCACACTCAT